>CM053255.1:34099715-34225220 GCA_028583405.1 Pogonophryne albipinna
GTCACGCTTACGTCGGAGGGGGGCGAGATTAACCTGAGCTAACAGTTAAAGGCGAGTACGGCAAATACAAGTTGTAAGAAGCAGTAGTGCTGAGCAAAGTGACAAGAACGCAACCACACACTCAGTGGCGGCCGGCCCATAGGGGCGCATATTTGATTGTCATTAAAAATAAAAAAATAAATAAAAAAATATATTTAAAAACAATATATGTTTTATTTTTAATGAACAAGGTAAATATTATATAGTTTGTATCAGTAAAATGTATAATCTACAATAAAATCTTGTTTAAAATTGTTTTACGATGTCTAAAGTTACTGATAAGTCACATGTTTCCTGCCTGGCCGCAGCTGTTTCATTACCCTCTCTCGTCCGGGGGTAGAAAGGAGCCCTCAGCCAGAGCAGCAGCAGCCAACAAGCTGACTGTTGTTATCTGTAAACTATGCCGCCGAAACATAATTTCAGCGTCGTCAGATCTGATGGTTACAGGGCGGCAATTTCAGCGCCCAATGCAGTCTGTGAGTTGTTTGGACTCGTATCCAAGGTGACGCTACAGTATAGTTGATGAGGATGGCTGCGTCTGCAGGTGGAGACTCCGGTGCTAGTGGGTCGCCGGAGCTGTAGATTAACATTTACATGCTTATTGTAGTTGTAAGGGCAATGCCTGTAGCACCATGGAGCTTATGTGTGGGCTGGACCTGTATTTTACAGGAAAGGAGTGAGCAGAGGGTGGAGTTGTCGATTCTTGTTCAGTTTTCTGTGACTCCTCACCCTCTCAGACTTTGAGTTGCGCGCACTGCTAAAGAGACGCGCTACCATGGAAACCAAACAATGGTGTAGCTGTATTAAAGTCAGAGTGGAAACAATCGTGAGTAGGGATGGGTATCGTTAGGATTTTATCGATACCGGTACTGCTTATCGGTATCGGTATTTTTCGATACTCTTATTGATACTTTTCAATAATTTGGTGCTAAAAATTATAGACATGAATACAAGATTTGAAGATTAAACATTTCATTTTATTGTAATTTTCTTGCAGAAATAACTGTATAACTTACATTAGCCTCTCAGAAGCAGACACAAATAAATAAAATAACTTAAAGGGGCCTGGCTCGCCCCATCATGCTTTTTGGTGTTTTCCCTCAGACAGAGGATGAAAAGAGGCATTTTTTAACATTTGTAAATCAGTTACATCTTCATCCAGACATTTCAAACTGACAACCTAGCTCGACAAGAGATCCTTAAAACATTGTCCTACAGTGACATCATGCAAAACTGTGATATGAAGAAATTGGTAAGATGGCAAAAAGATAAAGGCGAGTACGTATATTATTCTGGATTGTACTTTTAAATCATCACAAAATAAATGATGTGCTGAACTGAAACACGTCAAAATGTGTCTGAAGGTTTAAACATAGAACAAAGTATTTGTAACTTAAAATATGTCAATTCCTAGTAAACGACCAACAATTGCTGAACCATACATTGAAACGTTGACCTTTAACAACATTTAAATGCAGTTTTCCAATTCACAATGACATCTGTAAGTGTAACTGGTTTATAAAGCATTCAATGAAAGGCCAAATTATTATAGGTGTATGAGCTCACTGTCATATACATATACATGTCATATACACTGTCAGTGTTAATAAACAAAAAAAAGACAAGGCGATGTGCCTGCAAGACTGCACTCAGGTAAACAAAACATATTACCCGTGCGCAACAGCTAACCTGCCTGCGAGCCTTCGCTCAGGTCACATTTACACACGGCACGGCTGAAGCCCGCTAGCACTATTAGCACTAGCAGTATCGCTAGCAGCCACATTGTTTAGGCTGTCAAATACACTGCACCGTTTTAGATTCAATTAGTGTCTCGTTTGCAAATGCTTCATTAAGTTGCTTGTGTTACCCCCTTTACAAGCAACTAATTGAGTACATAGATTGCACCTTGCACTATCGCCACTACATTTTTTAAAGTGCACCCAGACCTTCGATCGCTTCGCTCTGTCCGCCATGCCTGCAGGAGTCTCACAACAATAATAAGAGCGCTTGACGAGTGGCCAATCAGAGGGGTCTCAAACCGGATACATCACACGGGATGAGGGTTCCCAACCAACCAGAATGGTTTATAGTTAAACTAAGCAAGTTGACGTAACACATATACCGATAGCAGCACCGTTTGTCCAGCGTATTAACGGTATACCGATACCGTCCAAGCAGGTACTGGTATTGACTTAGTACCGGTTATCGATACCCATCCCTAGTCGTGAGTGAATCTGATTTAGTCAGAAATCGGGAGAAATGCGGGAGAAATATGACCCCGGGAGGAAACCGGGAGAGGGCAATGAAATCGGAGTCTCCCGCGAAAATCGGGAGGGTTGGCAAGTATGACACACACACACACACACACACACATGGGCGCGGGAAGGGGTGCTGAGGGCGCTGCAGCACCCCCTAGCGGCGGGCAGGGGGTGCGGAGCTTCCCTGTCTGAATTATTATTTGTGCGGTTATTGCTGCTCCCGCTGTGCATAATCTGTGTAATATGTAGCCAATAAATTCCACATTGTTAGCTACAATTCTGTAGCCCCGGACAATTCTACCTCAATAATATAATACATTAACCGTGCTTTACGTGAACCTCATCATGACACTAGAGAGGACGGCAGGACTGTAAATTCCAGTTTTCAGTGAATGCAACAGAGGCATGACACCAGACCAATCAGAGAGTTGCATGGAAATAAAAGTGTGCTTGTGTCATTAAAGCTTGGCTCTGTGTGTGTGTGTGTGTGTGTGTGTGTGTGTGTGTGTGTGTGTGTGTGTGTGTGTGTGTGTGTGTGTGTGTGTGTGTGTGTGTGTGTGTGTGTGGAAATAGCGCATTTAGTGTGTGAGAGAGAGAGAGAGAGAGAGAGAGAGAGAGAGAGACCGGTGCCAGCAGCAGGGACCGTGTTGTTAGCATCTGGTTAGCTAGCTGCACTAACGGACACCAGGAGCTGTTTGTTCCACAACAAGCTGGAGGAGAGCTATCCTCTCAGACTGAGAGGCTCAGGTGAGCTAAAGGACTCTCTGAATGTTTAGATAGTTCACTTTAGTCTAAGTTATCTCAGTGGGTCTCAAACGGTTTGGTCACAAATTATTCAAAAGATTATTTCCGCGACACAGCTTCATATGATCACTATAGTTATAAAAAAAAATAAGAGAATAAAGGAAAAACAGTTATGAAATACTATATGGCAGTAAAACAAGAATACAGTTTGAAAGGAGAGTGATTTGTAAAATATCCATAAAGAAAAAGTAAATCTGTTTACAGTTCTGTTTCATCTGGGTGTTGAGAGATGTATCCATAGATCGCTTAATGTTGCTCTCAAAGTGCACCAGATTGATGCTTTCAACTTCAATATTTAACAAAAATCCCCACTAGAGGAGGTGAGGTCCGCTCCCCACTCGTAAAAAATAGCACTTTACCCCTGCCTATATGCCGTGAGCTGATTATCGAGCCTTCATTGTAACAGTCGCGGGTGTACTGTGTGTTTGCGTGTGGGGAGTGCTTTTGTGCGTGCTCTATAGTGCCCGTAATAGTGTTCACTGGAGTCCAGCACCTCAGCACCCCCACTCAAAATACCTTGCCGCGCCTCTGCACACACATATTGTTCGTATTCAGTCTCCTGATTTTAAATGGGAATTAACTAATTTGAGTGTTCCCAAAGCATCAGTGTTCTGCAGTTTGTGTGGGCCTACTGTACTGTTGCACAGTTTATACTATATAAACTATGTCCAGCAGGTATTTGGAAGTTTTGGAAGATTCATAGCTAACCACACTGAAGATTATGGATTATCTCATATTTGTAAGCCTCAATTTGTCCCCCCCCCCCCTCTAACATCACCAGAAGTCATCATTTAAGGGTCAATTCTCAAATGAGCATCCCCCCGGACCCCCGTAGTATGGTTTGGTCACCATTTCCATAGCCACACCAAAAATATTTTATATATGTTGGATAGTGTCATGGCCTGGCTCTTAGCCATAACAAAAAGCGTGGGAAGGACCAGCACGTATATGAAAAAGGTATTTATTGCGCCAAAAGTAACCAAAGGGCAAAGCAAAACAAATAATAATAATCGTCGTGGCTGCTCTCCGAGGTCCGGTCCTCGGCGGGGAGAGAGAGTGTGGATCTCAGTCAAGGCTCTTTTAACCCTCCAGTCACAGCCGCCAGGTGTCCGCAATCCCCCCTGATCAGCCACAGGAGAGAACCTTAAAGACACACACACACACACACACAGGCAGGGGTCGTCACACCCCCCCCCTTAAAATCGGTGTCCCCAGGACCACCGATATAACAAGCCAACCCCATCCCAGATAAAGAGTCATCAAACAAAACAAAAAAAAAAAAATATATATATATATATCCCTATCTTCACGAACCCTAATGGTAACATACCACCTATTACCGCAACTCCACCTTCAGCAACCAGCCACATCCTTAGCAACACAGATATCTGAGAAGCACACTTTAAAAAGATGGGCAGAGCGAGAACGATTTAGCCAACAGTAACACAGGTAATAAATAAACATCAAGGTCCAGCTAACACCTACTTAGTGCCATGGAGCACGCGATAGCGCGTCAGCAGTAACATTGTCCGATCCCCTAATGTGCCTAACATCCAGATTATAAGCCTGGAGGAACAAAGACCACCTCGTCAATCTTTGGTTAGGACATTTCATTGAATGCAGAAAAGTCAGAGGATTATGATCTGTGTACACCACAATTGGTCCTCCTGCTCCCACATATACATTGAAATGTTGCAACGCCCAGATGAGTGACAATGCTTCCTTCTCAATCACTGAGTAATTTTTCTGGTAGCAGTTAAGCTTCTTTGAGAAGAAACTGACTGGTCTCACCACCCCCTCATTGTCACCCTGGAGCAAAACCGCACCCGCTCCGACCTGGCTTGCATCTACTTCGAGACTAAAAGGTCGGTCAAAACATGGAGCAGCCAGTACCGGAGAGGAACACAAAAGAGATTTAACGTTATCAAACGCTCTCTGACAGTCAACCGACCAAGTATATCTTACCTTACCCCTAAGAAGTTCAGTCAGATGAAACACTGTAGTGGAAAAATGTTCACAGAACCTCCTGTAGTAACCCACCATACCCAGAAACCTTTGGAGTTCCTTTTTGGTTGTGGGCTGTGGATATTCAGATATTGCCCTGACCTTGGCCAGAACTGGAGCCACACAACCCTGACCCACCACATGGCCAAGGTATGTCACTGTGGCCTTTGCAAAGGCACATTTGGCCAAATTAATAGTCAGGTGTGCCTCCGCCAATCGTTCAAACAACAGCTCGATGCGCTGAACATGAGAAGACCAAGTATCACTGCAAATTACTAAATCGTCTAGATACACAGTACAGCCCTCTAAACCCGACACCACGCGATTCATCAGACGTTGGAATGTAGCGGGAGCATTTTTCAACCCAAATGGCATCACTTTATATGAATAAAGTCCAGCTGGTGTGATAAATGCGGATATTTCTTGCGCCCGCTTGGACAAAGGGACCTGCCAATAACCCTTCAGCAAATCAAACTTGCTAACATATCTCGCAGATCCCACCTGATCTATACAATCATCCATTCTTGGCAAAGGAAAAGAGTCAGATTTCGTCACCGCATTCACCTTCCTTAAATCAGTACAGAACCTAGGTGTTCCATCCTGCTTCGGCACCAAAATACATGGGGACGCCCAACTAGATGCCGATGGGACAGCAATGTTATTCTCCAACATGTAATTAATCTCAGCATCTAAACACTTGCGCTTAACTGGTGGCATGCGATAAAAATGTTGCTTAATTGGCCGAGCGTCTCCAACATCAATATCATGCTCAGCCCAGTCAGTTTGCGAAGGAGTATCTCCAAACAAACACAGATACTTGTGTACCAATACTGAGAGTTCCTCACGTCGCGATTCCGGCAAATGAGAAAACAACCCATCTAAATTACCCAGGGATTCAGAATTTCTCAAACGACCACAGAGCAAACTATCATCAGGTTCAGGCACCCTATCTCCCTCATGCATCAACCCAAGTGACGTCACAGCCACAGCTGGATGCACCCTGTCCTTCGTCCTCTCTGTGTCTGTATTAACCTCACGCCGGTGGTAAGGTTTCAGAAGATTTATATGACAGAGGCGTTTGGTCTTCCTCCGTTCTGGTGTTGCCACAACATAATTTAGGTCAGACCTTCTTTCAATGACAGTGTACGGACCTGAATACTTAGCCTGAAATGGGGAACCAACAATAGGCATAAGGGATAGAACCTGGTCACCTGGATTAAACTCCCGTCGTACCGAACCACGGTCATACAACTTCTTCATTTTACGCTGAGAAACTGACAGCTTTTCCTGTGCCATACTCAAGGCTACCACCAACCGATGTCTGAATCCATTCACGTAATCAACTAAACTCTGTGGTGGCTCAGTGTCCACACACCCCTCTTTCAGCACTGCTAAGGGACCCCGTACAGCATGTCCGAAAACCAACTCATTAGGGCTAAACCCCGTACCTTCATGTACCGCCTCCCTTGCAGCCAACATTAACCATGGAAGACCCTCCTCCCAGTCTCCATCTAGTTCCGTACAGTATGCACGTAACAAGGATTTCAATGTCTGGTGAAACCTTTCCAAGGCACCTTGGCTTTGGGCGTGGTACGCTGTTGATTGGTTCTTTTTAATTTTCAAAAGCTTCAACACCTGACCAAACATGTGAGACGAAAAATTGGAGCCTTGATCACTCTGGATGACCTTAGGAATACCAAATATCGAAATAAACTGCGACAAAGCCTTAACCACCGCTTTAGTGGTAATCGACCTCAAAGGATAAGCAGCTGGATACCTAGTGGTTTGACACATCACTGTCAGCAGATATTTGCAACCAGACCTTGAACACGGTAATGGTCCCACACAATCCACAATGAGGTGTGTAAACGGCTCACTTACCACTTGTATCGGCTGTAGTGGTGCTGGTTTAACCTGCTGGTTTGGTTTCCCTGTTAACTGACACACGTGGCATGTTCTAATGTACTGCGACACATCTCTTTTCAGACGTGGCCAAAAGTAGTGTTTCAGGATGTTCAAGTATGTTTTCCGAACACCAAAGTGTCCCCACTCATCATGTGCGACTTTCAGGACAAGAGGACGAAACTTAGTTGGCACCACCAGCTGGAAAACATTTTTCACCCCACCACCATCAGCCACAGGAACCCATTTTCTAAACAACAAGCCATTATGCAACAAGTATCCACTTGAAGCATTTTCCAGCTCTGCAACCGGCACAACACGGTCGAAAATTTCCTTCAACGAAGAATCCTGACGTTGTTCGTCTAAAACTTCATTGTGTGCAAGTAATACCGAAAACTCAGACAAAGATGGAACCTCCACCGCCTCACCAGACTTTCCATCTGGTGACCAGTCATGATCTGTTTTGGCCATAGCACGAGTGATCACACAAGAGGACGTAACGTCTAACCCCACTGCAGAGCTCTCCTCAGACCCCGCCTCAACCAGACCGCCTGTGACTGAAACCGCTGGGGAAACATCAGTCCAGACTCTGCTACCTGCCAAACCGTTGCCCAGAATGAAATGTATCCCCTCGATTGGCAAAGCTGGACGTACACCAATAGCTACTTCACCCTTAACAAGATCACAGTCGATATACATCCTGTGAACAGGAATAGGGAGAACCTTTAATCCCATCCCCCGACTCAGAACCGTGTCACCAGTATCACTTTCCTCAGACAAAGGCAACACAGAATCCACAATAAAGGAGTCAAAAGCCCCTGTGTCCCGCAAGATTTTAACTGGAACTCTGACATCGCTACCTACCAATGACACAGAGCCGTCTCTTATAAAAGGGGCATACGATGCCAAAACATCTGATCCACATAAGTGGGCTGTAAGCACATCGGCAACACAGCAGTTTTTCACCGGAGCGGCCAATGCAATCGGTTTAACAAAAAACCCTCCTCCCTTGGATTTTGCTCTGAGCACAGGACACTCTCCCTTCCAATGGCCCTTTTCCCGACAGTAGTTGCAAGTATCGTTTCTTTTATCCACATCAGATTTTTCCAAACTCAATTTCCTTGGATCCATCCCAACATCCCTTCCATTTCCCTCACAAACAGTTAGGGCCCCAGAGCGCCCTCCGAACCTGCTCTTATGAAGCAACACCAACTCATCAGCTGCCACAGCAGCTTGAGCCGCAGAAGTGACCCTGTGTTCTGTTACGTAAGTAGCAATCCTGTCAGGAAGAATATTCTTGAACTGTTCCAAAATCATGAGTTCACACAAATCGTCAAAAGAAGTGATCTCCAGAGCAGTTAACCAACGCTTAAAATGAACAGACAAATCCCTCGCCATCTCCACATATGTTTGATCTCGTTTTTGCTCAAAGGACCTAAAACGCTGTCTATAGGCCTCTGGCACAAGTTCATATGCTCTAAGCACCGCCGATTTTATTTTACTGCAGCTAGAGCTATCTTCCAGACATAACGAGGAATATGCAGACTGTGCTCTCCCTGTGAGAACACACTGAAGCATCAGAGCGCAGTCTGCATCAGGCCAATCTCTAGCCCTAGCTACACGTTCAAATAACAAAAAAAACGTGTCGGGATCACTTTCATTAAAGTGAGGCAGCAAGCGCAGGTTATTAATATCAAAGCGATGAGGAGACCTGGGCACCTGTTCACCCAGCCCCTCACCGGACAACGCGCTATCTCTGAGAATAGACAGACGATGTCCCTCCAACTCTATCTTGGCTTTCTCAGTCTCTTGTCGCATCCGCTCCACTGCGATCTCCTTTTCAAATCCCAATTCATACTTCACTTTGTCATGCTCCCACTTCATTTTGTCATGTTCCCGGTCACGTTCATGCTGCAACAACAACATTTCCTTCTGCTGCTCAAAAGAAAGTGCACTAGCCTGAACAAAAGGTTTTACCAAAACCCCCTCTTCCTTTGCAGCAAAAACTCCTGTGTCCCTTAATGTCGACACTATAGAGTCCCTTATGCTCTCTTTCGCCCTTTTATCACCGACAATACACACAGAGAAATGCTCAGCAATCAAGAGCAGCTGCTCTCTCGAAAAAGTGCCAAGCGACTCCTGAGAAGGAGCTTTAATAAATGCCTCTACCTCAGCCATACTCAGCTACAACGACCCCTCACCGGACCTTGACGCAGAAATAAGGAAAAACAAACAAAAACAAACCGGACAAACACCACAGCGTTTATTATGCGTCCAACGTGGACCAACACTAACTTTTTGATTGGAGTTTCCCCACTAACTATCACCCTCCCACTGACTAATCTCCTCCCTAGTCTTCATGCAGTTACTCGTGGTGGGTATTTATGCACTGGAGACCGCTGGCCCAGCAAAGCGACTAGCAAGCTAGCAACACTACTGAGACCACGGCCATGCTCCCAAGCCGAAGCTTCAACCACTTTCTCCGCAACACTACACACCCCGCTCAACAATCCCAAGGGAACCGCCGCTTAACCTGCCAGGGAAAACTCCGCACCGCTCCGCACTGCTCCACCTGCAACGCACCAACAAACAACCAGCTGACCACGCCCAAGAACAACTAGCAACCACTCTCCCGAAACATAATTTCAAACTAATCAAAGCCTCCCAAAGTAATCAAATCAGTCCCCAAACAACGATCTAATATGTCCTTCCCACAACGAGCCGAAACAAAGAAACTGGCCGCACTGCAAACGCGCCTCCAACAAACTGTATACACGCGCACCAACTCCTAACACAAATCTTACCTATCCGTCGCTGTATCATAGATAGAAGAAGTGGACGAGCCCCCATCTGTCATGGCCTGGCTCTTAGCCATAACAAAAAGCGTGGGAAGGACCAGCACGTATATGAAAAAGGTATTTATTGCGCCAAAAGTAACCAAAGGGCAAAGCAAAACAAATAATAATAATCGTCGTGGCTGCTCTCCGAGGTCCGGTCCTCGGCGGGGAGAGAGAGTGTGGATCTCAGTCAAGGCTCTTTTAACCCTCCAGTCACAGCCGCCAGGTGTCCGCAATCCCCCCTGATCAGCCACAGGAGAGAACCTTAAAGACACACACACACACACACACACAGGCAGGGGTCGTCACAATAGCAACAACAAGTAGTCAAGATAGTCAGTTTAGCTTCGGTTTAGCTAACATCACCCATTTTATACCAGAGAAACTTTCATAACAGCATTGTGATGCCAAACAGCGTCAATTCAGACTGACACCCATTCATTTATGAGGAATTTGGGATATGTATCAGCTGCTTGTGTGACAGTCAGACAGTGAATACTTTACAGCGGCCGCTGCCGTGTGAGCTAACCCGGAGCTAACGGGAGAATAAACTCAGATGGACTAGAAGCACTGCAGGCGGTCGGTAAATGCCGCTGAAACACATTAATAAACAATGAACCACGGCACTCTGGAGAAAAGCATAAGGTTGAGAAGTAGTTATTTAATTTAATCTGGCCTCGTATATGATTTAAAAGCAACACGATCATCGACCCGACGCAGTCACATACATGCCAACCTTTCCAAATCTAAAAGAGGTTGGTTTGTGCACGGCAAATGTGCACGTCCAAATGAGGTAATCAGAAGAAATGGAACCCAGTAATTACAGGTATAAACCATGTATTTAACATATATTGCATCATTTTATGCATTTTTCAGAAAAAGTGGTAGTTTGGTAAACAGTGACATCAACGACATGTCTGGTCTGTAAAATGCCCGAAAAGTAAAAGAATGGGAGATAAATATCCCAACGTCTCCACATTTTATTATATGTGTTTCTGGTCCTCTTTCAGTTGAGACAGTAGATGAACGATGTGTCAGGATGTAGAACTCTTGTGTGAACATTGGATAAAGCCAGGTTCATATTCTTGTTTCATGTTGTTGACATATTAGAGTCAAAGAGCGATATATCTTTGTGTTGTGCCATAAATCAGAAAATACTGCATTAAAAAAGTCATTTCCTGCATTTGTCTACTGATAAAGTGTGATATAAATAATGTACAGGCTTTCAGATTGCTGTAGTTCACTAAACAGAGACATTAACAACATGTTTGGTGTTGAAAATGTCAGAAAAAGTGAAAGACTGGGAGATAAATGTCCCCAAATCTCAAAATTGTATTATATTTTCTGTGTGTTTGTGGTCCTCTTTCAGTTGAGACACTGTAGGTGAAGGATGCTTCAGGAAAAGACCAAACACTGGATGTCTTTCAGTCGCCAACATGTGTTTTCGAGACACTGATACTAACCGGGAAATCCTGCAGGAATCAAATGCCTCATCTCTGTACCCTCACTCATTTGGGAGTGATTACCCACCAGCCCCGGGGGTGCAGAGGAAAGGCAGCATTACCCCCGGTCTGCACGTTGTTTCTCTTTCAGAAACACAGAGGACTGTTTTGTATGATGCAGCAGTGGCAGCAGCAGCAGCATAGCGAGGACGCTATGCTGCTGCTGCTGCCACTGCTGTGTTCACTTGCTATTGCTACGTTCATGTTCCTGCTGCTGTGTTTCATGTTGCTGCTGTGTTTCATGTTGCTGCTGCTTGCCTGACCCACCATCACCCCAGCTTCCACCTCTAGGCTCGGGGGATAGTTATCTAATCATCACTCAATGTTCTTTGTAAATCTGTGGAGTGATGAGGCCCGAGCCTAGACGCTCAAACTCAAACTATATGCTGCTTATAATAAACATATTAAGAACACGTGAGTTGTCTGACTGAACTAGGCTATATTAAATAGATAAAGGTGTGCTCTCTCTAGCTCTCTCGCTCTCTCTGTGTCTCGCTCGCTCACAGAGGCTGTGTGCTCCTCCGTGGCGATGATGGCTTGCGTTAAAAGATAATAATAAACATAGGCCTATTTGTAAAGTGGGGGGACACAAACGGGATTTCGAAAAGTGTCACGGTTAAACTCCTTATGAAGTGGTGAGGTGCCACTCCACATTGCTTTTCTTCCCGACTGTAACGCTGTTGTGTGTGTGTGTGTGTGTGTGTGTGTGTGTGTGTGTGTGTGTGTGTGTGTGTGTGTGTGTGTGTGTGTGTGTGTGTGTGTGTGTGTGTGGCCTAGCATTACTATACTTGTGGGGACCTAAATCTGTTTACACAGTCCCTTATTGGGACAAATTGGAGGTCCCCATGAGGGGAGTCATTAATTTTAGGGTGAAGACTTGGTTAGGTTTAGGATTAGGGTTAGGCATGTGTTGGTTATGGTTAAGGTTAGGATAAGTCTCCAGGAAATGCATGTAAGTCAATGTAATGTCCCCTGAAGTGATGTATACATGGTATGTGTGTGTGTGTGTGTGTGTGTGTGTGTGTGTGTGTGTGTGTGTGTGTGTGTGTGTGTGTGTGTGTGTGTGTGTGTGTGTGTGTGAGAGAGCGATTTTTACATAATCTGTAAATTATTTTGGTTTCAGTTGTGTGTGTGTGTGAGCAGGCTCGGATTGGCCATCGGGAGATTCGGGACTTTTCCCGGTGGGCCGCTGCCGTTGGTGGGCTGCTGCTTTCGGTGGGCCGCTGGCTCTGGCATAGGTGGGCCGTGGACTTTCACAGCGCCGCTGCGCCGGTACCGCATCCGCCGGTACCGCATCCGCCGACGCAAACACCCGCCGTAGCGAGGCTCTGGCGGCTCCGGAAGGTCCGGCGCAGCGGTGCTGTGAAAGTCCACCGCCGTTGCAAGTCTCCGGCTGTAACAATCCACTACCTCCCGCGAGGACCCAGGTTCGATTCCGGCTTGAAGTCCAAAAAAATGTTTTTTAAATTCAAAAAAATAATCTCCTGTTCATCGCGTCCATTCGCGACCCACCTATCACATCTCTGTACCCCACCAGTGGGGCGCGCCCCACACTTTGAGAAACAGTGGTGTAGTGCTACCGGAGCGCACCAGAACGCCGCTCCGCCACTTCACAAATTGCAGTACCCATAAGGAGCCATACACCAGAGATGGGGACTCGAATTTGTGACTCGGACTCGAGTCGCACTTAAGTCGCACACACAGAGACTTCAGACTTGACTTGGACTCCTGCTCAAAAGACTTCGGACTCGACTTGGACTCGTGTTTTGGGACTCGTGAACAATCATTGTGTTTTCTATTTTTGGCGTATTAAAGGTGGGGTAGGTAAGTTTGAGAAACCGGCTCGAGATCGCTAGAATTTGAAAATACACAACCGGAGAAAATCTGCCACTTCCTCACAGAGCCCCTCCTCCAACACACACGAACGCGCACATGACCAATGAGGGCACGAGATAAGTTTGTGCCCCGATGGAAGGCTGACAGGCAGGTAGGCCATCCAGTTACTTTAGCCGGGCCGGCTATCGGGATGTTAAGAGCATTCCATGGAATTTAACAAAAAGTGTATCTCGTGCCGGTTTCTCAAACTTACCTACCCCACCTTTAACATTAACATTAACATCATGGTAACACCATGGCGACCACCTGCAGCTGTACCGCTTGTAATTAGGTTCAACTATAAAAACTTCGAACAAAACGCCGGCGGCACCAACAAAAGGAGCGCACACTGCAAAGTCTGCAATATTAAAATCAAGGATGCTGGTGCAACAACGTCAAATTTCATCAGGCACTTGAAAACTCACCCGGAGAGGTCAGTCACATTAACGCATATGGACGGTTAGCAAACATGTTTAGCTCAGCATCAGCTATGTAATGTTAACTTAGCTTGCTACTAGCTTTGTAACTGAATATTTGAAAAGATGAGTGAATGTTTGCTTGTCACACTTGTTTGCGTTGAGTGGCGTTGACATCCAACTCTTGACATGACATAAAAAAGGTCGGTAACGTTAATCATTACGTTACGCTGCCACCATCTACTGGCTAACGTTAAACGTAGAAAAATACATAGTTACATACATAAATACATCTGTCGGTTTATAGGCAGGTTACAGGTTTATTGTTGACCACGTAACGTTAATGTTACAGGTTTATCAGGTTACCATTACACTGGCTTTGAGTGAGACGATAGAGGAATATGTTTATTTATAGTAGACTTAAAAGATGTCATTAGAGACCCAGTGTAATTAAACAATACGGTTGCAGAGGTCAAATTTTAACATTTTTGTCCACTGGCCAAATGGCTAGCCTAGTGAATGTTGAAATGTTACCAGCCACTCAATAGATTGCCATTGTTATTTTTGGCTGGTGCGTGCAACATACAGAACCAGCCACTTGATGATTTACCAGCATTTGGCTGGTAAATGGTGTTAATGGTAGATATCTCTTTTGGAACAGGTCATGTTTTAATATCACCAGTTCAGTATATTTCAGATAATATTGCAGCAATAGTTTTTTAGTTGCAAATGGCACAGAACAAATGTTTACTTTTAACACAGTTTCCCTGCGGGGGATTAATAAAGTATTTGTGATACTGATTTCTGATTCTGAAGTGTTTTGCTTATAAGTTGTTTGCATTTAGCTAAAGTGTGATGTTTCTCCTCATATTGCATTGCAATAGCCTGTTTAAAGTGATCATATAACAAACAACTAATCAGTACTGATACTGTATGCTAATAGATATAGGAGTGATAATAATACAGTAAATGCTTTGAATTTCTTAGATATAGCTGTGCAGTATTCTTAACAGACTGGATAGCAGCAGACAATAGAAGGCTTATTACAACCAGAAGAGACATGAGACTTTTATTTTTTAGAGACTTGAGACTTGACTTGGACTCGTGACCAAAGACTTGAGACTTGATCAAGTCTCACCCCACAAAGACTTGAGACTTGACTTGGACTCGTGACCAAAGACTTGAGACTTGACTTGGACTTGCAAAAAAAGACTTGTGAACATCTCTGCCATACACATGCCACAGTTTTTGCGTGGCTGTGTCTTTAGTTGTATAGGCCAGTGGCGATCTGTTCATCTGTCATTCTGATCATACAGTCAATAACTTTGTTGTTATTAGCATCTGGTTAGCTAGCTATGCTAACGAATATAAGAAGCTTTTTCTACAACCAGTGAGGTAAAGGCACATCTATATGATCATTATAGTTATAAAAAAATAGGAGAATAAAGTAAACGGGTATAAAATACTATATGACAGTAAAAAAAAAAGTTGTTATTAATAAACAAGAATAGAGTTTAAAAGGGGAGTGATTTGTAAAATATCCAGAAAGAAAAAGTAAATCTGCTTACAGTTCTGTTTCATATGGGTGTTGAGAGATGTATCCATTGATCTTCTAATGTTGGTCTCAAAGTGCACCAGATTGATGCTGCCAACTTATTTTTGTATTTTTAAGCTGAGGTCAATCATTTGTACGGCCCTCGGAGGATGTTGAAAAAATTGAAATGGCCCTTGAGAGGAAAAAGGTTCCCCACCAATGATCTAAACCCTCAGAGAGTCCTTTACCTCACTGAGCTGACGTTATAAAATCCTCTCATACCTCTTTCACACCAACGGTGTTTCAGGGCCGCTTCGGAGCTGGAGCTTGAAAAGCACCGGGTTTTCCTGTTCACACCGCAGCAGAGCAGCCTCTTAGCTCCGGAATCTGGTTAGTTTCAAACACCAACATTTTTTCCGGCTAAAGCAAAAGCACCACATACGTCACGCTTACGTCGAGGAGGGGGCGGGGGCAGGATCAACTCCCTGAACAACAACAAAAAGCCTGCGTTTTATCCAGTTTGTACACAACGATGGAGAAACTTAACAAGCAGCAGTGGTCCACTGAAGAGACCAGCTACCTACTGGGAATCTGGTCTTCCGAAGAGGTACAGAGGAAGCTGGAGGGGAGCACGCGGTCCAAAGCAATTCTCCAACAATTGCAGAAAGAGATGGTAACTGCTGGTTTTTACCGTACCGTGGAACAGATTGGCAACAAATTTAAAAAAGTCAAGAAGGACTTTCGGGACCAAAAGCGAGGCAGAAAATAATAGTTTTAACATGCCAAAAAGCTGCTGTGTCGTTTATTGCACCTCAAACATTAAAACAAATCCAGAGTTACGTGTTTCTGTACTTCCTCTAAGAAGAAAGGACAGTAACAGAAGATCTCTGTGGCTTCAGGCTTGATCGCCGTTCAAATGACAGCGCTGCTTCGAGTGTTTGGGGGACCAGGATATGGCTGAGGCGGTGCCATTTCACGTTCGCCATTCCTTCCGAGTCCGGCGTCCATGGAAGTCCACCGCCCAGGGCTGTACTCTCCCTGGATGATGATCATGGCGGAGGGTGTGTGGGCTACTCGCTCATTGCTAGAGATGCCCCCGCCTCACCAGGTCAGAGCGATTATTGGGCCGCAAGGCCGAATAAGTAGCTTGGTCCACGAGCCTTGCCCCAGGCCCGGTTCCCCCGGGGACCGGTGCTCGGTGGCTTCACATGATATAGGGTCGACCCTACTTCATCACAGGCCGCCGCCGCTGCCTGCCTTGTGATGTCCCTGGGATATCACGTCGCATGGCATTTTTCCAAAGAGGACTGTGTTGATCTCCTGGGAGCCCCCGTCTTTACGGAAGGAGATGAGGGGGGGTATGTGAGTTGCTCTTGGACAGAAGAGCACACAGGATGTCACCCATTTTTGTGATGTTCTGCTTCTGCGTGTACATGCTAGATTGTGTCTGATATCTACACCTTTTTGTTTAAACCTAATTTATTTGATTACCCATCTTAAAACTGTACATATATTGGGTCAATAAAATCCGTATTTTTGGCACCTCAACCTGCACTCCTGGTTTTTCTGTACCCTGGTCCTTCACAGCCGGGTCCAGGGAACAGGCAATGCTTTGCACAGCACAATTGATCACACACCTAACCAAATTAGGCTTTGCGATCAATTGAAAAAAGAGCACCCCCATACCTCACCAACAGGCGTTGTAGTTGGGAGTGGTGTTCGATGCAGGCGCGCTACGCTCCACCCTGTCAGGGAGCAGAAGTGCGTCCCTTCTCCAGGCGGTTCACAGGCTGCGACAGGGGGCGACAGTGACAGCTTTAACTATCATGCAGACTTTGAGTCTCATGGCGGCTGCTCACATTGTAGTCCCGCAGGGGTTACTGCATATGCGCCGCTTGCAGAGGTGGTTCTCCAGCCTGCGTTTGGATCCCAAGAGGCACAAACAGTGGCTGGTGACCATCCCCCCCCTCAGTGGAGGGCAACCTCCGGTTCTGGGGGTCTCCCGGGCGCCTCCGGAGGGGGTCTCCACTGGGACGGGTAACCTCCTACACAGACCCGGCGGCAGACATACATCTCTGGGCGGGCATTTGATTTACCAGGGCGGGCCCACCACGACACTTACATTTCCCGGGAAATCTGAATTGTCAACAGGGGGGGGCTGTTAGATGCTCGCGATTTGTCAAGGGGGGGGGAGGGAGCCGCTCGTGAATTGTTGAAAGAGAGGGGTTTTAGGTTGCCATAAGGCTGTTAACGGTCTTATATAGCCTATCCATTGGTTGGTTTTGTGGCACATTTGTAACGCTGTGCCAACTTGGGCAAGCACGCAGGCAAACTTGAGCGCACACAGGGTGGAGAGGTGGAGTGAGGTTGAGCGATGGAGAGAAAGGGAGAGAGAGAGAGATTGAGCGAGGCAGAGAGCAGCGGTCTGCTTGCGCACAGAGCAGGAGTTTGTGAGAGAGCCGGCTTGAGAGTACATTTCTCTTCAAAATATAATTGATTGCCAGCTGACTTGCTTGCTCGTTGGTAACGTAGGCCTAACTGGTTTCTTCTAATGTGCCTGCATCTGGCGCTGAGTTGCCATATTCCTTTCGTGAACCACTAGCAAGAGTAAACTAAGTGACAGGCTGCTGTGCCGCATCTCACTCAAAAACCCACACGACTCAACCCAGCGAAAAACCAGTCTTGCGCGCAGCCTTTCATTCAGAATTTCCTAGCAATTTCCTAAAAAATTATATTAAACTAATACAAAAATAAATATTAGGACAAAGCCCTACAAATATTAATAAAACAAGAAAAATGTGGTATTCAGCCCTGATTAAAACAGCGGGCCCAAATCCTGGATGGGCGGGCCCGGCCCCATGGGGCCCGCCCATGACGCCGGGTCTGCTCCTACATCACAGTGTTCACGGGAACAGGATGGGGAGGGACCTGCCTGAAGAGGGCTATAGGTGGGCGCTGGTCTCTAACGGAAACACGACACAGCAACCTCCTAGAGCTACGGGCGGTAGTGTTAGTCCTCCAGCATTTCATGCCCCTAGTTCAAGGCAGACATGTATTGGTCAGGAGCGACAACAGCACCACAGTGGCTTATATCAACAGGCAGGGCGGAGTCCGCTCCGCCGCCTTGTTGGCCACAGTGGAGAGGCGGTGGTTGTGGGCATCAGAGGTGGTGTTATCTCTGAGAGCCCTCCATATCCCGGGACTGGAGGACAGGGGAGCCGACCTCATGTCGAGGGGCGGCCCCCTGTCAGGCGAGTGGGTGCTTCACCCAGAGGTGGTGAAGCAGATCTGGGCCCAGTTCGGGAGAGCGGAAGTGGATCTGTTCGCCAGCCGGCGCAACGGCCACTGTGCCCTGTGGTTTTCCATGGCCCTGAGCGACGACCCGCCTTTGGGGGTGGACGCGTTTGCACACGAGCCATGGCCAAGGAAGCTGCTCTACGCCTTTCCACCGTTGCGTCTCATTCTCCCTCTCCTGGGGAGAGTGAGGCGAGAACGTTTGGCAGTCATCCTGGTAGCACCGGATCGCGTCGGGGCTCCGTGGTACTCAGAGATGACACAGATGAAGGTGGGCCAGCCCTGGGCGGTTCCCCAGTTCTGGGGGGCAATGTCTCAAGAGGCAGGTGCAATCGGGGCGTTACCCACTCTGGGCCGTCCTCTCCAGGCTTGGCTCCTGAGAGGGACAGGCTGAGACAGGGTGGATTGTCTGATAGCGTTATTCAGTCTATCCAGGCAGCTAGAGCAGGATCCACCACAGCCTGTTACAGGCCAAAGTGGCTGGGATTCCAGCGATGGTGTGAGGAGCGGAAAATGGAGCCCCTATCTTGTGAGTTAGGCTCCATTTTGTCCTTCTTACAGTTATTGGTGGACAGAGGACTAGCTCATTCTACTATAAAGGTGTATGCAGCAGCCATCTCGTCCTGTCATGAGGGATTCAACGGCAGGTCAGCCTTTTCTCATCCACTGATGTTGCGGTTTTTTACAGGGGGTCAGGAGGCTGCGCCCAGTAGTGCGTGCCTCCACCCCACAGTGGGACCTGCCGCTGGTGCTCGAGGCTTTGGTCACAGAACCATTTGAGCCTCTGGAGCTCTCCTCCCTGAAAGCACTGTCGTGGAAGACAGCATTGCTACTTGCCTTAACGTCAGCCAAAAGAGTGTCCGAGTTAATCGCTCTGTCGGTGCACCCGAGCTGTTTACTGATTCGGGGTGACCGGAGCGGCGCGACACTCAGACCGAACCCCTCCTTTGTGACCAAGAACCTAAGGAGTGTGTTCAGGTCGAGGGTTATTCAGTTGGGGGGATTTAGTCTTCCACCTCATGGTGGGGCCAGGGAAGCTAAATTACACCTCCTCTGCCCGGTGCGCGCGTTAGCATGTTATGTAGAGCGCACAGCTACCCTGAGACGCACTGAACAGCTGTTTGTGTGCTTCGGGGGCGGGGTGACTGGAAAAGCTCTGTCCAAGAAACGCCTGGCAGGCTGGCTTTGCAGGGGCAGGGAGAGCCTGTCCCACGGGGGTCCGTGCGCACTCCACACGAGTTGTGGCTGCATCAACAGCCTTATTCAACGGTGCGAGTGTGGAGGATATATGCACAGCGGCGTCTTGGTCAACGCCAGGCCCCTTCATAAAGTGTTATCTCTTGGATATGTCTGGCTCTTTCTCAACATCTGTGCTTGCTGGGGCAACACAGGACTGGTGAGAAGGGGGGGGGCTGTGGTCAGTGACCCTCTCCCCGGGCGTAAAATGCCCTTACGTTTCTCCGGACCCCTGGAGGGTCGCGGGGGACGTGGGGTGCTCTGGGCCCTTTTTGGGGCTGGAGGGCTCCCCTCGCCTGCCTGGGGGCAGGAGGGGGAGAGCCCTCCATACTATAGTCCCTACACACTCTGCACAGGGTCAGTGTTTGAGTGTGGGGACATAGGGGGCACTTGCATTCTCCCCGTGTTCTTTAGGGACTCAGGAGGGAGAGTGCATAGTGAACCCATATGGGCTGGAGGTTTTTCCCTGTCTGCCTATAGGTGGACGCAGGGGAGCCCTCAGCACTGTTTTTTTCGAGCACACTTTTTTTCGGTCAGGGACAGTGAGGTGGAACGGTGTGCTGGACGACAGTGCGTGCATACATCGGAGCCTGTGAGAGATATAACGTCGGGTTACGTATTGTAACCCTTGTTATATTAGCACAGGCGGAGCCCTCTACCTTGAGGCACTGTCTGTCCTATACCGCTCGCTGAAGAGTGGTGTAGGATGGTGGTCAGGAGGCGAGGCCTCCTTTTATACGGAAGTGAGATGCGCACGCATTCAGGTAGGCCCGCCCCGGGGCCGGCTACGTCCATTTAAATCTCAGTAGGTGAATGCTTGCATGATAAGGTAGTACCCATAGAGTCCAGTAGAGAGCTCCGCCTGTGCTAATATAACAAGGGTTACAATACGTAACCCGACGTTCTATTACCACGTTACTTAATTAAAGTACCCATTTGAACCTTATGCCAGAGACTCCATTGGTCTCTTTATTTTAAGTTTCTCTCCTGGACGCGAGGACAAGGAATATCCTAATAGTAGTGGAGATATCACTGTCAAATCAATCGACAGTAAGGAGAATACTTACTTCCGGGTGTACAATTCTCCGTTATCCAATGGGAATGGACGCTCACATTGCCTTTAAGAGCTGCCGACATAAACGGGTGCGGTGCTTCCCTAAGCGTCAAATACCGCCTACTCTCTTGGTTTAATATTGTCACTGAAATGTGTTAAAGTAATTCCTATTGTGTACTGGCGTAGCTGCTTTTTACCAAATTAGCGCAAACTAATGCGCAAACTGGGTCATGTTAAGGCTAGGCTAACTATCGTTATTAGTACATTAGCTTGTCACCAAACGGCACACGTTTTTTTTGTACTATGTTGGCGTGTGTGTGTGAACGGTTTAATGTAGTGTCGCCGCCATTGCGTCGAGTGTAATTATAAAGATGATACGGCATCACCGAGCAGTGAGGGAGCATGTTGCGCTGGTGAAAGCCCGGTGATGCATCCGGCTGACGAACTTAACCTCGGTGTGTGGGAGATGCAGTAATAATTTGTTGTGCCGGTCGCCTCGATGGCGGGACTGCCTTCTTGTTTATGCTGGAAGTGGTTGATGCGGCGTTGATAAAGCCTCACATTTATAGTAGCTCGGTGGTTAAAGCGTTATCCAGCTCTGTGTTGCTGTGCTAATGTGCTAACAAGAAGCCCTGTAGTGTAATTTGCTGTTGCTGATAAGACCATTACTATGTTCGGGGTGATAATAGGTGACTGTGAAAGCTTAACAACGAATAGAAATGTCCCCCCTAATATAAATGTATTTATTTTTCTTCTCATGATTTCTCATGCCTGACCGGTGGTGGTTTCTTCAGGCTTTGACACATCGTATTGGACTACTACCTAAGGTACGTGAAGCTACACTACTGTGAGTGATATAGAGAGTACTTTAATGTGACTGTGTGTTCTGAAAGTAATTTCAACGTAAACGCAAAGTGCAGGTGATTATAGGACAAAATCCACTGTTTTGTTTTCTGTGGAGTTATTCATTTTAGAGTTCAGCCAAAGCTAATATACAAATAATTTTTTACCTACAAAGATACTCCCAGTAAAGCCCACCTTTTTCGTTTTTTCAGTGTCCATACCAGTGTTTTTTTTTTGTTTTCAAAGGTTTTATTTATCATTTCACCAACAAATAATTACACTAGGTAAATATCAGAAAAATAATTCGTGAGAACACTCAAACAGTGTGTGCGCTTTTTGTGTGTGGTCAGAGTTTTAATGCTTCACCTGCAAAACAACAATATATTTGTTTTTGTATGACTTCCTATACATATTTGTTATTGGTGCAAGACTAACTATCAACCCTTTGGAGATTTCAAATGATAACATTACATTTGTTTGCACATACAAGTTGTCAACTGCAGATTTCATTTATTTAAAAGGAACCTAACATTGAGGGTAAGGGTGGGTAATCATTATTTAAATATGTGCTGATGGAGTCCAGTCAGCAAATGCCGCAGTGGAAAAGGGATTTACACAAAGTTGTAGTCCTTTTACTGAAAACTGATAACACATCTATAAGATGATACATTAACAGTGTGAATAATAAGGAATTATGTTTAATGTGCCTTTCTTAAAACGTATTGTGCTTGTGTTGTCTTCTCAGACTGCCATGGCTGATTCGACGCCTGCAAGACTGAAAGTGATTTTGGGGGAGAACAACATTGAAAAACTGTCTCTTCCAAATGGCATACCGGAATCATTGGATGACCTTCTCAGCAAGTTAAAGACTTTCTTTGGGTTAAAGGGCGACGTCAGACTGCAGTACATGGACCAAGACTTTGGCAACGACTTCTTCAATCTGAATTCCACCACTCAACTTCAGGATTTGGGAACAATCAAAGTGATCCACCAGCAAACAAATACACCTTTGAACATTGCCACTGATACCACATCATCGTCTTCACTTGAGTGTGATGGCAATGTTTCATTGGCATCAGATGACACAATAATCCTCTCATCCCCCGAATCTGTGTCCTCTCGAGCCAAACAGTGGCCAGCGGACTTTCCGATTCCTCAATTTTCATATGAATTCTGAGTTTAATGGAAGCCACAAAATGTTGACTGTCAGCTCCCGAAAGCAAGTCTGATATTCTGAATAGACTTGCAGAAACAATTTACGGATACAAGGCCTATCCAGATGATTCACATTTCTGCACAGTAGCAGAGGCTCTTATCAAAAAGCATCCTTGTTTGAAAGAACCTGGCTCATTCAATGGCTGCAATGGATGGAAACAGCGCCTGAAATATAAGATGGGAAACTACAGGACTCAGCTCAAATTGCAGGGGTGCCCAGAGCTGGTGGTAAATTCCCTGAAATCTAAAGCTGCTACAGATGCTTTCCCTGCTAAAAAAGTCAAGAGGCCAAAGCGAGCTGAGGCTAACTTTTATCCATCCTTCCCCACTGGTGCCAATCTGGAAAGCCTGGAAAAAGAAAGACTAGAACTTCTGACAGACATCAGGATAAGGAACAATAATAGGGTCATCGCAGACAAAATGGCTCACACGTTCGCCTACAGACGACAGGAGGTGGTAAACCAAGAGCCAAGAATCAAGGACTTCAAAGACAGGTGGCCGGCACTGTTCCAACACAAAGAGGTAATAATCTAGTCTGTATCAATTTTTAAGTAAGCTTTTATCCATTCATCACAATATGGTGTGGTAAAGATTATGTTTAACAGTGTTTACTGACAGAATTTACATTTTTAGTTTGTTATACTTTTTGCCAGTGTGTCTGCATGCTTAGTTTATTTATTTTTCTTCGAGCGTGTAAAACCAAAGAAAAATACAAATGAAACAAAAGGTGATACAGTATTATACAAATGAATGCAATAACAAAACGAAACATTTAATTAATAATTGAATAATCTGTAGTATCATTGTTTGGTATCAATAAACAACAAAGCTTTAGCTAATTACACGTCCGAAAAGGGGTCGGAAGAAGTTTACACTTGCTTCAATGGTTATTTTTTCAAATGTTAATTGCATACAGACTGAGTCCAATTGAATTTACTCAGTCATTTTTGTATTATTCTTTCATAGATCAATGCAGAGTTCCAGAGGATAATGACCATTCCTCTTGAGGAGAAGTTCATGGCCCAGTTGGACATTCACTCAAGTCAGCTAATCACAGTCATCCGTGCCAAAGGAGGATCAACACGTCAAAAGACTGCTGACATCATGGACATTTTTGACCAGGTAAATCTGCATTGTCAAATGAGTCCTTGCTAGCTAAAAGGGATACATTTTGTGTATCCTTTTATAGATACATGGGGAGGGCAACCGTTGTTTTATGAAACTCAGTAACTAGGAGTGTCCATTTGTTTCTAAATAAAGTGAAGGATTTTAGCTGTAAGAGTAAGGAAATCTGTCAATAGACATTTTGAAAAATAAAATTAACCGAAATAATGTTGTCCTAGACTGAAGACATTCATCTTCGGAGGGAGTGTGTCCTGAGAGCCCTCATTATCTTCCTGGGAGAAGATCCAGATGAGCTGATCATGGAATATCTGGTAAGTTTTAACTGCAATTTGTATGTCAGCACAGCTTGTCAAAGGCACACGTGCTAATACATATTAGATTGATATTAATGCTGTAAAAGGGACATTTCTCTTCTAAAATAACACCTGTCGGGTTTGATTATATTCATAATCTTGGACATTTGACATCATGTAAGTTTAAAGCACCTTTGTGGTTTTCCAACTCCTCATAGCACTTTAACACCACGTTCACATTCACCCATTCATACACTGATGGACCATGCCCCCTGCTCATCAGGGATAACTAAAGCATAGCATCGGAATTTGGGTTTTTAGTAATTTCCCCAAGTATACTGCGAAACACAACATGTATATGTAAAAAGTAGTCCTAGCATGTTTTTAAAAAAAAAATACTCTTGATTGAATTTTACACATTTTAACACAGAACAATGCACGGCAACCCCCCCCCCCACACACACACACACACACACACACACACACACACACACACACACACACACAGCACATCCACAGTTTGACAACAATTGAATGATATTAATATTAATCCTTCTCAACTTAAATGAAAAATATATATACATACAGATCAAGCTGGAATAACAATTAAACATAGAAGTAAGAGGGATATTATTTTCAATCTGCAATATGTGAGTTCAGGGTGTCCTAGCATTTTTAAATATTAGGTTCTGATCATGTGAGTCGTCCGAATAATCAGTGAGTTATCACAGAGTAGGACTCCGGCCAGTGATATTATTGTCCCATATTAGTGCAAAGTGATGCCAGTGATGTTTGTTGTCATGTACTCCTGCTCTAAGACTCCAGAACAGATGATCTTCAGAAGGAGATGGAGGAGCTCACAATGGGTGTGTTTGTGATACGGAAGGAGGGGGAAGGACTGCAGGAGCCACCAGCAGACATCGGCATCATCATCGAGGGCGTGGAGGTGCTGAATGAACTGCCTTCAGTTGCCTCAGCTTGTGCCCTCCTTCTGGGTTTGCTATATGCACTCAACATAGCATATCCAAAACCCCTTCATTTCACATTTGAAGTACTTCAGAAAATAATCATGCAGCTTGACCAACACAAGATGTCCGCCAAAGTGCAAAATCTGTATGGCAGACTTCAAAGCTCAGAGTAACGACAAACAAAACAACGTTTTCCTCCTCTGGGCCAAAACATGGCCTAGTGCTGTATTAGCACAATGGCGTCTTGACATCGGACATTGCACATGTAAAAGAAAATGTTGTGGGTGCGGTAGATTTTTGTTTCACCATTTTAGTTTTGATTCCAAGAAACGGTTATGTATTCAGAAGAACAGAAACGTTGTTAATGTTTAAATATTTGTTTCTAATAGCTTTCATGCAGTGGTTTACTTAAGTAAAATATCTCTGTACTTAATGTATTTCACCATTGCTTCAATGTCCTGTTAATGTCAATAAGCACTACACTGAAGTTAATTTTTTTTTGGTTATCAGCCTGAAATAGAGAGGTGCAGTGATGACGTATTTTTGTAGGACGACCCTGAAGTAAGCTGCTGGTTCCCTTGACAAAAAGCAATGGGATTTCTCCATAGGATTTTGGAATATTGTAAAATAAATAAGATCTGTGGAAAACTAACCTGTTTGATAAATGCACGTTTTGTTCAGCCGGACATGTGGAGATTAGCTGGCTGAACATAACGTGCATTTATCGACCAGGTTCGTTTTCTACAGATAATGTTTTTTACAATATTCCAAAATCCTATAGAGAAATCCCATTACTTTTTTGTCGAGGGAACCAGCAGCTTACTTCAGGGTCGTCCTACAAAAATACGTCATCACTGCACCTCTCTATTTCAGGCTGATAACCAAAAACACATTCGAAAAACACATTAACTTCAGTGTAGGTAACTGTTATTGTTTGTCTGTTAATTACACACTTTGTATTGGTCCAAAGACTGTTTTAAGGAAAGACAAATGAAAGTTGTTTTTATATGTTTATATAATAAAGTATACATACATTATATTTGAGTCCATGATTTGTCTTTCAGCCAACTTAACATTTTAATTGTGAATAAGGTATTTAAATTATATTTAGTAAACTAAAATTTCATACCGAGGTTACTTAAAATAAATACTTTTTGTGAAACTGTAGTTTTAGGTTGTTAATGAGCAGTATCTTACTTTTGGATAAAGCAAATAATTGGGTTGGAAAATGTAAACTGGATTAATGCAAACTGTTGATTTGAAAGAAAACACATTTTTAATTACATCTGACTTGAATAATTTGTGTTAATATAATTTAAAAACCTTATTTGAGAAAACTTAATTAGATTGTGTGTTACCAATTGAAGTAATTCAATTAAGTTGGTTCAACTATTTTCTTTTTTCAGTGTAGTGGGAATGCTTTATGCTGAAAAGCTGACACTAAACTGCTATGCTGAAATGTAATGTGTAAGAAGAAAGTGAAGAATTTGGATTGAAATGATACATGAACACTGGGGGCTTGAATGTGTGATGAGAGAAGAAAATAAAGTAAAAAGGCTTGGAAAAGCAGCAGAATATTTGAACTGCAAACTTTTGAACTAACTTGATGGTGAATGATCTGTCGCCATGCCAACGGCATTTGATGACATCCCATAATACGCTTAGATGCGTTGATGGCTGCATCGTTACCAAACCTGTGAAGTTTTGGGGCGTTTGGAGCATTGGAACTGAAGTTGTGAGAAAACCGTGTTCATGGTGAGCATTGTGTTGCTATGGCAACGGCATTTGAAGAAATCTCAAAACAGTCCCGTAGATGTCTTCACGGCTGGACTGTTAGTACACAGGTGAAGTTTGGGCACTTTTTGAACATTTTCATAGGAGTTATAGCGACATCACGTTTTATGGCGAGGGATGCGTTTCCATGGAAACGGCATATGGTGAGAACTCAGATTTGGCGTAGAGCTGTTGAGGCATGGACCGGTGATATACAAGTGAAGATTGGGGGACGATTGGACCGTGTCGATTGGACTTACAGCGACATCCTGTTTCATGGCGAGTGGTCTGTCGCCATGGCAACGGCATTTGATGACACCCCATAATACGCTTAGATGCGTTGATGAAGTTCTGGGCTGTTTGGAGCATTTTCACTGAAGTTATGAGAAAACCGTGTTTTATTACATTACTCTCTCTCTTCTCTTGATCGCCCTAACCCAAAGTTGGAATTGAAATAAAAAATGAAAGTGAAACGTATGCTCGTCGTCACCCTCTCCCTCCGGTCCATATTAATACAAATGATCCCAATACGTATGATTGTATGAACTATGAAAATATCTTAAAATCAATCCAAATGTATTTATTATAAACGTTAGTCTTTAACATCTATCACTGTGTACATCACCATTCAAACATCTTTTAAAAGTTGAACAAACCCCACACAGCTCAGTGAAATGTTGACTTTATTTGATCATTTCAGTAAAAACTAACGTTCATATTTCTCTCTTTGATTATAATACAGATGAACGTTCAAAACAAAGCACTTTGGCAACTTACCACATACATTATAAAAAGCTTAATAAGCACCGTAACTTTCATGATATCATTTCTCGGTCATAATCGGTTGTTTCCGTGACTGTTGTATGACGGCAAATGCTGTGGCCGCAAGGCATTGTGGGGCAGCATTTTCTCCTCTCCTTTCGTAAAGGGAGGTCCAGTGGTTCCTATCATCTAGAGCAGGGGTAACCAACAGGTCGATCGCGATCGACTGGTCGATCTTCAAAGCCTTCACTGTCGAGGGTGATATCACTGCACTGGCTCCCGGTCTCACTCAGGATTGACTACAAATTCTATAACACATAGGTTTGAGCAAGCTCTCTGATTGGTCAATAGGCGTGTTTGATTCCACGATCAAACAACGATCAAATAGAACGTGCCTAATCACAAAGTATCCAGTGGCCTACACACGCCACTAGCCTACCGAAACTACTTCCATGAGCCTACATCGTGTGGTTTCCATAGCGACGTTTAGCGACACACAGCCGTTACACTGTTATACATTGTCTCTCGTTGGAAATCGGTAGCTACAAAATGTCAGAAGCACCTGCATACAGCGGCTGGCGGAGGCAGGGTTGGAGGCCAGAGAAATCATGTCCGTTAGCGGACATAAAAACTAGTCATCGCTTCGCAGCTACTGGGCTCCATCTCTAGACAACAGCAAGATGTGGAGCAACGCGCTTTTTGCCGGTCCGGGACACGCCATGAAACGGCCACTGGAGGAAAGCTCTTCCTATAACGTAGTCCTACCCGTGAACACCACAGCACCACCTGCAAAAAAGTCTGGCATGGAGTTCATGGAGAGCTGTTTCAAGAATTGTTTTCAATAAATTGTTTTCAATAAATTGGTTAATAATATATTATTTACTATAATTATATCAATAACTGTAAGCGGGGTAGCAGGAGTGTTCGATTGATCGGCTATCGTTACCATGGGAACTACTTTCTAGGAACTACTTTCTGACGGAGATGAACTCAAGCAGAAAGCGTAGGTTTGGGAGCAAATTAGCCCACATTACGAAATTATTTTTACGATATTGTTGATTACAATGATAGTTTGTGTAATAGAATCGCAATCATACACTTGAGGCCGTTCTTGAACGTCATTATTGGTACGACAGTACTGCGGCAGGACCGAGGCGCTTGCGCCGAGGTCCGTACGCGTGTATGATTGCTTAAATCACCCTCTTCACTCATCAGTGCATACATGGAAATGCTCCCTCCTACATCAAGGAATTGCTCACCCCACAAACCTCCACGAGGAACCTACGTTCAGTAAAGGCAAACCTCCTCATCCCACCAAGGACAAAACTGAAGACCATGGGAGACCGAGCCTTCTGCTCCGCTGCTCCGAGACTGTGGAATGCCCTCCCAAACCAGCTGAGGACACCACAGACTGTGGAATGCCCTCCCAAACCAGCTGAGGACACCACAGACTGTGGAGTGCCCTCCCAAACCAGCTGAGGACACCACAGACTGTGGAGTGCCCTCCCAAACCAGCTGAGGACACCACAGACTGTGGAGGCTTTCAAAAAAGGCCTAAAAATGCATCTTTTTAGAATAGCCTTTAACTAGATTTTTAAATCCCCCACATTCTGCCATGCCGGCATGAATGTCACAGCTTTTATTATGTTGTTTTAATTGTTTTTAAATTGTTTTTTATTGTTTTTATTGTTTTTGTTGTTTTTGTTTCACCCTTTTTAATTTTTAATTTTATAGCACTTTGAGTTTTGTTTACGCAAATGAAAAGTGCGCTTCTAAATAAAATCTATTATTATTATTATCCCTAGCATTTAAAAAAAAAAATCCAAAATAAAAATATTTTCCAAAAAAAAAAAAATGTTCATGCTCTGGTTGGTTGTTTAAACAAACTTTTTAGAGCTAGCTCTGGTTTGTTGATTTGAATCACGCACAGGTCATTTTACAAACTCCAATTGGTTATTAGATATGTTGACGTCTATGAATTGCTGCATGCAATTGTGGGTGGGGTTAAAAATCGTATCTTAACGGTCATCTTGAGGAGTAACTTAAACTGTACCAAGTTCTGCTAACCTTTAACCAACATCGATAAGGCTGAGGGTCCGGCGAAAAAGAAATCAAAAACGTATTATTTCCACCCGGAATGGGAACATGAATTTCTTTTCACATCAGCGAAAGAGAAGACTGTATGCCTCATATGCCAACAGGCGGTAGCCTTGGCAAAACGGAGCAACCTGGAGCGCCATCATGCGAGCACCCATGGTAAATTCAAAGACTCATATCCACTCAACAGCGCATTAAGAACCAAAATAATTGATGAACTGAAAAGAGGACTAAAAGCACAGCAGTCGCTTTTCATCGCGCCTACAGCAAAGAGCAATGCAGCTACAGAAACGTCCCTCCGGATTAGCCATATTTTGGCTCAGCACAAAAAACCATTTACGGATGGTGAGATGATTAAAGAAGCAATGAGCACCACAGCTGACGTCTTGTTTGCGGATTTCAAAAACAAAGAGGACATAAAAGCAAGGATAAAAAGTGTACCACTTGGTGCACCTACTGTAGCCAGAAGAGTCCAGTCATTGTCCGAAGATGTATCCCAGCAAGTATTAAAAGACTCTCTCTGAATACTTTTCAGTTCAATTTGACGAGTCTACCGATGCCACAGACACAGCCCAGCTAGGTGTGTTTGTCCGAATGGTTTTCACGGATTTTACTGTCAAGGAGGCCTTTCTTGCCCTTATCCCATTGAAAGAAAGAACCAGGGGTGAGGATGTGTACAAGGCATTCAAGGACTATGTTCGTGAGTACAAGATTCCCATTCATAAAATAGTGTCCTTCACAACCGATGGGGCACCAGCGATGCTCAGTGTTCGTTCAGGATTTGTTGCGCTGTGCAGAAAAGACCCAGACTTTCCACCATTTGTAAACTATCACTGTGTGATACATCAACAGGCATTGGCAGCTAAAGCAATTGACATGTCGCATGTAATGAATGATGTTGTTAAGATTCTCAACTCAATTCGCGCAAAAGCGCTCCAGCACCGGCTATTTAAGTCTTTATTGGACGAGCTCGACTCTGTGTATGGAGATTTGATCCTTCACGCAGATGTAAGGTGGCTCAGTCGGGGCAAGGTGCTCCAGCGTTTTCTGGATTTGCTGCCAGAGATCATCAGTTTTCTGAAGTCGAGGAACGAAGAGTATGAGCAGCTGTCCGACGATACTTGGTTATTGGACTTGGGGTTCCTTACCGATCTGACTGCAAAATTCAATGACCTTAACCGAGAATTGCAAGGGAAAGACCGAGAGCTTGGTCACATGATTAGCGCAGTGGAGGCATTCAAAGTGAAGCTCAGTTTGTGGACCACTCAGTTAAGACATGCGAGGCTGACACACTTCCCAAATCTTGAAAAGGTGTCACAAAACCTCACAGACAAAACTGCTTTCCATCCTGAACAATTCTGCGCCCATTTGAACAAACTGACATCAGAATTTGGTGCTCGATTTGTGGAGCTACAAGACATGGGGCAAGTAGTTGGTTTTGTATCAAACCCTTTCCTCAGCGTTGACATTGAACAGCTGTCAGCTAAAATGCAGGTGTTTACATTACCTATGGGTGTTGACATGGAGATCAGTGAAATGCAAAGCGACATTGAATTGAAGGCCAGAGCAAGAGATCAGGACTTTTGGTCACTCGTGAGTAGAGCGAGGTATCCATTGATTGTGCCATGTGCGCTTAAACTGAAGGCCTACTTTGGCTCCACATACTTATGTGAAACGGCCTTTTCACAAATGAAAATAATTAAATCCAAGTATAGAACTCGTATGACTGACGCACATCTTACTGACTGCCTCCGGCTGGCAATCACTAACTATCAGCCAGATTTCAAAAGGCTTACAGATAATGTGCAGTCACAGCAGTATCATTAAAGGCAGGCTGATAGAGCAACTTGAGCATTGAAAATATATTGTGCATTGAACAGAGACATTTAATATGGATTACATTGAACTGTAGGCTAATATCTGTACATGTGAATATTACTAATTGAACTGAGAAACTAAATATAGTGCATTGAACAGATACTGTAAATATGAATAGTTTGTATTGAACAGATATGCCTACCACACATATTAACATTGTACATTGCACAGATAACTGTGCATAACTGTGTTTTTCTTTGTGTGCATCTGTACGTACATTGAGCCTGTTGTAACATAAATTGATTGCAACAATAAATATGACGATGAATAGTCTTACTCCTAAGTGTTTTTTTTGGAAGATATCGGATTGGTAGATCTCGGTTTACATTTTGGAATAAAAAGTGATCTTGGGCTTGAAAAGGTTGGTTACCACTGATCTAGAGAATTGGAACGGCACTTATCATGGCTGCCACTGAGGGACTTCCAGGTCATTTCACTCCGTTAGGAAGGTTCCTAAGCTAAATGGACTATTCGACTGCAGCCTTATTCCGGTGTGAACGCGATCTACTCTTTAGTTCATCAGAACTAAAGAGTTCTGATTCTGATGAACTAAGTACTGGGAACTAAGTATGGCAAAGTACTTGGTGTGAAAGCGCCTAATGTAATGTTATATAATGTAATAAAAGAATTGCGCCTGGCTGACTAACACTAAGGATGTGTATTTTCCTCACTTCACTCTTTTGCTATCCATTTCAAGATTCAAGGCTTTTATTGTCATATGTACATAGCTACAGGGTAGTTATGACAATAACATGCTTAGGTCACAGGCTCACCATCATTAGAACAACAAAACCAACAAGAGCCATACAAAGCTATTATATTAAACAGCTGTTATATTAAACAGCTATTATATTAAAAACCCAAGGCTCAACTCAAATGGTAGCTAAGATATGTCTGCATTGATTAGATTTAGATTTGAACCAAGTAACACTATCTATCTGTGTGTTGAGTGATTTTGTCAAAGATGGCTCCAGCTGATGGCTAGAAAAGGACTGCAGACAAACCTTAGGTGGGAGGAGGAAAACATATGCCTGAGTTTTATCGCTTGACATTTCTATTTAGGTTATATAATTCATTAACATAAATGCATAATCATAAAATATCACAACTGCCATAGATAAGTCTTAAACCTTAAACTTTTTGTATGCGTTAAAAGCATTGATCCCCATTTCTTGCTCTATGTTTGAAAATGAATTGCTTATCATATTCTGTTCACATACTCATTCTTGCATCACTTGGTGACATGACTATGAGATGTTTCAGTGGGACCCGTTGGGTCTGTGCAGCCCGCTTTGGGACCCAGATTTGACCCCAACTGTTTGTGGACTGACACGCAGACAGAGGATGTAATAATAACTCTTATGCCCCTTTCACACCAACGCGGTTCCAGGGCCGGTTCGGAGCTGGAGCTTGAAAAGCACCGGTTTTTCCTGTTCACACCGAAGGCACCGCAGCGGAGCCGCCTCTAAGCTCCGGAATCCGGTTCGTTTCAAGCACCAAAAAGTTGTCGGTCTAGAAAGCAAGCACCGCATACGTCACGCTTACGTCGGATCTGGGCTGTGTCCAAATAACACGCGACATCCGCCTTTCCGCCAGCTTCTGATCTGTGGAAATAACATTGAGAATCAGTATTAATGTTATACCATAGTAATTAATGCTGCAAAGCTGGGTATTTTGAGCTTGGCGCATGCAGAGGCTAACAACAGCTAGCTCTAACGCCATCGAATAGGACGTAGATTTACCTTCTTTCTTCTACGGAATCGTCGTTGAAGTTGATGATTGTAAAGAACTTTAGAATGTAGCATGTAACGACTGTAAAGTTGGTGGTAAAGTCGTCCCATTTCTTCCATTTCTTTCCGACAGAGCAAAACGAGTAGCGCTTCAATACAATCGGCCATTGTTGTTGTTGTTGTCGATGTGAGGGGTCTGGGCCGACCTCACATGGAGGGGCAGACTGTTCCAGAGCCTAGGGCCAGCTGCTGCGAAGGCTCGGTGCCCTCAGGTTTTGAGCCTGGTCTTAGGCACTATCAACAGCAGCTGATCAGCCGACCTTAAGGCTCTGCCTGGGGTGTAGCGATGGAGGAGTTCGGCTACATAGGCCGGAGCCAGCCCATTTAGGGCTTTGAAAACAAATAAAAAGAGTATAAAATCTATTCTGAACCGAACTGGAAGCCAGTGCAGTGAGGCCAGAATTGGGGTGATGTGGTGACGCATTTTGTGGCCAGTGAGAAGACGTGCAGCTGCGTTCTGCACTAGCTGCAGGCGTCTAATTGACGCCTGGTCCATACCCACGTATAGGGTGTTGCAATAATCAAACCTTGTGGTTACAAACCCGTTCAAGGTCTTTAAAAGATAAAAACGACTTGGTCTTAGCCAATAGTCGTATTTTTAAAAAAAAGCAGGCTATATTGAAGCAGCCATACAACACACAGTACTTTCAGCAGAGGCCTGACCCCCAGTTTCCACCGGGTCTGTCTGTGCCGCGTTACGGCTGCGCCGCGTTACGGCTGCGCCGCGGCGGTCGTAAGGATCGCGGCCACTCTAGTCAATGGGTGCTATTCCACCACACGCGCCGCGTTACGGCTCAGAAGCGGCTCGGCGCAGCGCTTCTCTAAAATTAGGATGAATCCTATCTTTGCCGCGGCGCAGCCGTAACGTAAGGTCGGGCAGGCAGCCCCCCCTCGCAGGAAGTGGAAAGGTGAGCATCCGGGCCAGGCCCATCTCCCACATATACTAATTTAGCAGACCCCCCTCCTTCATCACAACATCTCCACTACGATACACTGATAAAAACGATTTTTTTGGTCCTGTAAATATTACTTAGATTATGTGTTTTACTTCTACAAGAAATTACTAATTTAGTGCTTTAACTCAAAATGTCTCCTTTTATTTAATGTGTTACTTGCATTTTGCATGTAATTTTGTATCATCATTGTGTTACATTTTAACCATAGAACCAAGTAAATATTACCTAAAGTATTGTGTTAATTGTAAAACGGTTAAAAGCTAATAAAGTTTACCTTGGCAATTTAAGTGAAGGTGGGTTACGCCCTATGACATCAGAGTAGTTGCACACAGTACAGAGATTCGGGAGAAGAGGACAATTTACTGAGTGGAAGATGGCATGGATGGACCCTCCGCTAATGTGTTGAATAATCGTGGATTTGGAGTCATGTGAGTATATTTATGCGCTTGGTTATCTGGTTACATTCATGTTATCTTGTCAGCTGAATGCAGATATTAAAAACGTACATTAAGCGCTTAGCCGGTTAGCTCGTTAGCATGCTAGCTAACTCAGCTAGCCCTAACTTTTCACCCCCTTACGGCGCCCCTGGTGGTGAGTAAATATTAAAATCAGTTAAAATTGACAACCGGGACGCGACTTTTTTTTTAATGTATCTGCCGGTCCTTGGCACAATAAAGGTTGGGAACCCCTGTTCTAGAGTACCCTGGAACCGAGGGAAACTCTGAAAGAATACGCCCAGGGGCGCCATAAGGGGGTGAAAAGTTAGGACGATTCTAAGGGCCCGTGACTGACGGGGGCCCCAAAACATTTTAGAACATTAAGAAAAAAAATTTAAGTAACCTTTCATCAATCATCAATAATTAACATTACTATAACGTTATATTGATAATGTACTCACTAAACTTACGATTCATTTAACTTTTTTTGTTCGAAAAGTTAATTATCCAAAGCCTCTGTACACCCCCCTCTATTTACATGTAATGGTTTGGTCCTGTCTCCAAACGCTGTGCGGCACCCATGCGGCACCGCATTTTCTAGCAGAGTGAGAGCATGTGAGCTAGTGATGGGAATTATGGCCCTTTGAAGGGAGCCGGATCTTATGGCTCCGTTCCTTTCAAAGAGCCGTTCAAAAGAGCCCTTTATTTTAAAGGGGGCGGGGTTACTAGGTTTATCTGCGAAATAATCACCAGGATAATGATAGACTGTATTGCCAGACCTAATGTCAATAATCTGCATTGTAAACATGACACAAGGTGGAGCCATATCCATGTCATTCATGTCAGTGAATGTACTACTTTGATTTTACCCTCTGTATGTGTTAAGTAAATAAAGTTGCCTTGCCTTGAATGAAATTCATGCAACTCTTAATATTAGATACTGTGTTTTTAAAGGTGGGATAGGTAATGTTGGAGAAACCAGCTCGAGTGCGCTAGAATTTGAAAATACACAGCCGGAAAAAATCTGCCACTTCCTTACAGAGCCCCTCCTCCAACACACACGAACGCGCACATGACCAATGAGGGCACGAGATAAGTTTGTGCACAGATGGAAGGCTGACAGGCAAGTAGGCCATCCAGTTACTTTAGCCGCGCCGGCTCAGATGATTGGTCGTGCTTTTTACAGTACTACGGCTTCCACAGATGACATTTTTTACAAGGATTTTTTGACAAAGCACTTAAGATATTCATTGCTATCGGGATGTTAAGAGCATTCCATGGAATATAACAAAAAGTGTATCTTGAGCCGGTTTCTGAAACGTACCTATCCCACCTTTAAGTGGCGATGGAGATTATTTGTTGACCCTGCTTTAAAGTCCCACCGACACGATTTATACTTGTATTTTTATTCGAGTTATCCATAATAAACCATGCCAAAAGGTACTCTTCTTGTTTTCCCTTTGACCATGATTGAACGAGTTAACAATTTTTGAAAATGCCGCCCGATAATTGACCCCTAGTCGGCCTGGCCCATTTTAGCGAGGTCACAGGAAGCGGATATGACGTTATCGCGGTAACGCGCACACAAGCACGAAGTTGGATCAGTGTGGATAATACATGGTAGCGGCGATTTTGTTGACATTGTCATTGATAGATTGAAGTTTTAACATGAGTGATACCGAAAAGAAGAAAAGAGGCAGACGGTGTGTCGTTTACGGTTGCTCAAAGTCCACGTTAGATGGGGTGTCACTGTTCAAATTCCCCCGAGATAAGCGTTTAGCTGATGTGTGGGAGTAGTAGTACAAATGCCCCTTTCGTCTCATTAGTATGCATAAAAAAGTGACAGGTGACACGCCCCCAATTATGCAAATGAGCTAAGTCCCGCCTCCATTGTTCGAAACCCTTTGATGTGATTGGGTACAATCATGTTAATGAGCTAAGTCCCGCCTCCCATTGTTCGAGATCTTTTGATGTGAGATAACAGGTAGGTGTGAAAAGCCCCCCAGGGTAGTGCCTTTGTTGTCTATTTCTTTGATGTGTTGATTAAGGTAGTCTCTTTGAAGTTATATTGTCTGGCCCTGTCCCCCCTTATAGTCTAATTCTTTGATGTGAGATAACAGGTAGGTGTGAAAAGCCCCCCAGGGTAGTGCCTTTGTTGTCTATTTCTTTGATGTGTTGATTAAGGTAGTCTCTTTGAAGTTATGTTGTCTGGCCCATGTCCCCCCTTGTAGTCTAATTCTTTGATGTGAGATAATAGGTAGGTGTGAAAAGCCCCCAAGGGTAGTGCCTTTGTTGTTTATTTCTTTGATGTGTTGATTAAGGTAGTCTCTTTGAAGTTATGTTGTCTGGCCCATGTCCCCCCTTGTAGTCTAATTCTTTGATGTGAGATAATAGGTAGGTGTGAAAAGCCCCCTAGGGTAGTGCCTTTGTTGTCTATTTCTTTGATGTGTTGATTAATGCAGTCTCTTTGAAGTTACGCAGTCTGGTCCCCTCAGGGTTGTATAATCTAATTAGCCTGTGATGTTATGCCCTTTGAGGTGGTGTGTTATAAGCCTTTTGATGTTAATCTAGGTGTCTCTTTGAAGTTAAGTGTGAGACTGTCTAACCCCCTCCCCGCCCAGGCCTCTCCCCCCTTTCTCCACCCCCTTCCTTTTGGGCCTTAGAGGCTATCAGATAGGGGGAATTAGATGAAAATAGGAATAAACTCAAATTAAAAAGACAGTAATTTCCACTTACCAAGTCACCTTGCAAAAAAGAAAAAATGGCCAAGAGACGCCTGTGACAACTTACCGCCATACGTCCGGAGCGCCATTCAAGAAACGAATGCCTCAGCGGGGCGGGAGTCAGACGCCTACAGCCAGAGATCTTTGCATAAACTTATCTCGTGCCCTCTTTTTGGTCATGTGGAGCGCGTTCATGTGTGCTGGAGGAGGGGCTATGTGAGGAAGTGGCAGATTTTCGGTTGTGTACTTTTCAGAATACGTAAAGAGGGAAACAAATAAAACAATTTTTTAAAAACATGATCTTTTGTCTTTTTTATAATTACTTTACACCACAAGAATTTCCTGTATGCAACAAAAAAGGTTTGACGGCAAAAGACTCACTTTTTTACAGGGGCTCCTCATGTTTTTCTTTATAAGTTTTTGCGAAACTCTTAACTACAAGAAGTATCTGTTTGCAAAGAGGGTATACATATTCATTTAAAAAGATCTTATTTAGGTTTTTAATTGTGATACCTAAGGATATTCTCTCTAGCTGTGGGGCTTGTGAACAAATATGTAATTACTTTATTAACTATAAGAAAGTCTCTCTGAAGAGGGAAATAATATTTTTAAAATATACTATTGCCCCATGATCTTTGTCTTTTTTATAACTACTTTACACCCCTATAAGAATTTCCTGTATGCAACAAAAAAAAAAAAGGTTTGACTGGTGAAAAAGACTCTCAATTTTACAGTGGGGCTCAGCCTTCCCCACAACATAACAAGTCCCGCCTTCCTCACCAGATCATTTAAAAGTAAGGACCCCTCAAGGACATTCGTTGAACACTAACCATGGATCTGAGAAAAAACAACTCTCTCCCCGCGAGTTGCAGCCAGGAACAAACTCCTGGAGGACCCACATCATCTCCAACAATCTGCACACCCGAGCTCCACGGCTATGCTGATGGCTGGCTGGATATGTATCTACCTCCATCTACTCCACCCCGGTCTCAACCCAAGTCTCCAGGGGGATCAACAACTTGTCCACCAGCAGGCGCTGATTCGCCTTACTTTCCTTATGCTCCAGAGGGTGATGCTACAGAAGGTGAAAGGACAGCTTCGTTCCTGAATACGGTAAAAGCTGTGGTAGTCCATCTGCTGGATAAGGTATTGCATCTGTACAGAAAGGAAAAATGTTACGGATGTCAAGTCGACCATCCCAATCAATTGCACCACGAGTGTTTGTTTCCGACCGAAGAATACTATCTCGATCGAAACTATGATGAAGTGGTAAAGAGACTGTGGACTGTTCGTTTCATTCCAGCCATTCGAGATGCTCTACACCCGGGCCACCGTCATGTCTCGGGGAAGCGGGTCATTGGAGCTGCCGAGGCGATTCTGCACAGTCTCAGAAACACCAGACTCTTTGAGGCTAAAATCAAGAAGCTTTACGACCAGCTTATAGAGAACGACAAGACCCAGCTGAAGAATATAAGAGCAGCTTGGGACTTCTGGCAACACTAGGAAGAGTTTTGATACTTTTTCGTTAAAGTATGTTTTTTTATCTGTTTTATTTTTTATTTATTTTTTACTTGATCTAGTGTGTCCTGCCTAAAAATCATGTTTTATTATTCTCTGCTTAGAGAAAATGTTTTTTTTATGTGTGACATATCAATAAAATGCGTTGTAAGAAAAACTGTTGTATTCATTACCTCATCGGGGTTGTAACAGGGAACACACTTTCAGTAACTTTCTCAGAGAATTTAAGCATAAATCTGTCAAATGTTCAAAACAGCTTTGTTTCACTGAAATGGCGTCAAAATCACAAACTGGCTGAAACTATACAGTGAATTGGAGAAATTACAACACAGAGTTTTCTACTACGACACAGATAGTATAATCTATGTGACAAGACAGGGGGAGTCTCCAGTACTTTCATGGTAGTGGTCAGCTTTTTAAATACAAAAGTGTATCTTTCGGTAACTTTCTGAGAGAATTAAGCATAAATCTGTAAAATGTTCAAAACAGCCTTCACTGAAATAGCCTCAAAATCACAAACTGCCATTAAGAGTCAGATTCTTAACGAAATCTACTGACACAGAGTACTTCATTATCTACTTTTCAGCTTTTAAAAAAGAAAAGTGTATCTTTCGGTAACTTTTTGAGAGAATTAAGCATAAATCAGTCAAATGTTCAAAACAGCCTTCACTGAAATAGCCTCAAAATCACAAACTGCAACTTTTTAAACAGAGTCAGACATCGATGGACATTATACTGGTGAAAAAGACCCTCACTTTTGCAGAGGACTCAGCCTCCCACTCAACATAACAAGTCACACCCTCCTCACCAGATCATTTAAAACTAAAGACCCCTCAAAGAAAAGCATTGTGTTTTCTACCTATGTAAAAGGTCTTACGAAAATGTGTTATCTCTGTATCAAGATGATGTGTTTAAAAATGAATCTTGTGAAAAATACCAACTGTGTGAGAGACGTCATAAAGACACTCATTTTAACCACAGTGTTTGTTCTCTACAAATGTTTAAAGATTGTTACAAAATGTAAAAAATAAAAAAAGGTATGGAGACAAAATTAATTCAAGTGACTCTGTCTTTTATTAGGAAAACAAAAATATAATACAAATGGTTTAAGGGGTAAAAAATGTAACCATCTTGGACTTAATATTCTAACAAAATACTTTATCTGAATACATTTTTTTTTTTTTTAAACGCACTTTTTAAAATTATTTATATATTATTTCAGTGGAACAATCCAGTTTTTGTTAACATCAACACTTTTTTCTCTTTTCTTGTGTTACTAAGATACTTTTAGACACACTTTGGAGTATGCAACACTTAAAGGAGGGGTAGGCAAGTTTGAGAAACCGGCTCGAGATACACTTTTTGTTATATTCCATGGAATACTCTTAACATCCCGATAGCAATGCATATCTTAAGTGCTTTGACAAAAAATCCATAAAAAAATTTCATCTGTGGAAGCCGTAATACTGTAAAAAGTACGACCAATCCGTTGCTAAACGGATTGGATTGCCGCCCTGTCTGTCAGCCTTCCATCTCGTGCACGCACAAATGTATCTCGTGCCCTCATTGGGCGTGACGTCATTGGGCGTGCATTGCAGCAGTACTTCAATGACTCACCAGCAACAGGCGGCCACTTTCACCATGGCAGAGTTACGTTCAACATCGTCTACTGGTCGCAAAAGAAAAAATGTAACGGAGCAAAATAAGAACAAAAAGAAAGTGGAAACTAGGAGAAGTCAAACCAGAGTCAATATCGGAGTTGCTTTTCAACGATGGCGACTACTGATGGAACACACCGAGTTGAAATCTGATGCCATGGTCGCTCTTTTTCTCTTGGACAGGTAATTATCTGTTTTGTATGGTTTACAATTCCCCTGAACTATATAGCCAACCTAAGTTTTAGCAGCTCATTTGTAAAACACTTTAAATTGCCGACGAGTATGAATTGTGCTATTTTAAAATACACTTAGCTTGCCTCGCCTTGCTTCACGCATAGACATAGAACGTTTGTTTGTTATACATAAAAAAGTAAGTGAACATGTAAGTAGCAGCCAGTAGTGTGTGAATGTATATGACGAAATGCTCGTCTTTATCAGTTTTGAACAGGACGTGTGGTAATGTATGTTTTCTGTGCCTTTTTGTAGTTACGAGAAAAATGTAACAAGTTCCACACCTGTGAAACCCGGATTCCCGAGACACCCACCCCCCTCCGTTTCCACCATTTTGTCTGAGGAACTTTCTGACCGGTAAGTGTAAAATTATGCGTATTCTAAGGGACATCACGTAGGCTAACTGTTTTCATTGATGGGCAATATGTAAATATTTGCATATTTTTTGTGTCTAGCTCGTTTGTTTACGTACATGGCGGTGCTCCTTGGCACAGATACATTAGGAAAAAACACATGTTCACAGCTCCACATCATGGCATTGCTCATACACCTGGGGTGAACAAGTAAAATCAAGGTGTGAGCAATGGGAATGGAGGTAGGCCATTAAGAACCATCTCAGGCAAAGGGTCAGAGAAACTAATTATCATAGAGAACAATAGAAAGTCTGCAGACCTGATTGCATTAGAAGCCTAGTTCATAGGTGTCAAAGTAAATATGGCTACATTTGGAGATGCTTGTGGCTCAGGCCTACACAATGAACCCGAAGTATGTTCAACATGCTTTGTCACTGCTCTTCAACCATGTGAAACATACATTTTTTATTAAACTAACCAAAGACTGGTATTCTATCTATTTAGCAACCGTCCTATGTTGTGTCCTTTAGAGAATGAAGAACCATTTTATGTCCAGTAAACAGATTAAAATGCAATTATGTAATTATTGTCAATTTTACATTTTTGCAGAGATGAACAGTTCTCAGTAGAAAGTATAGAGGAGTTGGACAACAGTGCTCAGGAGACTGCTCTTCGCAAATTGGATGCAAGGTATGGTAATTGTAGTGAGAGATGGTGTTATATTAAATTAAATATTTCCCAGGCACACATTTTAAATAAAGTCTTGGTCCATGCTTTACTTTAGTGAGCTGTGGTCATGTGACATCCTGACAATTGTATTTCTTTTTGTCTGTTTAGTATGTCCTCACAAGACCTACACATTGGCCTCATCAATGCTGATGAATTCAACGACATTCAAAACTCGATGTAAGTTATGCTTCATATGGGCTGTGCCCACTAACAGCTCAGCTACTGCCAGTTCCCCTGCTGCACTTCAGCCCAATGTTGTAACTTATTGTCTAGATAAATATCTGAAATTATTATTTCCCCCCAGTATTGACTGGGAAGATGACTCATGGTGTCCTGACAAGGACACAGAGTCTGTGTCATCATTAGAGGAAGATGAAACCAGGGAAGTGGACTCGAACTCTGCTAACAGTGAGGATGAAGATTACGTGCCTCGTATTTGTGTGCGGTAGGTTCAACACCGTTTGGCACAGCTTATAGTCAATTATTTTCTGTTTTTTTTTCTGGAGGTTCTATAACGACACAGATTAACTTGAATGCACTGCCGGCTATTAGCATGGAGGACTCTGTGTACGACAGTATAGATGACACCCAAGATCCTACAACTACAACAGATACATTTCCAGAGAAGGCTAATGTCCAGGTTGAGGATGACATAATCGGCCATCCTGCATCCATTGTGTATCATGACAGTGTCCACCAACTGGCCAAATATCTGGTTCTGCCTGTGAACATGTGCACCGCTAAGGACCCAACAACCAATTTCGAGTGCCGTGCTCCTGGGCCATTCGAAATCAGTGTCAAGTCCAGGGGCACAGCAGCAATCGTTGAATGGGTGTGTATTTGTTTGGCATCATTTGGCATTACAAGTTTTGGACTGATTGCTGCATACGTGTCATACAAGCAGTAGTAATTGTTGTTTAAAGTACTGTGCTGTCTTCTCCACCTATGTCTTTTTTTAGATGTGTCTTCATGGTCACACTGTATGGAAATGGTGTTCCCAGCCCACTTTAAAGTATGGGATGCTGGTTGGGGACTTCATGTTGGCCAGTAACATACTGCTCTCTGGCAACAACTATGCCAAGATTTCACTACTATTCCGGTTCATGAACATGGGGATGGTGGAGAGGTCCTCCTTCTTCAAAATCCAGGACTACTACTGTGTGGACAGTATAAAGGACTTCTGGAACGAGAAGAGGGCCAAACTCATCACCCAGCTTCACCCTAAAGGGCCTGTTGTGATCTTGGGTAAGTTGGAGACACACACTAGCACAAACTATACACCATGGTATATAACTGTATTTGTTCCCCAGAAGCAGTATTAGCAGGGCAGATGCAAAAATAATTTAAAATAAAGTTCAGTAAAGAACTCAAAAGTAATTGTGTGAAAGTAGAAATATAATGCAATCAAATGTGCCCAAAATGTCAGTCCAGTATTTCTTTTATTGGGGTTGAGCATAATTTCTACTCTTCATGTTGAGTGTGAGCCTATACCAGGCAACTTTTGCTTTTGAAAAGATGTGAATCAATATTTTCAATGTTGTTGTTTTTGTGTGAGATACAAAACGCTAGGCTGACCTAAGGTTGCTCAGTGTTTCATGCATTTTGAGCATCATGCAATTGAATGTTTATCGCAATATGGAACTATGTAGTTATCCTTTTTTGTTCTCATTTCGATTCAAAGGAGATGCTCGGATGGACAGTCCTGGATTCTGTGCGCAATACTGCACATACACTGCCATGGACAATGACTCCAAAAACATAATCTGCATGATCAACCTAGACAAGCGTGAAACACAGAGAAATTCTGTTATAATGGAGAAGGAGGGCTTCATGCGTGCCATTAATACACTTCGTGAAGAGCTGCATGTGACAGAAATTTGCACAGATGCTCATACGCAGATATCAGCCCTCTTCAGTAAGTGGATAAAATGTAGTTTTCTTCAGGGGTTTGTTGCAGCAAGTCCCAGACTACATTCATCACTGCATTACTATGACTGGACATAGTCAAATATGCTAGGTTATTACATAGCATATTTGTTTCATGACTTGTTTTTGTCCTTCAGGCAAAGGGGACTTGAAAGATAGCGGAATCCACCACTCTCTGGACATCTGGCATGGGTCCAAAAACTTGGGCAAAAAAGTTCTGACCGTAAGTCCATGATCTCTCAAAATAAAGATAGATAAATAAATAGATATGCTGTACTTCATTGAAATCATCTACATCAACCCTGTTTTAATAAACCCAGTTGACGTCCCATAACAAACATTTTGTTCAATGTCCAGGCAGGGCAGCAAAAGGGGTGCTCCATACTACAGATGTGGAACAAGGACATCTGCAACCACTTCTGGTACTGCTGTAAAACTGCCGACCATTATGAAGACTTCTTTGTAAGTATTACAAAACAAATATCATCAAATGAAATAATTTATAATAATGTAATACAATTTAAAAAGCTCAGAAATCAACATGCAATCAGTGCCTGATGCCATTTCCTCATCCATAACTATCATTTTCAGAGTAATGTAATTGCTGATATACAGGGCATTTAGTTTACACCATTATGTCAAACGCTGCATTTATGTAAAGGTGACTGAGATTTAGCAGACGCTTTTAGCCAGACACAGACTCGGAACATTCAGGAATCAAACCCGTAAACATACCAAGCGGTGACACTAACTGTTGATCTACTCATGCCTCCGCCTTATGGGAGTTGTTGTACCAAATGGTAACATGTATATATACTAATACTTTGGACAAAACATCAGAATAAAAGTGCTCGCTAGACCTTGGTCAACAGGTCGGATTCTTTTTCTGACTGTTCACCTGTGGTTTGTGCAAACTGGGCTTGCTCGCTTGCTGACCTCAGAATTCACAACACATTTCTATCTGTTTTTTCTCAGGACATGTGGACTGGACTCCTGCACCACGTCACAGGAGAACATTCATGGGCCCTTGGAGCCTGTCACCATGGCCCCTTGTTGGAGAGCAGAGAGAAGGAGTGGATCCAGCAGGGCTCCGTGGCACACCAGAGTCTTACTGATATCATTCTCAATGCACGTTGGCTTAAAAACGTCCACAAATATCTGCGTTTCAGGTATACCAGCCAAGGTCTATGTTCAAGTGACTGTTTTCCCATACGTCAATACTTCTGTGTTATTCTGAATTTGGTGCTTTTATGCATCAAATTGTATAACCAGAAAAAAAATAATGTATATTGTTTTCACTGTGCTCTCAGATCAACTGCAGACCTGGAGTCCTTCAATAATCACATTCTCATGTATGCAAGCAAGCGCTTCAGCTTCTCTCCAACGGTATATGCAGCTCGGACACTGCTGGCTGGCCTGGACTACAATCACCACATCCACAGACCAGCAAAGAGAAAAAAAGATGGCTCTATTCAGTATGTTGTAATAATATTACTCCTATGCATTTTAGTCTATTACCTTATAGGTGCTTAGTCAAGGCTGATCCAATGCTATGAAAAATAAGCATTGTGGAAGTACAAACTACTGTGCCATGTACGGTCATATGAACATTTCACTAATGTGTAACTTTTCTTTTATGGCAGATACAGGAAGTTGTACAACAAAAGGTCCAGGGCGTGGAGGTTGCACACATTGAAAGTAGAGAAGGATTACAGCTACATCCCCGACCTCCAGAGCGCTATCCTGCGGCGAAGATTGTCTGCAACCAAGGGGATGCCAAGGATCAGAGCCAAGAGGCCAGACGATCCCCGTCAACATGGGGTTCTGTCAGGTGCCCCTGCACCAACCACCCAGGAGCTGTTGCAGAAGCAAGTCAGCAGAGGACTAGGTGAGTTGTCTTACGATAATGTAGATTGATCATCAAGCGGTAACATTCTAGCAAAAGCTAGTTTAAAAAAAAGTGTCGACATTTATGCCAGGTTCCACAAAACATCATCAGTTTCTAAACCTCAGAGCTACTAATTATGATCTACAAGAGTTATCTCAACAAAGTAATGGCTCAACCATATGCAAGTGTGTCCTTAGTCCACTAAAGAGTCTAGTCGTTTTGCTTTTCAAATCATCTTTGGACCCACAATAGGTATGACATTGAAAAGTGTTTTTCACTACATGAAATGCTGCCAAACTTGCAGTGTTGTCTGTCTTTGGCAGTAATGCGGGTGTTGTTGATATGCTGTAATTACTGTCATATATGTAATTGTGATATTTATTTTAAAGGACAATCACTGCCCAAGGAATAGAGGATTGGCCCAGCACCAATATGCAACGTGCACATCCTGTCCTGTAATCAACAGCCTGGAAACCTCTGCCGACACACCATTTCTTCCTTTGTGTACATATGATGTTTATAGTTGTTATATAATGTATATATCTTGTAGATTATAATATTCATGCAATATTGAATATTTGATGGTGTTCCAATATAATAAACAGGTTTCATAACACATTTGGTTGTCGTCGTTCGTACATAAATAATAAATGTAATCGCTTCATTGTTTATGCTAAAAGGAAAAGGCATTAATCATTTTAAAGATTTTATTTAAACAAGTTTGACGAAAGTGCAGAACATAAATAGTGAATTATTTTTAAAGAAATATTGTGATTGCACTTATGACTGTGAGCTTATACCCTACTGGGGATGAAGCCTTTGTACTGTCCATGTGAATCTGGGTACCGGTCTCGTATCTTCCAGACACAGCAACTGGGTATAATCACTCTGTGACCCTGTCCCAAGGCTCCATATTGCCACACAACAAATTGTCTGTATGCTGCATAGCGGAACTGTTTGTTGCTCTCCCCTGTGTCTTGAACATCAGCCACTGCCCGGATATCGTTCCAGATCCGTCTTGCAAGGCGCAGGACCCCCTCCTGCAAAATATACACTTCCATGTGTGGAAGGCTGGAAACACAGGAGTCATGAGGTTGCCCACAGCACTTCCTTTCCACATCTGTGGACATTTCTCTGCAGTTATGGCAGAAACACCAACTGGGTTGACCTTCAACAGGAGGGCCAGGTGGAGGCGCATCTGATGTGAAGCGGAGGAGGTCAAACATCAGACTTGGGTCCCGTGTCAGGCAGAGCTCCAGCAGTTGATGGGATTGCTGTAAGGACAGTCCTTGAATTCTCGCCTATAAAGCAATAGATCACAAAGTAATAGATCACAAAGTAATATCTTTATTGAACAGAGCTTTATTGTCCACAAAGAGGTCTTGTGTGTCCACAGAGAAGCCACTGACTAAGACAAGAGTTATTGGTGGTGTTGAGGTAAAAAAATAAATAATGTAAATATATGCTTCTATACATACTGTTGTACACCAGCTACACACACCTGTTCCTCTGCAATCCTTTGAGCTTGCAGATCCTCAACTCTTTGAAGGTCCTCTTGACCAAGACCCGTCTTAGTCTGACCTCCCCGTCCTCTTCCTCTTCCTCTGCCTCTTCCTCGCCCCCTCGTTGCTCTCGCACGTCCTCCTCTGGTTCTTCCCCGGGCCACTCTGCTTTGACCAGATGTGCTGGGTTCTGGAGTGTACTCAGTGTCAGAGGAAACCATGCTCTCATCCTGGATGCTCTCATCCTGGAAGCTCTAACAAGCGAAACAAGAGATTATAATATTAAAATTATGAATTATTATAATATTATAATAATTATTATGAATGAATTATAATATGAAATCCACGTTCCTCAATGTGTCACCGATGATAACAGAAACAAACGGCAGGTAGCATTTACATGTACTCATTTAGCAGACGCTGTCTAGCGTAGCTAGGTAATTAGGTACTGTATTTAGTTCGTCAACAAACATAATAGATGAATACGCTAAATATTTCAAATAAACATTAAAAACCAACTTGGGCTGTGTAGTATTGCTAACCTAGATGTGTTTAGCTTTGCCTGATATGTAACGTTACTGCAGCCTGCTCTCGCCAGCTAGCCAGAAATAATTTACTTATTTTTAATACATTTTCCCAAAACAAACATGCTAGCTTAAAAAATATAAGCACTGACAATAACTTTGTTCCTTTTTTACGTTCATTATTATGATAATCTTAGGTGTTGTTTTCTTACATCTGATTGAGCCATGTTTTCCCAAGATGCTCAAGTCTGCTGACGTCATGTGCGCGTTCATGTGTGTTGGAGGAGGTGCTCTGTAAGGAAGTCTGAAGGAAGGGGCGGATTCTTTTCGGCTGTGTACTTTCAAATGTTAGTGCACTCGAGCCGGTTTCTCAAACTTGCCTACCCCTCCTTTAACAAATGGTAAATTATGAAGTACTTTTGTAAGGAATTTGGTTTTCTTTTAATGGCAGGGTTTTTTATTGCTGTAAAAACACTTATTCAGTTAAACAAGGTTTTTTTCTTTTCTGATAACCTTACATATTTTAGTTATTTTCTGCTACCAAGATACTTTAAGATACACCTTGATGTACGCAACACTTAACAAAAGGGTATAATATGAAGTACTTGGTAGGAATGGGGTTTTCGTTAAGGGGTGCAAAACTTTAGAACTGGGTAAAATATTCATTAATTTGTAATGAATAGAATTTCTTTCTGTTGATTTTCAACATACTATTTGCACACAATGACTTTTCCATATTTCTGACAAACTATACTTTTGACTTGTTCTGCAAAATCTTGACAAACTATTACTTATTCTTAAATTTGACCTATTGCTGCTTGGTTTGGAAATGATAGATGAAAAAACTACAACGCCTACTTTTCAGCTTTTATACACAAAGTGTATCTTTCAGTAACTTTCTCAGAGAATTTAAACATAAATCTGTCAAATGTTCAAAATAGCCTTCACTGACATAGCCTCAAAATCACAAACTGTCATTAAGAGTCAGATTCTTAACGAAATCTACTCAGAGTACTTCATGGTAGTGGTCAGCTTTTTATACACAAAGTGTATCTTTCAGTAACTTTCTCAGAGAATTTAAGCATAAAACAGTCAAATGTTCAAAACAGCCTTCACTGAAATAGCCTCAAAATCACAAACTGCCCTTAAGAGTCAGAATCCTAACGAAATCTACTCAAACAGAGTACTTCATGGTAGTGGTCAGCTTTTATACACAAAAGTGTATCTCTCAGTAACTTTCTCAGAGAATTTAAGCATAAATCAGTCAAATGTTCAAAACAGCCTTGTTTCACTGAAATAGCGTCAAAATCACAAACTGTACATTAAACTATAGAAATTACAGCACAGAGTTTTCTACTACGACACAGATAGTATAATCTATGTGACAAGACAGGGGCAGTCTTCAGTACTTTCATGGTAGTGGACAGCTTTAAAAAAGAAAAGTGTATCTTTCGGTAACCTTTTGAGAGAATTAAGCATAAATCTGTCAAATGTTCAAAACGGTCTTCACTGAAATAGCCTCAAAATGACAAATTGCCATTAAGAGTCAGATGCTTGACGAAATCTCATGGTAGTGGTCAGCTTTTAAAACATAAAGTGTATCTTTCGGTAACTTTTTGAGAGAATTAAGCATAAAGCTGTCAAATGTTCAAAACTGCCTTGTTTCACTGAAATGGATAAATGTATCCGAAAATAGTGTCTCTTAAGACGGGTAGAGCCCCCTGACAACTCCCGTTACATTCATCCAGAGTCAGAAAAAGTCTCTAGGTTATCTTTTTGGGGGAACCAGAGGAAAGGGGTGAAAATGGAGACATTTTATCCGAAAATAGTGTCTCTTAAGGCAGGTAGAGTATGGGAATTGAACGATAAAGCGATCACTGTAAATGAAACGTGGAGAGAAGCAGCAGTGCAAATCGTTAAGTCTATTACCTTGTATGCACTACGACATTAACTTGGTAAAATGTAATGTGTTTTTTTATGAAAATGTGTTGAATGTTGTGTTTTCAATTAAACAACCATTACAAAATGAAAATGTGTTTTATTTTTTATTTTTTTGCTTTCATATATAGTAATAGTATTGTAAACGAAACATTTAAAATGTATCATGTGCTCTCATTGTATGCTCTGTTTTTTTTTGTTTTTTTTTTCAGTAACTTTCTCAGAGAATTTAAGCATAAATCAGTCAAATGTTCAAAACAGCCTTGTTTCACTGAAATGGCGTCAAAATCACAAACTGGCTGAAACTATACAGTGAACTGGAGAAATTACAACACAGAGTTTTCTACTACGACACAGATAGTATAATCTATGTGACAAGACAGGGGCAGTCTCCAGTACTTTCATGGTAGTGGACAGCTTTTAAAAAGAAAAGTGTATCTTTCGGTAACCTTTTGAGAGAATTAAGCATAAATCTGTCAAATGTTCAAAACAGCCTTGTTTCACTGAAATATTCTCAAAATGACAAACAGCCATTAAGAGTCAGATGCTTGACGAATACTCATGGTAGTGGTCAGCTTTTAAAACATAAAAGTGTCTCTTTCAGTATCTTTTTTTTTGTTGAGAGAATTAAGCGTAAATCTGTCAAATGTTCAAAACTGCCTTGGTTCACTGAAATGGATAAATGTATCCGAAAAGAATGTCTCTTTAGGCGGATAAAGTCCCCTGATAACTCCCGTTACATTCCTCCAGAGTCAGAAATAGTGTAAGTTAACTTTTGGAAGAAACAGAGAAAAGGGTGAAAATGGATAAAATATATCCGAAAATAGTGTCTCTTAAGGCAGGTAGAGTCCCCTGACAACTCCCCTTACATTCCTCCAGAGTCAGAATAAGTCTCTACGTTATCTTTTTGGGAGAACCAGAGGAAAGGGGTGAAAATTGAGAAATTGTATCCGAAAATAGTGTCTCTTAAAGAGCCTGTGACACGAGTTTCCCCCATCATCCAAACCCATCAATTTGAGTAAATATTGTCCCCTTGAAAACCGTTACTGAACTGATTTTGGATATTTGTACTTTGATAACTATTAATCTGCCCTTCAATGTTGACCATTTTCTGGATCTTCTCGGGGATTCTTCAAGTCCCGCCAAATTATGTGTGACGTCATTGCGGGCACAGCGCTCCAGCTGCACCGTTCAGGATCCCAGCATCTGCATGTAAACGCACGATGGCGCACACAGCAGCAAGCTCAGACAGCGATGACAGTTTAATTTTGAACGTGTCTGAGAGCTCATATGAGGCTGAAGGATCGGTTTATGTTGTATCTGTTAGAAGTTTAGGAATTAGGTGCGTCAATATGGGCGATCATACGGTCATGTAGCCAGTGGTGGAATGGGACTAAAAATCATCCCGGGACTCTCGACCGGCCCACTTCGGTACCGCTAGTAAATTGTCAACGGGGGGAGTGGGGGATGTCAGGGGCGGCGGGTGCTGTAGGCTAGGGAAGGCTAAGCCTTCCCAAATATTTGTGTCACTGCATCCTGGTAAAATACAAATATAATGTATAATGTCTGTGTCTTTGACATTAGCGCTGCTAGCCACCTGTGCCCTGTACTACGAAGCCAGTTCAACATACCCTGGATATGTTTGAGTAACAAACAAACTAACAACAACAAACTAACAAACGAGATCTCGCTAAGCGGTCCTACGACGCTGGTTATCAACTCGGTAAATCAAGCCAGGGTTTCTCTCACCAGCTGAGAGCGCGTTCACTAAGACACGAGTGGATCTGACTTTAATTACATTTGACTTGAGTGTTTCGTCAACATAATGTGTTGCTTAAAATAATACTTCTGCATACAGTATGTGACACTGTAAGTGTTGCACGGCCAGATACGGCTGGAGAAGCTGACTCAGATAAGGAAATATATGATATATTATGATATTATATGATCGATGATCTGATTAATGATGTAATATGAATGATAAGTGCGACACGTCGGCATCTTCTCTGCATACAGCAGTTTAAACTGTATTTCCTTTATCCTGTAATATGACTTGAGAGATTTAAACTCCGCACACTGAGTTGATCTCTTTTCTATAGACGCCGGAGGCGGGCAGCGTCAGGTAAACAAAGTTATTTAGCCTTCCCAAACCTGAGCCTCACGCGCCGCCTATGGGGATGTGCTAGTGACTTATCCGACCGGCCCACTTCGGTACCGGCCCATCGGGATTCGTCCCGATGGCCAGTCCGCCACTGCACCCAGCCCACGTAAACTGTCAACGGGGGGAGCCTCGCTGCGGGGAAACGGTGGACCTAGTGTCCCGATCGGAGTGGGAATAATAATAATAATAATAATAATACGTGCATTTTATCCATTAATTTCCCCAACATTGTGGTAAAAAAAAACACACGTTTAATCCATGTTGGTGTACTACAACTACAAAAAGCATCGGTTTGTTTTCTCATCAGGAAATGCAGACCGGCTCAAACAAACGATTTTTAATCATCATCCTCACGATCATTTAATGTATCATACGTTCGCCGAATTGACATGAAAGCACTAATAAATGTAGTTTAATCCACTTGAGTTTACAACTACAAAAATAATCGATTTGTTTTTATATCACATCCTACGGGAGGAAATTCAGCAGCTCTCACTACCGATTTGTAATCCTAATTTAATCATCATCTTCACCACGATCATTTATGTTTATGTTCGCCGAATTGACATGAAAGCACTGACAAATATGAATATACTGTAGTCAACTTCATTAAAACGTTATTAACGTGCCTAAACTCAGTAATTCACAATTTCTACGCATGACAACACACTTTGTCCGTGTTTGGCTCTCTCACCGCACAGTGAAGCGTTCCCGCATTGACGTCACTTCCGGCTTCCCCCAAAACTTCAAAATGAGTCGAAGGAATTTCCCCGCGATGTTCGAAATTATTGATATTTATCGGAACGGTATCGCACCTTCTTTTTTAAACTGACGGTTCGAGATGACTAGTAGCCCAATATTTCATTGCACAACAGTTGTTGGGATGCTGTCACAGGCTCTTTAAGGCGGGTAGAGTATGGGAATTGAACGATAAAGCGATCACTGTAAATGAAACGCGGAGAGAAGCAGCAGTGCAAAGCGTTAAGTCTATTACCTTGTATGCACTACGACACTAACTTGGTAAAATGTAATGTGTTTTTTTTTATGAAAATGTGTTGAATGTTGTGTTTTCAATTAAACAACCATTACAAAATGAAAATGTGTTTTATTTTAATTTTTTTTGCTTTCATATATAGTAATAGTATTGTAAACGAAACATTTAAAATGTATCATGTGCTCTCATTGTATGCTCTGTTTTTGACACAAAGATGCATTACATCTAAAAACAAAAAACAGAGCATACAATGAGAGCACATGATACACTTTAAATGTTTCGTTTATAATACTATTACTATATATGAAAGCAAAAAAAATAAATAAAACACATTTTCATTTTGTAATGGTTGTTTAATTGAAAACACAACATTCAACACATTTTCATTAAAAAAAAACACATTACATTTTACCAAGTTAGTGTCGTAGTGCATACAAGGTAATAGACTTAACGATTTGCACTGCTGCTTCTCTCTGCGTTTCATTTACAGTGATCGGTTTATCGTTCAATTCCCATACTCTACCCGCCTTAAGAGACACTATTTTCGGATACAATTTCTCAATTTTCACCCCTTTCCTCTGGTTCTCCCAAAAAGATAACGTAGAGACTTTTTCTGACTCTGGAGGAATGTAACGGGAGTTATCAGGGGACTTTATCCGCCTAAAGAGACATTCTTTTCGGATACATTTATCCATTTCAGTGAACCAAGGCAGTTTTGAACATTTGACAGATTTACGCTTAATTCTCTCAACAAAAAAAAAGATACTGAAAGAGACACTTTTATGTTTTAAAAGCTGACCACTACCATGAGTATTCGTCAAGCATCTGACTCTTAATGGCTGTTTGTCATTTTGAGAATATTTCAGTGAAACAAGGCTGTTTTGAACATTTGACAGATTTATGCTTAATTCTCTCAAAAGGTTACCGAAAGATACACTTTTCTTTTTAAAAGCTGTCCACTACCATGAAAGTACTGGAGACTGCCCCTGTCTTGTCACATAGATTATACTATCTGTGTCGTAGTAGAAAACTCTGTGTTGTAATTTCTCCAGTTCACTGTATAGTTTCAGCCAGTTTGTGATTTTGACGCCATTTCAGTGAAACAAGGCTGTTTTGAACATTTGACTGATTTATGCTTAAATTCTCTGAGAAAGTTACTGAAAAAAAAAACAAAAAAAAACAGAGCATACAATGAGAGCACATGATACATTTTAAATGTTTCGTTTACAATACTATTACTATATATGAAAGCAAAAAAATAAAAAATAAAACACATTTTCATTTTGTAATGGTTGTTTAATTGAAAACACAACATTCAACACATTTTCATAAAAAAACACATTACATTTTACCAAGTTAGTGTCGTAGTGCATACAAGGTAATAGACTTAACGATTTGCACTGCTGCTTCTCTCCACGTTTCATTTACAGTGATCGCTTTATCGTTCAATTCCCATACTCTACCCGCCTTAAGAGACACTATTTTCGGATAAAATGTCTCCATTTTCACCCCTTTCCTCTGGTTCCCCCAAAAAGATAACGTAGAGACTTTTTCTGACTCTGGAGGAATGTAACGGGAGTTGTCAGGGGGCTCTACCCGTCTTAAGAGACACTATTTTCGGATACATTTATCCATTTCAGTGAAACAAGGCATTTTGAACATTTGACAGATTTATGCTTAATTCTCTCAAAAAGTTACCGAAAGATACACTTTATGTTTTAAAAGCTGACCACTACCATGAGATTTCGTCAAGCATCTGACTCTTAATGGCAATTTGTCATTTTGAGGCTATTTCAGTGAAGACCGTTTTGAACATTTGACAGATTTATGCTTAATTCTCTCAAAAGGTTACCGAAAGATACACTTTTCTTTTTAAAAGCTGTCCACTACCATGAAAGTACTGAAGACTGTCCCTGTCTTGTCACATAGATTATACTATCTGTGTCGTAGTAGAAAACTCTGTGCTGTAATTTCTATAGTTTAATGTACAGTTTGTGATTTTGACGCTATTTCAGTGAAACAGGGCTGTTTTGAACATTTGACAGATTTATGCTTAATTCTCTCAAAAAGTTACCGAAAGATACACTTTATGTTTTAAAAGCTGACCACTACCATGAGATTTCGTCAAGCATCTGACTCTTAATGGCAATTTGTCATTTTGAGGCTATTTCAGTGAAGACCGTTTTGAACATTTGACAGATTTATGCTTAATTCTCTCAAAAGGTTACCGAAAGATACACTTTTCTTTTTAAAAGCTGTCCACTACCATGAAAGTACTGGAGACTGCCCCTGTCTTGTCACATAGATTATACTATCTGTGTCGTAGTAGAAAACTCTGTGCTGTAATTTCTATAGTTTAATGTACAGTTTGTGATTTTGACGCTATTTCAGTGAAACAGGGCTGTTTTGAACATTTGACTGATTTATGCTTAAATTCTCTGAGAAAGTTACTGAGAGATACACTTTTGTGTATAAAAGCTGACCACTACCATGAAGTACTCTGTTTGAGTAGATTTCGTTAGGATTCTGACTCTTAAGGGCAGTTTGTGATTTTGAGGCTATTTCAGTGAAGGCTGTTTTGAACATTTGACTGATTTATGCTTAATTTTCTCAGAAAAGTTACTGAAAGATACACTTTGTGTATAAAAAGCTGACCACTACCATGAAGTACTCTGAGTAGATTTCGTTAAGAATCTGACTCTTAATGACAGTTTGTGATTTTGAGGCTATGTCAGTGAAGGCTATTTTGAACATTTGACAGATTTATGTTTAAATTCTCTGAGAAAGTTACTGAAAGATACACTTTGTGTATAAAAGCTGAAAAGTAGGCGTTGTAGTTTTTTCATCTATCATTTCCAAACCAAGCAGCAATAGGTCAAATTTAAGAATAAGTAATAGTTTGTCAAGATTTTGCAGAACAAGTCAAAAGTATAGTTTGTCAGAAATATGGAAAAGTCATTGTGTGCAAATAGTATGTTGAAAATCAACAGAAAGAAACTCTATTCATTACAAATTAATGAATATTTTACCCAGTTCTAAAGTTTTGCACCCCTTAACGAAAACCCCATTCCTACCAAGTACTTCATATTATACCCTTTGTTAAGTGTTGCGTACATCAAGGTGTATCTTAAAGTATCTTGGTAGCAGAAAATAACTAAAATATGTAAGGTTATCAGAAAAGAAAAAAACCTTGTTTAACTGAATAAGTGTTTTTACAGCAATAAAAAACCCTGCCATTAAAAGAAAACCAAATTCCTTACAAAAGTACTTCATAATTTACCATTTGTTAAGTGTTGCATACTCCAAAGTGTGTCTAAAAGTATCTTAGTAACACAAGAAAAGAGAAAAAAGTGTTGATGTTAACAAAAACTGGATTGTTCCACTGAAATAATATATAAATAATTTCAAAAAGTGCGTTTAAAAAAAAAAAATAGTATTTTGTTAGAATATTAAGTCCAAGATGGTTACATTTTTTACCCCTTAAACCATTTGTATTATATTTTTGTTTTCCTAATAAAAGACAGAGTCACTTGAATTAATTTTGTCTCCATACCTTTTTTTTATTTTTTACATTTTGTAACAATCTTTAAACATTTGTAGAGAACAAACACTGTGGTTAAAATGAGTGTCTTTATGACGTCTCTCACACAGTTGGTATTTTTCACAAGATTCATTTTTAAACACATCATCTTGATACAGAGATAACACATTTTCGTAAGACCTTTTACATAGGCAGAAAACACAATGCTTTTCTTTGAGGGGTCTTTAGTTTTAAATGATCTGGTGAGGAGGGTGTGACTTGTTATGTTGAGTGGGAGGCTGAGTCCTCTGCAAAAGTGAGGGTCTTTTTCACCAGTATAATGTCCATCGATGTCTGACTCTGTTTAAAAAGTTGCAGTTTGTGATTTTGAGGCTATTTCAGTGAAGGCTGTTTTGAACATTTGACTGATTTATGCTTAATTCTCTCAAAAAGTTACCGAAAGATACACTTTTCTTTTTTAAAAGCTGAAAAGTAGATAATGAAGTACTCTGTGTCAGTAGATTTCGTTAAGAATCTGACTCTTAATGGCAGTTTGTGATTTTGAGGCTATTTCAGTGAAGGCTGTTTTGAACATTTGACAGATTTATGCTTAATTCTCTCAGAAAGTTACCGAAAGATACACTTTTGTATTTAAAAAGCTGACCACTACCATGAAAGTACTGGAGACTCCCCCTGTCTTGTCACATAGATTATATTATCTGTGTCGTAGTAGAAAACTCTGTGTTGTAATTTCTCCAATTCACTGTATAGTTTCAGCCAGTTTGTTATTTTGACGCCATTTCAGTGAAACAAAGCTGTTTTGAACATTTGACAGATTTATGCTTAAATTCTCTGAGAAAGTTACTGAAAGTGTGTTCCCTGTTACAACCCCGATGAGGTAATGAATACAACAGTTTTTCTTACAACGCATTTTATTGATATGTCACACATAAAAAAAACATTTTCTCTAAGCAGAGAATAATAAAACATGATTTTTAGGCAGGACACACTAGATCAAGTAAAAAATAAATAAAAAATAAAACAGATAAAAAAACATACTTTAACGAAAAAGTATCAAAACTCTTCCTAGTGTTGCCAGAAGTCCCAAGCTGCTCTTATATTCTTCAGCTGGGTCTTGTCGTTCTCTATAAGCTGGTCGTAAAGCTTCTTGATTTTAGCCTCAAAGAGTCTGGTGTTTCTGAGACTGTGCAGAATCGCCTCGGCAGCTCCAATGACCCGCTTCCCCGAGACATGACGGTGGCCCGGGTGTAGAGCATCTCGAATGGCTGGAATGAAACGAACAGTCCACAGTCTCTTTACCACTTCATCATAGTTTCGATCGAGATAGTATTCTTCGGTCGGAAACAAACACTCGTGGTGCAATTGATTGGGATGGTCGACTTGACATCCGTAACATTTTTCCTTTCTGTACAGATGCAATACCTTATCCAGCAGATGGACTACCACAGCTTTTACCGTATTCAGGAACGAAGCTGTCCTTTCACCTTCTGTAGCATTACCCTCTGGAGCATAAGGAAAGTAAGGCGAATCAGCGCCTGCTGTAGGACAAGTTGTTGATCCCCCTGGAGACTTGGGTTGAGACCGGGGTGGAGTAGATGGAGGTAGATACATATCCAGCCAGCCATCAGCATAGCCGTGGAGCTCGGGTGTGCAGATTGTTGGAGATGATGTGGGTCCTCCAGGAGTTTGTTCCTGGCTGCAACTCGCGGGGAGAGAGTTGTTTTTTCTCAGATCCATGGTTAGTGTTCAACGAATGTCCTTGAGGGGTCCTTACTTTTAAATGATCTGGTGAGGAAGGCGGGACTTGTTATGTTGTGGGGAAGGCTGAGCCCCACTGTAAAATTGAGAGTCTTTTTCACCAGTCAAACCTTTTTTTTTTTTGTTGCATACAGGAAATTCTTATAGGGGTGTAAAGTAGTTATAAAAAAGACAAAGATCATGGGGCAATAGTATATTTTAAAAATATTATTTCCCTCTTCAGAGAGACTTTCTTATAGTTAATAAAGTAATTACATATTTGTTCACAAGCCCCACAGCTAGAGAGAATATCCTTAGGTATCACAATTAAAAACCTAAATAAGATCTTTTTAAATGAATATGTATACCCTCTTTGCAAACAGATACTTCTTGTAGTTAAGAGTTTCGCAAAAACTTATAAAGAAAAACATGAGGAGCCCCTGTAAAAAAGTGAGTCTTTTGCCGTCAAACCTTTTTTGTTGCATACAGGAAATTCTTGTGGTGTAAAGTAATTATAAAAAAGACAAAAGATCATGTTTTTAAAAAATTGTTTTATTTGTTTCCCTCTTTACGTATTCTGAAAAGTACACAACCGAAAATCTGCCACTTCTTCACAGAGCCCCTCCTCCAGCACACATGAACGCGCTCCACATGACCAAAAAGAGGGCACGAGATAAGTTTATGCAAAGATCTCTGGCTGTAGGCGTCTGACTCCCGCCCCGCTGAGGCATTCGTTTCTTGAATGGCGCTCCGGACGTATGGCGGTAAGTTGTCACAGGCGTCTCTTGGCCATTTTTTCTTTTTTGCAAGGTGACTTGGTAAGTGGAAATTACTGTCTTTTTAATTTGAGTTTATTCCTATTTTCATCTAATTCCCCCTATCTGATAGCCTCTAAGGCCCAAAAGGAAGGGGGTGGAGAAAGGGGGGAGAGGCCTGGGCGGGGAGGGGGTTAGACAGTCTCACACTTAACTTCAAAGAGACACCTAGATTAACATCAAAAGGCTTATAACACACCACCTCAAAGGGCATAACATCACAGGCTAATTAGATTATACAACCCTGAGGGGACCAGACTGCGTAACTTCAAAGAGACTGCATTAATCAACACATCAAAGAAATAGACAACAAAGGCACTACCCTTGGGGGCTTTTCACACCTACCTGTTATCTCACATCAAAGAATTAGACTATAAGGGGGGACATGGGCCAGACAACATAACTTCAAAGAGACTACCTTAATCAACACATCAAAGAAATAGACAACAAAGGCACTACCCTTGGGGGCTTTTCACACCTACCTGTTATCTCACATCAAAGAATTAGACTATAAGGGGGGACAGGGCCAGACAATATAACTTCAAAGAGACTACCTTAATCAACACATCAAAGAAATAGACAACAAAGGCACTACCCTGGGGGGCTTTTCACACCTACCTGTTATCTCACATCAAAAGATCTCGAACAATGGGAGGCGGGACTTAGCTCATTAACATGATTGTACCCAATCACATCAAAGGGTTTTGAACAATGGAGGCGGGACTTAGCTCATTTGCATAATTGGGGGCGTGTCACCTGTCACTTTTTTATGCATACTAATGAGACAAAAGGGGCATTTGTACTACTACTTGTGGGAGGCCCAAGTGAAAAAAACACGTGTATGGACTGGGCGGAGTGAATGGTCGCTGATTTGCAGCGATCATTTTCCTGAGGATTCCTTTGAGCTATCCTCCTTACTGAAGAGGAAACACTTCAACCCAAAAGCCCCACTAAAACTGAAGGATGATGCAGTGCCGACCGTTATTAAACGACCACCACAAGCAACATGTATGACAAGTGTCAACCCTCGATTAGCTGATGCCGACGAAGAAGCCCACAGCCCAGGAATCAAGACCCACAAGAGGAGGAAGGTGGGAGGCGCATTTGAAAAGCGTGAGAGGAACAGGGTAAGCATAGTTTAGTTCTACATTTAGTCAGCGCATGTGAGATATTAAACTGACATTTATTTAATTGTAGTAGAATACATACTGTGGATGGATGGTTGACCATACACATCACCATCGAATTATCATTGAGTATTTGTAGTGTATATTTGATTTATGTACATGTATCAAAGTTTACAAGTGTCAGATGCAAAAGAGGAGATAAACATAATAGATCTAGCATTCTCCCTAGCATTTTTTAACCAAGTATCCCATTAATTAAATCCATTTTCTTTTACTGGAAGAGTGAATTGGGAGTATATATAGTTTGACACCTAAGGATTTTTTTTACATTCGACAATAACAACAACCGATGATCACAATAGCAGCATTATTTGTCTTGAATGTAATATTTTGCAGCAGCATATATTTCTAGATACATGTTTGTCTGGTTGCATATATCAAGTTTGCATGTTCACTTTTCTTTCTACAGCAAATGGAGCTGATCATGGAAACGTATGAAAAGTCAGTTGCTGAGCCAGAGGACACCATGACGGATCAGGAAGTCCAAGTCATCCCTGTGCAGGAGTCCTGTGCATTGCCTGCTGCATGTGCCAAGGTAAGTGTGCTGTACAATTATAACTAAATGTATGTAGATTTATACCAAATTATTACAAGATGTATGGATATTTATAAGTGAAAATAAATTAAATCATCGATCAACTAACATGTTTCTAAGATGCCATTGCTGATTTAAATTGTATGTACTACAGATCCGTATTTCACAATCCTTTTTCATAGGCCTATGTATTAGCATGTATTAGCAATTTAAGTAAGTGTACACAATTAAACAGTCACCATAAATAATGTATTTATTGTTAGAAGATTTAATCATTCAATTAGGCTTATAAATAAAAAGAGACCTTTATTATTTGGATCTAGAAATTGGAAATAAATTATATTTCTTCCAGATGACATGTGAGTCAGCATGCCAAACCAAACCCCTTCGACCGCAAAAGGTTAGCCAGAGAAGCAGGAGTGTCACAGCCAACCTTCATCCGCCATCAAAGACAACTCGCTCGATAGGTAGAATTTTATTCATATGGGTTGGGGTATTTCAAGATGATTTTATTCATAGCTATATTGGGTGAATATTAAAAAGCAAATTTCACCCTCACAGGTCACTACGCCATGGCCTGGATTCAAAAGCAACATCGGCTTTGTTTTGAATCCAGGCCACCCCCCGTGACCCGGGCGCTTGTGTTCACCCTGAAACAACATTGCTGGAAATTAGCATCTGTAACATTAAAAATCTATATTTTGGCATTCAAATCAATTGGCCTCGCCTTCTCTTCTGTCGGATAAGAATTTGACTTGATTACATATAGTGTGCAGACATTCATGTACTTGATTTCTTTATTATTTATTTTCGCAGAAACTCAGACAGACTGCGTGCATCCTGTGCATCACACATCAGTTGAAACGCAAACTGACAGTGCCCTGCAGACATCCCCAGATATGCAGGATGACGATGAGGATGAGGACGAGGATGAGCCAACACCTTCAAGTGATGAGGAATACAAGTTGCCCAGTGGAAGCGAGGCGGAAGATTCTGACTCCGGGAGTGGAATGGAGGATAGTTGCGATGGACCTGTGACACTCGATAAGGAAGTTAAGTTTATTGTATTTAGGTCCAGCCTCCAGCAGCTACTTCGATGGTGCCACTGTCCATCATGTGGCAGTGTTGACTTCACGCACACTAGTAAAAACATTGGAACCCTGCTTCTTGTCACTGTTTGCTGTGGCAGTTGCTACAAGAAATCTACATGGCAAAGCCAGCCATACATTGGACCCTATCCAGCAGGAAATATCTTGCTGTCTGCATCGCTATTGTTTGCCGGAGCAACAGCAACAAAATGTCTGCGCGTGTTGACACACATGAACATTGCCTCCATCTCCGGGCGTACCTTTTTTCGCCACCAATCGAGTATCCTGCAGCCGGCTGTGCAGAGGGTGTGGAAAAAGGAACAGATGGAGCTGTTTGCTGTGCTGATGACGGAGGACAGGAAGCTGGTCTTGGGTGGAGATGGCAGGGCCGACAGCCCAGGACACTCTGCAAAATATGGCACCTACACAGCGCTGGAAGTGCCATCCAATGTCATCATTGACATTCAACAGGTCCAGGTGTGTGTCATAACTTTAGGTCTGAATCCACTTGCCCATCTTAATTCCCACTTCAGGATTGACCAAGTCATGGTTCAATTAGGCCGAGAATTCATATTGTATCAAGCTTCATCATCTGTAGTCATAATGACATAAGTACTTCAAGTGCTCTGCATTATGTAATTAGTGGTATATTTGTATATGAGGATCTTATGAGCAAGTATGTGGCCTGCAGGAGTACCTTGATGCCATCATCATAAATGTATCACTAAAAGGAAGTCCTCAGAGGGGAAGTTGGCACGAATTTTGTTCACCACACATGACGGAAGAGGCACACGAATGTCCTTGCCAAGGTAGCCCCAGCACCAGCGCACGACCTGCCGATAGGCGGTGTACCTGTAACGTCTGAAACAAAGGACCGTCATATTAAATGTTGCTATATTTATGTGTGTGTTGGGGGGGGGGGGCGGTCGGTGGTTGCAGAATTGTGTAGTGTGCATTAAGTGCTTCATGAGAAAAAAAAATGAATGCATATTCTGTCCATTCATAGAAACTCTTTCTGAATGTCCATGGGTAATGCCTCATGGTCACTTTGCTTTTAAGTATCAAATGGTGTTTCATAATGTTTTCTTGCTCCAGTAATAACCCTGTAAATTGCATGTACATATTGGATCAATCCAAACAGTCGTTTTCAAATTGTAACCATTAGACCTCATTCGGTATACTTTCATCACACAAGCATGTTGTTTTCAAAATAAATGCTAGTCATGACTTTGTTCATCACTGTGTTGTGCACTCACTCGTGTGGGTATTTGCTGCATTGGTGACTTTGTGTTGTTGTCGGTAGGCCAAATAGGCTGCCTGCAGCACCCATATATTCAGACAGACAGGTTCAAACCCTGGGTGGTCGGTGATGCACTGCAAATGATGACCTTCCAATGCTTCCATCTTTTCCGTACTTTTCTCCACTTCCATACAACATACTGACTGGTATGGTCAGCATGTTGTACATTGTGTACAATCACACCTGAGGAAACAGAAAGACATTCTCATATATAGCACAAGTATTTGCTACTGATCATTTCAGTATTCATTTATAAGGATATTATCGTAACATTGTCTGCAACTGAAGACTAGGGTTGTGACTTATGAACCTACTCTTATGTACACAATCTGTCTCGAGTGAATTGACTGTACAGTTTGGCACAAATACTGTTGTACATGTATTTGTGCAACGTGTACACAATTCCCAATGCAATACAAAAAAACTAAATCGGCAGCCATGATAGATATCAAGCACTTTGAGTATATCAAGTATATATATATTCCAGGTCCTAAAACTTGAAATGTTGGAAATATAAATAAAAGCCCGGATATTGCCTTTGTATAACCATCCAACCATGAATATTTATATAGAACATCAAATACGGCCAAAATTCGAGGTCCGGTGACAACTACCAAACCAATTCCCCTACATCGGTCATCACAAATGACCAGTCCATGATTATATTCTAATCTAGGTAACATTTGGTGGCTCACTGTAGTTAACAACTGATAACTTGTGCACATGCAGTTAATGATTAGGGTTGTGGCTCCTCCCATGATGTTTACAGTGGGTCTATAGATAGCTCGACGCTGGCGAGGTGTAGACTTCGTTCGCGTGAGCGATAATACAAGACATGTCGCCGATCGTAAACCTTTTAGACTTTCCACTGTTATAGGTTCATAAGATTTTCTTAAAGGTGAAAAATGTTGGCAACTTATTACCGGTTAGGGGGCCTTTCTATTTGACTGCCACAATATAAAATCAGGAGTGACAATTACCAGTCCGTATTCTGCAGCTTGTCAATATCGGGTTGATTCTCCGCGTCGGCATCGCCCTGTTGAGATTCATCGCCAGAATCGCCACTTGAAACGGACGGCTCAAACTGATATGGTAGAATCCCGTAGACAACAAGATCTTCTTCACGACTCTCGTCTACTGACGAATCAAATTCCGCTTCAAAACTCGAAGAAGTGCAGGATAAATGGCCCTCGATGTCAGGATCACTCTCCGCCATGCTCGAAAATTCTTGGATCCTTCCACGACCCCGCGATGACGTCACACCATCTCGCCCGGATTTTCCCAGGATCTGGGGGCAGCCGGCCAAACATAGCCGAGGGGCACCCACTTCACATAGCCGAGGGGCACCCACTTCACATAGCCGAGGGGCACCCACTTCACTGCCAAATATCACGGCGATCGCGGGGTATTTAGTCAAGGGGATACTACACACAAAAACGCATCTAGCTACACTGAATAGGAAAAATATGTTATTTGATGGATTAAATATCGTGTCGGTGGGACTTTAAAGGATATTTTGCCTTTACAAATGGTGCGCTTTATCACTGCCTGGGTTTTGGTTGAAGTGCATCCAAATGCTGCTGCGTTTTCACGTTTGGCTCATTTTCCATCCGAAAAACACGTCTACCTGTCCTGTACCACTTGTTATGACTTCTCTCTCGCGCGTATTCCATTAAGACCCACCCCACCTCACTCCTCGTGCTGAAACCTACCAATCAGAGTAGGGGCGGGTCTTCACAGAATACGTTAGGGGAACAAAATCAAGCTTTTTAAAAGGCGAGTGGATTTTGACAGGCAGTGAGTGCGGACCAACGATTGAACGATAACAAGAACGGCTCTCACCAAGTACGACTCGGTTCCCCTTGTTCGTACCAAAGAGCCGTTCAAAATAATTGGCTCGTTCGCGACCGACACATCACTAATGTGAGCAGGGATGCTAGTACTTACGTGTGTACGATGTCTCAACGACTAACAAAGTCAGGCTTTCAAGAAAGGAGAGAAACACAAGAGAGAGCGACAGTATGTCTCCCAGTTTTGCTCTGATTTAGCACCACCATCAGGCCTTTTCATTTCCATTTCCGTTTTGTTGTCCATTTACACTTTAATACCCGCTTATTTTGTAGTTGGTATATTTAATAAAAAATCTGCTGCTTATGTTATTTTTTTTGTGATAGCATTTTATAAATGATAATATTGGTGTTAATGTTCACTTTATTTTAATTTAAGAGGTCATGTGTATTTAAGTTATATTTATTTTGATTTATGAATGTTCCATTGGAAAATGTTATTAAAAAGGCATGTACACCATAAAAGATGACTATTGAGGTCTATTGTCAGGAATGTTAGTGTTATATCAAATATTCTATAACACATAGGTTTGAGCAAGCTCTCTGATTGGTCAATAGGCGTGTTTGATTCCACGATCAAACAACGATCAAATAGAACGTGCCTAATCACAAAGTATCCAGTGGCCTACACACGCCACTAGCCTACCGAAACTACTTCCATGAGCCTACATCGTGTGGTTTCCATAGCGACGTTTAGCGACACACAGCCGTTACACTGTTATACATTGTCTCTCATTGGAAATCGGTAGCTACAAAATGTCAGAAGCACCTGCATACAGCGGCTGGCGGAGGCAGGGTTGGAGGCCAGAGAAATCATGTCCGTTAGCGGACATAAAAACGAGTCATCGCTTCGCAGCTACTGGGCTCCATCTCTAGACAACAGCAAGATGTGGAGCAACGCGCTTTTTGCCGGTCCGGGACACGCCATGAAACGGCCACTGGAGGAAAGCTCTTCCTATAATGTAGTCCTACCCGTGAACACCACAGCACCACCTGCAAAAAAGTCTGCCATGGAGTTCATGGAGAGCTGTTTCAAGAATTGCACTTTTAATGGCAGCATGAACATCCACCTTCATTCTGAACCCAAAATGTTTCAGCACCACGGACAGCCTGATTTGATTTGTTCCGCTAATCCCACACAGTGATTACTCAGATATTTAAATAGCCTAATTCAAGAATTGTTTTCAATAAATTGTTTTCAATAAATTGGTTAATAATATATTATTTACTATAATTATATCAATAACTGTAAGCAGGGTAGCAGGAGTGTTCGATTGATCAGCTATCGTTACCATGGGAACTACTTTCCAGGAACTACTTTCTGACGGAGATTAACTCAAGCAGAAAGCGTTGGTTTTGGAGCCAATTAGCCCACATTATGAAATTATTTTACGATATTGTTGATTACAATGATAGTTTGTGTAATAGAATTGCAATCATACACTTGAGGCCGTTTGCTTGCTTAAGTGAATTATACTGCAGCAGAATGTTGCACGTCTGCACAGTGTTATATGTTCACCGCTCAGTGTCAGTAAATATTGTGCAGTTAGTATTGGACTACAAGATAGATGCAAGCCTGTACAGGTAGAGTTATTTAAAGCATAAATGAGACGGTTGGGTTCTGGAGGTGTGGTTACAGTATTGTGCTTGGTTTGCGTGTCCTGTGCCTGGTGGTGGGGCCCAATGTGATATATTTTCATGGGGCCCAAAATCCATGGCGGCGCCCCTGCTCACCACCAGCAGGTAGCAACAGAGGCTAATTGTATGTAACAGCCTGAACAAAAACTAGAACAATATGCATCCAAAACATATTAACAACGTTTAAAAAAGAACCAGTGTCGTTTTTTGGTTTTTCGGAAAAACGGAAAACCAAAAAACCGACGTTATTCAGTTTTTAAACCAAAACGGGAAAACAGATAAATCAACGTTTTGGTTTTGTTTACGATTTACGGATAATCCAGTGAATGCTGGCAAAACGAGGAGAAGGCGCATTATGAAGGAGATGTCCGGTCGCCATGGGGTGTGTGTGTGTGTGTGTGTGTGTCTGTGTGTGTGACACTGGCATTTGTTTTCATAAAATATTATGATGGTGTCGTTCGTTCCGGTGCACCCCGACAGCATTTAGCACTACATCGAGATTAAGATTAAACACATTTATTTTGGGAACACCCGCGTATGGAGTTAGCCAGATGTGTGTAAATTACTGTTCATGGTCATTTGAAAACAAATGCCGGTGTCGGACAGACACAAGCAGAGCAGAGCAGAGCAGAGCAGAGCAGAGCAGAGCCACACACACACACACACACACACACACACACACACACACACACACACACACACACACACACACACACACACACACACACACACACCTTGGTGACTGGACATCTCCTTCATAAAACTAATAAAAGGGGGAGTAATCGTGCAGTTCGATGTGTGTAGAGAGATGTGTGTAGAGGTGTGTGTGGTTAACACGTAGCAGCCTGCAGTCACTCTTAAACTGTTCTGATGAAGGTAAACACAGTGAAGGCATAGATCAAGGCAGACTGGTTTACAGACTCTCCTGTTTTGCCAATCCGGTGCTTAAACAAATAGCTCTACACCCCTGGCCGACATGTCCTTAAAATGAAGTCTGAGTTTGAAATATATCTCAAATAATGTATGCACTGCCATTTCCCCACGTAAACATAACAGTCTGCAATTAAATGGTTGTCTCCTGTGCGCTCCTCTTCCTACTTGGCGCACCGGTAACTTTCTTGTGCGCTCGAGAGGCTGAGACCAGGCTGAGCCACCGAATCCCTCGGAACATCATAAAAGCCATTTTCAACGGTTTTATGGTGAAAGATTAACTAGGCTACTGGATGAAATAATATGACTGGTATAGGTGCACAAATTAAACACTTTTTGAAAAAAATATTATGATAAAATATGTTTATATATTTATAATTCTGCAAATATTACGACAAACTCACAGCTATTTCGCGGCCCGGCAGTAACACGGGGGGTTGGGAACCCCTGCTCTAGAAGGCCCGCTAGTTAACTGGCTCGAGACAGAGGATCTAGATCAGGGGTCTGCAACCTTTTTGACCAAAAGAGCCATTTTGCTCCTTTTTCCAAAACATTTTTTTGTCTGGAGCCGCAAAACATATTTCATAGTTTTTTATTGTTATATCAGACAAAAACTACAGTTTTTTTGCATTTATTAGGCTATTTATTATTATAACTATTAACCTCTAATAAGAAACAAAGAACTCTTATAAGGAGAATTACAAATAATACACAGGCCTACTTTAACACAGCACTTGGGGAGTCCTCTGCACATTTGAAAGGAAAAAAAACATTATTAAAATGGGCCCACTTTGAAATAAATAAAACATATAGCTGCACCCTAAAAAGAGTTAAAGGTAGGGTAGGTAAGAATGGAGAAACCAGCTCGAGTGCGCTAGAATTTGAAAGTACACAACCGGAAAAAATATGCCTCTTCCTTCAGACTTTCTTACAGAGTCCCTCCTCCAACACACACGAACGCGCACATGACCAATGAGGGCACGAGATAAGTTTGTGCACAGATGGAAGGCTGACAGGCAGGTAGGCCATCCAGTTATTTTAGCCGGGCCGGCTCAGATGATTGGTCGTGCTTTTTACAGTACTACGGCTTCCACGGAGGACATTTTTTATGTATTTATTGTCAAAGCACTTCAGATATTCATTGCTATCGGGACGTTAAGAGCATTCCATGGAATATAACAAAAAGTGTTTTCTCAAATAAATTACATACCCCATTGAATTATGACTGAAGATCGTCAGCTGTCTTCCTCTCCCTTGTTGTTCCTCGATACGTAAAGGCTGCACCACCGTTGACAACTTCTCTCTACATATCAAACATACCGGTAAACCAGCATCGTTTGCTGTGAAAGCAGATAACTAGTGATGACAGTTTGACACTGAAGCTTCGAACGGAGCTTCAACCCTGGATCATTTCATAGAAGCAGTAGGCTTGTTTGAGACAAGCGAGACCTGCGCAGTTGCGATCAACGTCTTGCTAGTGCATTGCATGATGGTTAGTCTATAGAGGCTTCTCAATTCTTAAATTTCCCCTCCTCGACTCCCCTCCTCGAGACTTAGTCCCGCCCACAGGAGATGCGAGCGGAGGACCGAGGAGGGGAGCCGAGGAGAGAGGAGGGGAAGCAGCAGACGTTTAAAGAAATGAGAACTCCTCTCCTCTGAGCGGTCATTTTAAAGCGACGTCCGTTCATTATTACACGTAGTATGCCTTGAGAGCGCGGCGCGGCGCGGCGGCACAGTTCCTCTCCACGGGCTGCGGAAGCGAAATGCTTGATGGGAAACGACTCGCTGGTATCTCGAGCTGAGCGCTCATTGGTGGTTTTTACCACGTGCTGGTGATGAAACTCTCCCATTGGCTCAGCTAAAGTTTGTTGTTGTTTTGTGTCAGTTTTACGTCACCACTTCCATTCACATTTTTCATCATTGTTCCACAATGTTTATCATCATGAAATTAATATCTATATATTTTATACTATACTTGCACTGCTTACCGTTTTCATACTTTATATATCTTAGCATATTCATACACACTGTTCATACTGCTCACAGGCTGCTGTGTATATCTAGTGTATTCATACACACTGTTCATACTGCTCACAGGCTGCTGTGTATATCTAGTGTATTCATACACACTGTTCATACTGCTCACAGGCTGCTGTGTATATCTAGTGTATTCATACACACTGTTCATACTGCTCACAGGCTGCTGTGTATATCTAGTGTATTCATACACACTGTTCATACTGCTCACAGGCTGCTGTGTATATCTAGTGTATTCATACACACTGTTCATACTGCTCACAGGCTGCTGTGTATATCTAGTGTATTCATACACACTGTTCATACTGCTCACAGGCTGCTGTGTATATCTAGTGTATTCATACACACTGTTCATACTGCTCACAGGCTGCTGTGTATATCTAGTGTATTCATACACACTGTTCATACTGCTCACAGGCTGCTGTGTATATCTAGTGTATTCATACACACTGTTCATACTGCTCACAGGCTGCTGTGTATATCTAGTGTATTCATACACACTGTTCATACTGCTCACAGGCTGCTGTGTATATCTAGTGTATTCATACACACTGTTCATACTGCTCACAGGCTGCTGTGTATATCTAGTGTATTCATACACACTGTTCATACTGCTCACAGGCTGCTGTGTATATCTAGTGTATTCATACACACTGTTCATACTGCTCACAGGCTGATATCTAGTGTATTCATACCCCTCACTTTATTCATCATTCAATTCATTCTATATTTTATTCTGTAGATTGTGTACATTACTTTTCACTTCACTGCTTGTTGCACCTGGTTAGAAGCTAAACTGCATTTCGTTGTCTCAGTACCTGTAATATGTGCAATAACAATAAAGTTGAATCTAATCTTGAGCAGGAACAAATGTATTTACTTAGTAGATATCTGACATTAACGATTAAACACATGTGTGCATTCTTTATAAATGCAAACCGAGTCAAGCCGACTCCGGAGGTGGCGGTATGCACCTTAAAGTTGTTTGCAATCCGCCAAAAAACCGAGAGAAGAAGAAGAAGACGAAGCCGACTCCGAGCGTCCGACTTCAGGCGAGCTTTTTGAGACCTCCCCCAGCTGCAATCGGCTATTCTCGTCTACTTTCGAGGCGAGCCGCAACGCGTCTCAAACAAGCCTAGTGCTTCGAAGCTTGCTTCAAATCACGTGACATATGACGTCCGAACCAGAAACTGCTTCATTTCCTGAATGAATCACTTGACTGGTTCGCGGTCCAATCACGCGATTCAATGCACTGCCTCGTCTCGATTCTGACAGGTGACAGGTTGAAACAGTTTTGAATTTGAGTGCTTCAACACTTTATGACCGCTCTAAACAATGCGCAATGTGTGGGTTGTTGTCGTAGTTTGCGTTGTTGCTGTTGAGTTGTTGTTGGTATTGCATTTGAATTGTAGTATCATTATAGAGCAAGCCAGGAAGAAAGATAGGTCGTTCTGGCTCAGGAAACACTTCGAAATGTGGAGAAGTTCTGAACAAAAAGACAATTATCAGTAATATAAAAACAGTTCAATGCTTTAAGGAATAGATAGCCCAGTGGGTAGAGCCGGCTGCCCGAATGCGGCAATGTCCTCCGCGCAGCTGGTTCAAAGCCTGGAATAGTTACACTTTTAATCATTGCTTTTCAACTTTAATACTTTAATAAGTGATAAAAGGCTGTCTCCTCTCAAATAAATGTCCAGCATTCTCTAGTCTCTTCTCAATAACCCAATACACACAATTATCAATCTTTAATTGCAACTAGAACATGATATTCAGTCTTAGTGTGTGTGCATCCAATATTTTTCAAGGCAAAGATACGTTAAACCCACTGCAGCCTTGCACTTCGCCAGGAGAGGTCGCTGTAACTGAAGCTTCGAGAAATGAACCTATTTCCGACACAATTGTCCAAGTGGTTCGATGCTTCATTCAAAGCTTCATTTTGCCTTCACTACATATAACTCTGTCCACACAGAATTAAATCCTGTGTTCCTCCCTTTATATATACAGTCTATGGTTCCTCTGGTACTTTTCTTTGATTTATCCATAGCTCGCTCATCGAGCCGGGGGTCAGGTTATTCGCCTCCAAGAAAAGGCGCTCGCGCGGGACCGTAGCAGGATGTGACGCATATTTGAGTTGACCTAATTAAACCCGTTTTTGTTTTTTTTTACAAATACTTTTATTTTATTTCCTTCTTATTTTGGTCTAAGCTCAAGGGAGCCAGAGCAGAGGGCTTAAAGGGCCGCATGCGGCCCGTGGGCCGCGGGTTGCCGACCCCTGATCTAGATGAATGTGATGAAGCAATTCATGCCGTTTTATTGTTTTTAACGTTGAAATGACAAGTGCAACAGGTGAAGATTAAGTTGTTGCGGAATTGTTGTGAGTTCCCTTTTCAAGACGACAATTCAGTGAAAAGACGGACATTATAATGCCGCGGAGGGGGGGGGGGGGGTGTGTCTACAGAAGGTCCAGTTGTGATGGCCACGGTTCGCCCCTGCAGAATAATGATCCTCAACATGTGCACTCTGCATCTGCTACAAAATCAAGTCAGACATGCGCTGGAAAGCGTATTTAAGATGCTCTATATTTAATATTAGTTGCTCTATTTTTCTCAGCCTATAATATCTAAGGGAATATCATTGTTTTTTCTGATTTGCACACACTGAATGCAGTCACATAACTATTGACGCATTCATAATTACGTTAAATGTAATTTATAGTTGGGATAAGCATTCTGTTTGTCCATTAGAAAAAGACAAACATACACTACTGTTGGTATAGGCACTACAAATATACAGAATATAAAGCACTCAACATTGAATATACTACGTCACAAATATGCTTCTCCACGGCAGGTCGCATGGGAGGAAAGAAGACAGATTCATATAATAAAAAAGCAAAATATGAGATCACTACATGTCTTAATTTAGAAAGTGATTTTAAATATTTCAAACTATATTATGTCAAAAGTGAAAATATGTAATATTAACAAGTGTTGTGTTGTAAAATGTCCAAAATCACATGTGATGAGATTCATAAAAGCCTAAGATATGTCACAAATAAATGTTAAGAGTGCTTCTGTACTCTCTAATGAACTAAATCAAAAGCTTACTCCTACCAATTGGTTATTTGTTTGATTAAACCATCGGACATAATATAATGATACACACTATGACATGTTGTATTATTATGAAAACAAGGTTGAACTAAGTTCCCATGTATTTGTTTTGTTAAAGATTCATCATGTGTGTCTTGTGCTTGAGTTTGAAGAATTGAATGCAGGTTTAATGCACATATTGTAACACTAATGGCCTGAGCTCCTCTTTGAATCGTGAGTAAATGAAACTCAGCTGAAGCAAGGCGGATTGTTTGCCCATAGCACCATCTTGTGGGAATTCTTCAAAAGAAATGGTTGAAACTGCGACCAGACATTCAGATAACAAACAAGCTAGTGAGCAAAACAAAATGTAAACAATTTAAAACAAAATGAAGTTAATCTATTGAAAGAAATAATAATTTGCGTGCAGGATTTTCCCAGTGTCTTTTAGATTCCGTTGTAAATGATTGTAGTGGTTTATAAAGCTCTTGATGGTGTGGCCCCCTCATATATCATGGATCTGGTTTTATGTCCCTGGGCAAGCCCTGAGTGTATTTGATCCAAACTCAAGCATATGGTTCATCTGCAATAAAAACAATTCAAGATCAGAACTTATAGGTCGAAACATTGTTTATATTAAAAAAATGTTATGATATAGGACATTAATTACCACCAATCATCCTGGCGTTATGTAATGAAGCATGTACATTACATTACATTATTACATTACATTACATTACATTATTACATTACATTACATTATTACATTACATTACATTACATTACATTACATTATTACATTACATTATTACATTACATTACATTATTACATTACATTACATTACATTACATTATTACATTACATTACATTACATTATTACATTACATTACATTATTACATTACATTACATTATTACATTACATTACATTACATTACATTATTACATTACATTACATTACATTATTACATTACATTACATTACATTACATTACATTATTACATTACATTATTACATTACATTACATTATTACATTACATTACATTACATTACATTATTACATTACATTACATTACATTATTACATTACATTACATTATTACATTACATTACATTACATTACATTACATTATTACATTACATTACATTACATTATTACATTACATTACATTATTACATTACATTACATTACATTACATTACATTATTACATTACATTACATTATTACATTACATTACATTACATTACATTACATTACATTATTACATTACATTACATTATTACATTACATTACATTGCATTTAGCTGACGCTTTTATCCAAAGCGACTTACAATAAGTACATTCGACCAGGAAGATATAACCTTGAAGAAAACAGAATCATATAAGTACATCAGGTTTCATAGAGCCAAACATTTCAAGTGCTACTCAACTGGCTTTAGATAAGCCAGTCCTTTATTAGTATATAAGTTCTTTGTTAGTAATTCTATCGCTCGAGGTGGAGTCGAAAGAGTATGTATTGATAAGTACTTGACTTTTATGTACATATACAATTACATCTTCCTTGATTATGTGTGTGCGTGTGTGTGCGTGTGTGTGTGTGTGTGTGTGTGTGTGTGTGTGTGTGTGTGTGTGTGTGTGTGTGTGTGTGTGTGTGTGCAAACAAATGATTGATTTTTTTGCACTTTTATTGAGTACAGGTAACTAATATATGTATATGTATGCCATATATGTAACTAAATGGTTTCTCTGCATTTGGGAAGGACTTGAAGTGGTGACCTTCCAGTTGCCAAGCCTATGGACTTCGCCACCACCGCCCTACGATCAACACTCCAAAAAATGGTTAATGTGGCCAAGCAGTTTCTCTCTCTCTCACACACACACACACACACACACACACACACACACACACACACACACACACACACACACACACACACACACACACACACACACACACACACACACACACACACACACACACACACACACACACACACACACACACACACACACACACACACACACACACACAAACATCAAGGTGTGGGTCTTCCTCAGAAGTTTCAGGTGTACAGACTGAGACTCTGAACAGAGCCACAGTGTTCAGGAACAAATAGTAGTTAAAGTTCTATTTTATAACAATATATATCCAGTGGTGGAAGAAGTAATCAGATTAATATTTACTTTAGTAAAAGTAGCAATACTGCAGTGTAAAAATTAAAAATACTGTTAAAGGTAAAGGTCCTGCATTCATAATTGTAATCAAGGAAAAGTAGAACAGTATTTGCATCAAAATATCCTGAAGTACACAAAGTAAAAGTACTTATTCTCCAGTGTGGCCCATTCCACATTTAAAAATATTACATAATAATACATGTGAATAACTGCTGGGTAGCTTCACGTACACATCATGATGTATTGGTTTGTCTCTATTCTATCAATCATCTATATCTCCAAAGTAGCTATAACTCAAGTTGTCAAATAAATCAAGTAATATAGTAATAGGTAAAAAGTGAAACATTGATTAAAATGTAGCATAATGTGAAAATACTCAGGTGGATTACCTCATCATGTTACTTAAGTACAGTACTTGTACTGTAGAGAGGGAATGTACTGTATTACATCCACTGCTAACGTCCTTGTCATCCTTTCTAACATTAACATAATAACAACGTAGTCCATCAGATAGGTTGTAAATGGGCAAATAATGATCTGACTGCCTTCACTACCAAGCTAAGAGTGGAAACACACAGAGTGGAACTATAATATAAAATGTGAGCACAGCTTCAGTGGTTAAAGGCTGATAGACTGATAGAAACCCAGCTCTGTAGAGGGACCACCTCTGTGGGGGTGTCACTGCCAGCCACACTTTGCACATTAAAATAAGCATTTGATCTGTTCTATACAAATATTGTTGGTCATTGTGTCTGACTGTTGACATTTCTGGAGCAGATCTTCTGCTCCCAGCTCTCAGCAATGGCTTGGTTCATGGATACTGATTTATCTTTCATTACCAGGCCATTTTGTAAATGTGGGGGTGAATTAGGCAAGCGGTGAGAAATAGAAATCATTGATTTTAATTTACCAAATATATGTCACACCTTTTAAAGTCCTTTCCTTAAGTTAGTGGATGCATTCATTGTTCCTTAGGGTTAGGCCTTTTCTCATGGAATGTGTTGTTAAGTACATGACTATCATCACAGAAATAAAGTTCTGACGCTTCTCAGCTCCTGCAGAACAATGATATTGTTTATTATGATGTATGTGTTACTGAGAGATATACATGTCCTCACCTGAGCACAGATAATGAGACTAATCAAGCACTCTTAAAGTACTTTAAAGTGTTTATTGAGCGGCTCACATTTTTTAGGGCAGGGTGGAGTCGCTGGATTTTATTCATGTGTAGCCGGAAGGGTTCGGCATAGCTCTCTGTCAATACGATTGTTTGTGAGTGTGAATGCCTGCATAGAAGTGTGTGTTAATGGAGAATTCCATGGCTGTTTTAAACCTGTATAGTGGGACACACCTGTACACACCCTCCACCTGCTCCAACTGTGGGGCAAGAGCTCAGAGAAACCACACTTACTGTAGGAAAGCAATACAACTCTGTGAACCTTTCCGACTGAATCCTACTGATGGCGAAGAAACAGCAACTCTGCATTTCATCTATTTGCGGTTGTAAATAAACATAGGGTACCCAGAGCAAATGGCATTTTCATTACAGTTTATTGCGTTTGTCATAACGCGGACAATAACTATTCACAAAAATGTTGGTGCAATACAGAGGGACAACAATGATATTGTTTATTATGATGTATGTATCTGAGGGCCACTCCTGTGTGGAGCGACGACACACCCTAACCTTCTCATGTGTGCTATTGACCGAGCAAACACACCGCTTGATCAAGGAATACTTGCCTTTGGTCTGTTGCTCTCAATGGGAGCAGTCTTTCATGTCAAGTACAGGATCAGATATTCTTTTTGTTGCCTGTGTGGGGGTTAGACATTGTTCTCTTCCAAATAAAGGTTGCTCAAGCAGATAGTAAAGGGAGAGTCAGAGTTCAAAAATGTAAAGCATGACCAGTAATATAGCACACACACACTGCAGGATTTCTAACAGTAGAGGTCCTGAAGAGCCAAAAGAACACAGCCCGCCCCCCCCCCCCGCCGCTGCGTGGCCCCACCCTGTGCAACAATGTATCTGAAGCTGTTTCATACTTGTCATACCAAACTGTGGGGACACACCTCAGAGTCACCCAGGTCACACCCCCCCAGGGAATGTGGAGTACAAGCCTCACAGGTATGAATGTACTGTTTCCTCATGAATACCTGAACACAGTATCACTACACCTGTCTGCATTTCCAGCATGTCACTCATCCAGCTGGGTTGCTAAGGACATTAAAACACTCACCTCCGGTCCATACAGGGTCATTCATTTTCTATTTTCTCATTAACTGATATAATAATAATAATTGAAAGTTAAGAATATGATAATTCAGCATATTGAATAAATCGAATAATCAAAATAAAATTGTTTGTAAAGCAGTATATGACCATGGCTACTAAGTAACTGTTATATCATGTTTCTTTGTTCATGTAATTAAAGTTAAATAAAATATCCCAAAATATGGTCACATTCTGTTGAACAACGCCAATGATGTGCTTGACTACAAGTACATTAGCATGGTGTATTGTTCATTGATTTAGCCATATTGACATTATGGTGTTGAAGTGCAGGGCAACACATATAAGAGTCATTTCAAAGCTATTTCTGATGGTAGATTGTTGTGGTGAATTCTGACTGTGTCTTTGTTACTGTAAGTATTTGAAAGCAGCTGTGACTGGCAGACCATACATTTTTTTATTTAATTCATATCTTTTTTAATAAGGGGCAGGTCAAATACGATATCCTTATCCCTGCTCCTTTCCATCGTGGGCTACAAGAACTGCGTAACAAAAAATAAAGAAATAAAGTAACAAGCATAAACCCAATTCTCAGTTGGGTTTGTTCTGTGATGGCTTTACTTCTCATTATGGGATTGACTTTGTGTCCCTTCCTTCAATCTAATACATTGAAAGTTATATTCTCAGTCGATGATACCTTCTGTGTATAATCCCTTAAATAAAGAAATCATTCTTCATATTGTACTGTACATTTGAAACCCTGATGGCACTTCAAGTGGTTGAGCAGGTTCTACAGCAATGTTCCTATCAGGGACCAAGGGTTAGAGCTCTGTATCATTCCTGTGGGGGCTCAGGTCAACGGGCACAGAGTCCAGCCTTTGTGAATTAAAGATACAATTCAGAGTATCCCTCTCTATCCTACATCTCACCACTTTTAATTCCAAAATACTTAAAGGATTTTTAAGGGGAACTATTGGATTGCCAAGACCATTATGGGTTTGTTATGCTTTATAATTCATTCATTTGTGTAAAACTTTTCAGAAATAAATGGACACATGAATAAATCTATCCACGAGTCAGAGTGTTGTTTCCTTTTCACCCAGGGACAGTTTCAGGTTTCATTTTGAGCTGCAGGTTTGCTATTATGATGTTAATGTTTAACAGGCCGTACCTGTCATTGATCCGTCACATCCATTGGCTCTCACTTGTATCAGTAGAGGAATGTGTTTGTGATGTGGTCCGTGGGGGGCTGTCGCCTCTGCCAGATATCACTGTTAGCTCCTGATGATGTGACATGAGATAAGAACAGGTCGGATACTGGCCTTAATAAAGAAGAAATCCTGTTTAGTTTATGTCACAATCCTAGTTGTCTGTCTTGTCATGATTTGATGTTGAAATTCTGTTCTCCCTGTGTCTTGTCTTCCTTCCTGTGTTTGCCCTCCTGTGTCTGATTGTCTGATTGTGTTCACCTGTTGCCCTTGTGTTTCTGCCTCCCTTGCCCAGCTGTGTCTTGTCCTGTGATTACCCTGCTGTGTATTTAGTCTTGTCTTCCCCTGTGCTCCATGTCTGTTCGTCGTCTTTCCTGTCTCCCTTCATGTTTGTCACGGTTAGTTTTGTCTGGATTCTACCTCGTGTTACCTACTCTTTGGATTACCTCGTGTTACCTACTCTTTGGATTACCTCGTGTTACCTACTCTTTGGATTACCTCGTGTTACCTACTCTTTGACACGAAGGACTCACAAAGACTCAGATGCACGATTCGTTTCTTGATTTCCAAGAATGTCCTTTATTTGTACAAAAGGTTTTTTAGGATCTACTAGGTAACTCAACAGTACGCTAGGTTCAACTAATGGTAATGCAGGGTTTTTAGGATCTACTAGGTAACTCAACAGTACGCTAGGTTCAACTAATGGTAATACAGGGTTTTTAGGATCTACTAGGTAGCTCAACAGTACGCTAGGTTCAACTAATGGTTTGCTCAAGGGTTGCCGTGGAAGTATAGACATGGACCTGATTCATAGACAAAGACGAACCGACAAAGGACAACAGGAGAATAGGGCTACATATACACCATGGTTAATGAGGCACAGGTGTAACCAATCCAGACCAGAAGATCACCATCAAGCTGGCCGTGACACACCACTACAGGAAGTGACGACACCTGTAATGAGAGGACAGAGCCAACATCAAAATAAAACGTAAGATCACCAGAATAACACAACCCCATAAGCTCCCTACTCTAACGCTGAAACCTTACAGTACCCCCCCTCTTACGGACGGCTCCTGACGTCCCTGAAGCCTGAGACTGTTCTCTATCGAAGTCAGATATCAGCGTTTTGTCCACAATGAAGCTGCCTGGTATCCAACACCTCTCCTCCAATCCATATCCTACCCAGTCGACCAGGAACTGTCTACCTCGGCCCCTCTTCCTTTCAGACAGTATTTTGTCCACAGTGTATACTTGACCTCCGTCGACAATCCGGGGAGGTGGAGGGGGCGTGGAGGCGGGGACCAGTCTGCTAACTTTGACCGGTTTCACCTTACTGACATGGAACGTGGGATGGACCTTGATGGATCTTGGCAGACATAAACGGACAGCAACAGGGTTAATCACTTTGGCTATGGGAAAAGGACCAACGAACCGGGGAGCCAGCTTCCTGGAGGCGACATGGAGAGGAAGATCCTTAGTGGATAGCCACACTTGTTGTCCGGCCTGGTACTTTTTTTTTTCATGCGAGCTGCACTCCTCTGCAACATGTGGCGAACTCCCGCCCAGACCCGACGGCAGCGTCGAACCAGAGCATGGGCTGATGGCACAGTGACCTCTTTCTCGAGCTCCGGAAACAATGGAGGTTGGTACCCATGGACACATTGAAACGGGGAGATACCAGTGGCTGATGTGGGTAACGTGTTGTGTGCATACTCTACCCAAATCAGACTCTTACTCCAGGTGGTGGGTTTCTCGGACGCTAGACATCTCAGACAGGTCTCCAAATCCTGATTCATCCTCTCCGCTTGTCCATTCGACTGTGGGTGGTATCCGGAAGTCAGACTAACAGTGGCTTGGATTAGGTGACAGAACTCCTTCCAAAAACGTGACACGAACTGTGGGCCTCGGTCTGAAACGACATCATTGGGAAAACCATGGATCCTAAACACATGGGCCAACATGGCCTCTGCTGTTTCTTTGGCATTAGGTAATTTGGGCATGGCGACAAAGTGTGCCATTTTAGAGAAACGATCCACCACAGTGAGTATAGTGGTATTACCTGCCGATGTTGGTAATCCCGTCACAAAATCCAATGCTATGTGAGACCATGGTCTGTTGGGAATGGGTAGAGGTTGGAGAAGACCTGCCGCAGCTTGCCGTGAAGTTTTGTTCCTGGCGCACACAGGGCATGCTGCTACATATTCTGCAACATCCTTCCACATCCCCGGCCACCAGAATCTGTGTCTCACCATGAACAGGGTCCTTTTATTTCCAGGATGACAGGTAAGTACAGACGTATGGGCCCAATGAACAACTTGAGATCGAAGTTGCTCCGGCACAAACAAGCGATTCTGAGGGCATCCTCTTGGGACAGGATTTCCACTGTTTGTCTGTTTGACCTTGGCTTCAATGGGCCAGGTCACCCTCCCTATCACTCGGTCAGGCCGTAGAATGGGGTCTGGACTCTTGGGGACTGGCTCAGGATCATATATTCTGGAGAGTGCATCAGGCTTTCCATTCTGCGAACCAGGACGATATGACAGAGTGAACCTAAAACGATTAAAGAACAACGCCCACCTGGCCTGCCTAGAGTTCAGACGTTTGACCTTCCTAATGTACTGCAGGTTCTTATGATCTGTCCAGACCAGGAAATCCTGCTCCGCTCCCTCCAACCAGTGCCGCCACTCCTCCAAAGCAATCTTCACCGCCAACAGTTCCCGATTTCCCACGTCGTAATTCCTCTCCGCCGAGGATAGCTTACGGGAGAGATATGCACATGGATGCAGTTTGTTGTCCTCCGCTGACATCTGGGACAGTATAGCTCCAACGCCGTCGTTGGAGGCGTCCACTTCCACCACAAACTGTCGGTGGCGATCAGGTATAGTCAGGATGGGGGCTGTGGTGAACCTCCTCTTCAGTTCCAGGAAAGATTTTTCTGCCTGTGGATTCCACACAAACTGAACATGGGGAGAGGTAAGGACATGGAGAGGAGAGGCAATAGCACTGAAACTGCGTATGAAGCGTCTGTAAAAATTAGCAAACCCCAAGAATTGCTGAACCTTCTTTCTAGAGTCTGGCGTGGGCCAATTCGCCACGTCACTGACCTTCGCTGGGTCCATTTCCATTTTGTTAGGGGAAATCACAAAACCCAAAAATGCCACAGATTTCACATGAAACTCGCATTTTTCGGCTTTAACAAACAACTGGTTCTCCAAAAGTTTCTGAAGAACAAGGTGAACATGGTTAACATGCGTCTTCGTATCTGGAGAAAAAATGAGGATATCATCGAGATACACAAAACAGAAAACATTCAGGAAATCTCTTAACGCATCATTAATGAGAGCTTGGAAAACAGCAGGTGCATTACAAAGTCCAAAAGGCATCACCAAATATTCGTAATGTCCCGTAGGTGTATTGAACCCTGTTTTCCACTCATCCCCCTCCCGAATGCGCACAAGATGATATGCATTCCTTAAATCCAACTTGGTAAATACCTTGGATCCCTGTAACAGTTCGAATGCCGTAGAGATGAGTGGAAGGGGGTATCTGTTCTTAACGGTGATCTGATTAAGTGGACTGTAGTCAATACAGGGCCTTAATGAACCGTCCTTTTTCCCTACAAAAAAAAACCCCGCTGCTGCTGGAGATGATGATGGCCGAATCAAGCCAGCTTTGAGTGATGCTCCAATATACTCTTTCATGGCCTCCCTTTCAGGACCAGAGAGAGAATACAACCGTCCTTTGGGGATAGTAGAGCCCGAGAGAAGTTCTATGGGGCAATCATACGGTCTATGGGGAGGCAAGGAAGTAGCTCGTGTCTTGTTGAACACCTCTTTAATGTCACTGTAACACTCTGGCACTTTGGACAGGTCAGGAAAGTCAGATTGTTTAGAAGGAGTGCCACTGTCCCTATCTGACGCCTGTTTACAGTTCCCAGCTCTGTGCGGTCCACTCGAAACTGTATGAGAGGCTAAACATGAACGAGAACACTCATTTCCCCACCCCTTAACCCTTCCTGTAAGCCAGTCCATGTGAGGGTTATGTTTAACAAGCCAAGGATAACCCAAAATGAGAGGCTGTTGAGCTGAGTTAAATAAATGAAAGCTAATGTGTTCACGGTGCTCCTGATCTATGATCATTTCTATGGGTTCCGTGCGATGAGTGACTGTACATAAAAGGCGACCATCCAACGCACTAGCCTTTAATGGCTGATCTAAAGGGACAATGTTAAAGTTCAACTCTTTAGCCAGCTCCCAGTCTAACAAGCTCTCATCAGCCCCAGAATCAATTAATGCATCCTGAGTTACAGTCTTATCATTCAGTTTAATTTGTACCTGAGTCAGTCTTCTCGAGGAAGGGTTGAAAGAAGTCACTCGGCTCACCAGCGTCCCTCTTCCCGCTGATGAGCCTGATCTTTTGCCGGACAGGCTGCCAGAACATGACCCTGCTGGCCGCAGTAGAAACACCGCCGCTCCCGTAGGCGGCGCTGACGCTCCTCCGGGGTGAGTTTGGCTCTCCCGAGCTGCATCGGTTCCTCCGCGGTGCTAGGGGCCGCTGGTCGCTCTGGAGACGAAGTCCGGGTATTACTCCGCCAACCGTAGTGTTCCCTCTGTAAGTCTCGTCCGAACCGAGGAGTGGAAGCTGCTTTCTCCCGAAGTCTCTCTGCTAGACGTTGATCCACCCGGATAGCCATGGCGATGAGCGAGTCCAATTCTACAGGCAGCTCCAATGGAGCTAACTGATCCTTTATGGGGTCCGCTAATCCTTGCAGGAACGCATCGAAAAGAGCCGCTGAGTTCCATCCACTCTCCGCTGCCAGGGTCCGGAATTCGATCGCGTAATCCGCCACTCTCCTCTGCCGTTGTCTGATGTTCACCAGGGCTCTTGCTGACTCTCTCCCGGGTGCTGTTCGGTCAAAAATGTTTTTCATAGACTCCATAAAAAACCTTAACGACTGGCAAACCGGCGAGTCTCGGGCCCATTCTGCTGTTGCCCAGGCTCCCGCTCTTCCCGTCAAGTGAGACACTATGAACGCTACTTTAGCTTGTTCTGTGGGAAATGCTGCGGGCTGATACTTGAAATGAAGATCGCACTGTATCAAGAAGGGACGACAGTTTCCAGAATCCCCGGAGAACTTCTCCGGTGAAGCGAGGCGGAGTGAAGACGATGGCATGGGTATTTGAACGGGGATCTCCGCAACCCTGACCTCCGCTGGACCGGAAAACTCTGCCGCAGGAACCGCAGGTCGTGTCTCAAGATGCGTAAGTAAATCCCGCATTTTCTCCGCCAGGTGATTTATTTCTGTTGTCACTGTTGCCTGGAAGTTGTGCTGACGGGCATGTAAGTCCTGAATCCCCTGATTCATAGTTGCCATCTGTTCCGCCTGTTGATGCAGGCGTGTTCCTTGCACCTGCAAGGCCGTCTTGACCACGGTGGAATCGGCTGAGTCCATCTTGTATGGTCGGTTCGTTCTGACACGAAGGACTCACAAAGACTCAGATGCACGATTCGTTTCTTGATTTCCAAGAATGTCCTTTATTTGTACAAAAGGTTTTTTAGGATCTACTAGGTAACTCAACAGCCTAGGTTCAACTAATGGTAATGCAGGGTTTTTAGGATCTACTAGGTAACTCAACAGTACGCTAGGTTCAACTAATGGTAATACAGGGTTTTTAGGATCTACTAGGTAGCTCAACAGTACGCTAGGTTCAACTAATGGTTTGCTCAAGGGTTGCCGTGGAAGTATAGACATGGACCTGATTCATAGACAAAGACGAACCGACAAAGGACAACAGGAGAATAGGGCTACATATACACCATGGTTAATGAGGCACAGGTGTAACCAATCCAGACCAGAAGATCACCATCAAGCTGGCCGTGACACACCACTACAGGAAGTGACGACACCTGTAATGAGAGGACAGAGCCAACATCAAAATAAAACGTAAGATCACCAGAATAACACAACCCCATAAGCTCCCTACTCTAACGCTGAAACCTTACACTCTTTGGATTACCTCGTGTTACCTACTCTTTGGATTACCTCGTGTTACCTACTCTTTGGATTTATGGTTTTGTTAAGTATTTTTCATTGTCAACAGCTTGTTTTTTTTGTAAATAAAGCTCGCTTTTTGTTACATTTTGAAACCCGCTTCCTTTTTAAACTGCATTTGGATCCTACTTTTTCCCGAATCGTAACAGTTGATCACAGAACTGAGACTTCTCCTTCCCATTGATACTCAGTGTTTCATGCTGTTTGTGTCAAATCTAATATATTCAATCTTTGGGAAGGTCCTCTAACTTTAAATCACTACACCCTTATAACCAAACACATTTCCATATCCATGGATGAGACAATGTATTTCTGCCTGTATCTGTCATTCTCAGAGCAGATGTTATTGTCCTTCAGATGAATAGGAGCAGCCTTACTACTTCCTCTCTCTCTCTCATATTGACCTCTCTGTAACCCCACTTCACATCCATGATCAGTATGTCTAACTCTTTCCCCCTCTCTTCAAACACTGAACTGTACCTGTCAACCTCCCTCCCTCTCTCTCCCTCCTCTCTTTAAACATAAAATACAATCTTCTCTATCTCCTCCCCCTTCCTCAGTCCCCCACTTCCCTTCTCTCTTCTACCAAGCCCACTATTTTTCCCAACTCCCCCTCTCACAACACCTGCTCATCTCTTACCATTTAAGAGATGAGCCCCCCCTCCAAACAAAGTTTTTACCCTGTTACCTGCCCACCTCCCAGCCGCCCTCTGGTCATTCTCCATTCTGTTACCCCTGACATGAGGAGCAGCACACTTCTGAAGCTGCCCCCCTCTCAGTGATCCACTGATCTACCTTCAAACTCTCAGGCTCTGCGCTCCCCCTGCTCACATCCTTCCACAAAGATCGCAGCTACAGGGATGCTCATCGTTTTTTGTTCAGCAGGATGGTTTCCACATATTAACACAACTTTTATGAGTGTAAATGCAATGGTCAGATGACTTCACGTCTGCTAAGCTAAAGGCGGCTAATGTTCAACGTGATGACATTAACTAGTCTCATTTAGACACACATGCTTCAGACATTCACCTCTGGGTATTAGCTGACATATTTTATGTTTCATTTGACCAAAACATGAACATTTCTTCAGCTTCTAACCAGAAAATGTTAAATAAAACGTTGACTTGGTAGTGTTCAAATGCTAACTCATTCCTGCCACACTGTCAAGAGATTATAAGAACAATGGTGAAAATAAAAAGACCTGTGATCAGATTACATTATCCACATAGAGTATCCAGAAATAATCAACATGTTAGAACCACACTGTGTATACAAGGTTAGGGCCAGTAAGCATCAGGTCCTGGAGTTCTATTTTACAGCTTAATGACACTGTAACTGCCAGAAAATCCATATTAGTTTAAGGTGGGGATAATGTGGAATGAGCAAAGACAACATTAAAACATGCCCTGCTGTCCTCATTGGAGCCCGCTCGGTGGCCGTGGTGTTAGTCACTTAATTTGATCTCCTTTAAACTCGAGCTCCTCTTTAGTCAGAGGTCAAACTATCATGACCCCTGGGGTCACTGACTTACTTTAATGAGAACAAACAAGTGCAAGAGTGGAAGGGGCTGATAATTATAGCAGCTGATAGCAATGCACAGACCAACTGATTCAGAGTCAGACACAGAAACTCACCCTCTCTTTGAATTTCCCTGTGAGGATGGACCACAGGAAGACTCATTTGAATGAATGTAACCACTATAAAAGCAGTTGCCATGGCAAAATATTCAATTCAAGCCTATACTATTGATTTCCAAAACGACATGGGATCATGGAAACACACACACACACACACCATTTTTAGGACCACATCAGTGGCTGGTTGTTCCAGCTCTTCCTTCATGCTGATAACAGCTTTTTCCTTTGTGAGAGGTCATGGCCGTCGGCCCAGATGTTGAATGACACTGTTTCATTCCAACAGAGGCATGGAAAGAATAACCCTGTCTGAAGAAAGCCTCCACTAACTCTAGAAAGCTTCTAGAACTAGGAACTAGCAAAGGACTTACATTCATTTCCACACAGGCCAGGCCTACATTCAAGTGTTTTCAAGTGTTAATGAAAAACCATGGCCTATGTTCATATTGCCAATAGGCCTCCAGAAAAACATCCCACATAGCTGCAGAGGTGTGGGTGTGTTGCTGCAGGCAGTGCCAACATTAAACATGAAACCTGAAAGTCAGGTTTAAAGGATGATCACACGTGAGGACTGTCTTTTGAAGTATGATTATATAATTGACTGTAAAAGTAAAGCTAGCAGGCGATGCATCAGTCATGGTTTCAGAAGACGTTGATGTTTTCATTGACTATGGAGGGAATCGCTTCTCAAGTCTTTGTCTGGGATGCAGTGTAGGATCGGCAGAGAGGTTGAATGTTTTAAAATGTTACAAAGACACAAAATGAAGTGCTGCCTGGTTCAAAGCATGTCAAGTTGTGGTAAGGTCTGTACAAGACACTGCAAAGGGATGTGTTGGTGAAGGCTGCTTCGATGACATCAAATAAAGCATGAGTTATAGATCCACTGAACCTTATTTCATAATACAAATACATTCAAATTTGAGAAATGATCACTTTGACAATCCTTTATTCTTCCCTCCTGGAAATAAGATGTTCCAGTTCATCACAAAAAAGTATCCGGGGTTCCGGTTTTAAGCGCCGCTTGTTTTGCACCTTGAAATGTGAGAAAGGATTTCGAACAACTTCTTTGATATGATGTTTCCCAAGTCGCTCACAAGCACATTCTTAAGTTAATAAAAAGTTCAATCGTTGTCAGCCAATTGGTTGGGGATGTCCATCGACCCATCGTTCTCCCCTCATGGACAGTTTACCTGCATTCAACCAAAGCTGGTCAAACATGATTGGTTGATACCGTGACTAAGTAACTGACTAAAAACAGATACTACAGTGCTTCCAATTCAAAGATCTTCTACCATTCCCTACACATTATGCTTTTCTATGCAGACATCTATTTGTAGAAATGACAGGACACATGTGCTGAGTCAGCAGGTCTTTGTTGATGTCCCCCCTGCTGCTGAGCTCTGGTGGGACATAAAGCTACCTGTAAATCCTGTGGAGAGTCATTGTATCACTGTCACACATCTTACAGTGACTGAGAAACACACACACACAATAGAGGAGGACACTATTGAGTCTGACCGGTTGCACCAGTGTTATCATTGCTACCACACCCCCAGCTACAAAGCATTTTACCAACCCAAGCACACACACACACACACACACACACACACACACACACACACACACACACACACACACACACACACACACACACACACACACACACACACACACACACACACACACACACACACACACACACATTAACGTTCACTGTACAAAAATACACTTGTAGAATTTAGCATTTGTTTGCTATAATGATCCACCAAATAAATGTATTATGTCTACAAATGTTACATTACTGCATTAGGTTAGTTGAAAACAATGATTAGTTTTATTTAAACATAATAGATAGACAGTTATGTGAGATTTTATGTAATACATTTAATGAAAGTCAACATTTCAGTTTTTCAGTGTTTACCAGCATATAAGTGTTTTTATATGTACAGAGTAAATAGTAACTGTGAGTGTAAACAAATGTAGTGGAGTAAAAAGTACAACACCTCTGAAATGTAGGGAGTACATGTATAGTAGCATTACATGAAAATAATCAAGTAAAGTATAAATATGTCAAAATAGTTCTAAAGTACAATACTTGAGTAAATGTACTTATTTACTTTCCACCATAGGTAAGGGTTTAGCTGTACATACTGTAGTGCGTGTGTGCGCGTGTGTGTGTGTGCGCGCGCGTGTGTGTGTGTGAACTAAAAGTTAAGGCTCAGTGCAGTTTCTGTGGGAGGGAGGTTCTGACAGTGTGGACACATCTCACACACTTATACTGTAGGCGCGGAGCGAGCAGAGCACACACACACAGACACACACACACCGCCGAGGTTCACCTGTGCTGCTGGATTGTTTTCTCTTCGGAAGTCTCTGACAGGTGCCCTGTCAACATGTTCAAGAAAAAGAGCAAGACCACGGTGATAACACAGCCTCAGACCAGGTGAGTCAGGGACTACTTTACCGACCTGTGGCGGAGTGTCTTATCCCGCGGAGCTGGGCTGTTGTACTTGTACTGCAAACTTCATTTAAAATCTTTAAAGTGACCTTGCTCTGCGGTAAAGTCACATAAATAGCTTGAACTAATCCTTAAACCTGTATGATTTAATGGTGTAACATGACGAGGAAATACTTCCGCAAAGGTTCTGGACGAACCTCTTCCACTGAATTACTCGGTAGTTGGTCTGCTATGAAAATAGAAGTGAAAAGTAAGCTAATAAATGGTATGACACACCTGCCGGATTAAACATATTTCCGCCTTGATTCATTTAATAACAGAAAAGTTGTTTAAACCATATCGTTTAAATGCCGTCATTGTGATTCAGTATATTTTCTAACAGAGTATGGTCTGACGTTTAAAAGTCAATTAGTTATTTGATCATGATTACCTAATGAGAATGTGTCGGTAGAGAAAAAATAAGAGGTTGTGGATCAGATTGCATAATGTGAGCTTTAACTCAGGGAGGGTGTGGTGGACAGGCGGCAGTAAAGTCGTAGTAACTGGTTTGATAAGTATTCGCTCCTCCTCGGAGACAATGTGAGGAACGGCCTCTCCCACTGCACCAAGACCTGTGAGGGAGAAGTACTCACATCTGGTACTTGAGTAAAAGTAGAAGTACCAGAGAATACTTCACATTCAAAATGTTCCTCAAGTGAAAGTAGAAAAGTATTCTCATCAAAATATAGTGAAAGTAGCGACAGTAAAAGTAGTCGTTGTGCAGATTGGTCCATTTCAGAATAATATATATGATATGTTTTATAATGATTGATCATCAAAGTGTTCTCAAAGCTGGTAAAGGTGCAGCTAGTCTGAATGACTTTGTATACTGCAGGGTAGCTGGTGGATTTACTCCAGGTGGAACTAAAGTCTGACTTAACACTTGATTAGATTTCACATCATTCATCCAGATCTGTGAAGTAACTAAAGGTATTCAATACATGTAGTGGAGGAAAAGTACACCATTTACCTCTGATTTGTAGTAGAAGTACCAAGTAGCATTAAACATGAAAATACACAAGTAAAGTACAAATATCTCAACATTGTACAGTACTTGAGTGTACTTAGTTACTTCCCACCTCTGCTCCCTGTCCCTTTCTCTGGGCTTTAGTTGTGTGGGGAGATCAGTCTGGTGTCTTACCCTGGACACATCTAGAGCATATTGAGGCTGAGATTGGTTTACTAAATAATAGGGGGTTAGGGGAAACAAGTCACTGACAGTGTCAAGTTCCAAAAGATTAACTAATCTACCTCTCAGATGGTTCTCAGTGCAAGGTGTGTTCCTCTCACTGCCACACCCACCTGCGAGAGGAAAGGAATGCCCTATCTATCTCCTGCCATGCAACTCTTTGTACTTGGCTCTGAAATGGAATCTCATTTACTTAAAGAATTGTAATCGCTTGTATTGCCAAATAGGTTTGCACATACGAGGAATTTACTCTTCTTTTATGCATATTAACAAAACAGTGATGGGGTTGAGAAGACACTTTTTTTTAAAGAAATAAGAACTTTATGTAGCAGGCACATAGTTAGTCCATGCTAAACGATGCAATTGCATTTTGTAGATTGCATTGGTGTCCACTCATCAGGCCATGAGACAATAAGGATGCATTAGTAAAGATATCCTCATTGTATTCACTGCTGAACAGCTTCACACTGTCAACCAAACACACACACACACACACACACACACACACACACACACACACACACACACACACACACACACACACACACACACACACACACACACACACACACACACACACACACACACACACACACACACACACACACACACACGTAGGTGCAGTGTTGGAATCTGAATAATGCAGCTCCACCCTCTTCTTATTCAGTTCTGTTTGCTGCTGTGATCTCAGGTATCTGGCAGGCTCTCAGGCCGAGCCAGGCGGATGAGATCTGAACATGGCTATCTCCTGAAGCTGGGGATTAGTGCCTCCCTGTGCATCCAAACAATAATAAAGTGAAAGGCTAGTTTAGGCCTGTTACGGTTTACTCTTATTTGAAGGTAGTGAACAAGGCCGGGTATCCAGAGGAACTGTTTGAAATCAATGTGCTCTCCTTTGGCCTACAGGGCTCAGAGCCTCCAACAGGCTTGTGCTGCACAGAGATGTAATGTATCAACAAGTGAACGTAGTGACAAACAGACGGCCAGGAGACACAAACAGACATAAACAACCTCGAAGAGGCACACAACAATCACAAAAAGATGTAAACATAAAGAGCAACATGACTCCCAAAGAGGCTGGAAACAATACACAGACACGTTAAAAGCACACTCTGTGTTTCATCATCCGGCCATGTGTCAGCACTGCTATGGGTGGTGTTCTCCTGTGAGGCTGTGGGACAGCACCCCCCACTCTGTGACTGAGGGCGGGAGCTCTCTGCTTCTGATTGGACCCTCTCCCTGTGGAGAGTTGTGTTTATCAAGCTAACGCTCCAGTGCCAGTTGCTTCCCAGAAACATCAACTCCAAGCATGAGTTACAGCCAGTGAACCTCCCTGGAAACGGTTGACAGCATGTTTTGGAGCACAGGATATGTAGTGTAGTGGGTTCATTATTGTTACATTGTGTTCAGACCTCTGAATTATGGCTAAAGAGCAGCAATCTTGCATTTGAGAAAACAGTTTTCGTTATGTAATATAAAGCTGTTGGACACATTCACTTGCAGTCCTAACATTATAACGACAAAGGAAGCATTAGTTTATATCTGTCCTCAAATTTAGAACAAGAATATCTGTGTTTTTTCTATGCTCTTTTCATAACCAGTGGTTTGATCATTTGTAAACATGCAAGAAAAGAGTATTGGCCACTATGCATATCATACAGCCAGCTGATCTCTTTTATGCTCACATCACAGGTGTGAGTGTTGCTCTGAAGCTCTCACAGAGAACTGTACGTGTTTGCTATCATAATGAGCTGTGACAGAAACACTCCTCAGGGTGTTTTCCCTTCACCAGACAAACTGTCTGCTGCTTCTGCAGAACTCTACACTATACCGGTTCAAACTTGTTCTGACAGTCTTTAGTTTCATTTAATGTCAGCCCAGCTTTCATATTAAAGTCAGGGACCTGTGTGTGTGTGCAGCAGTGTGTGTGTGTGTGTGTGTGTGTGTGTGTGTGTGTGGCCTAGCATTACTATACTTGTGGGGACCTAAATCTGTTTACATAGTCACGTGTGGGGACTCGCCTCCCTTATGGGGACAAATTGGAGGTCCCCATAAGGGGAATCATTAATTTTAGGATGAATACTTGGTCAGGTTTAGGATTAGGGTTAGGGTAAGGGTTAGGGTAAGGGTTAGGGTTAGGCATGTGTTGGTTATGGTTAAGGTTAGGATAAGTCTCCAGGAAATGCATGTAAGTCAATGTAATGTCCCCTGAAGTGATGTATACATGGTATGTGTGTGTGTGTACGCACACACACACACACACACACACACACACACACACACACACACACACACACACACACACACACACACACACACACACACACACACACACACACACACACACACATGGTATTTGCTTACATGGTGTTAATCTGTAACATTATTGTCCAACATTTACTGGGGACATAACCTAAATGGAATTCCTTCAAACATTTATTTAAAAATAGAATAAACAAAAAGCAATGCATGGAGGTTATAAAAAGTAATCAAAGATTAAAAAAAAACTATTATTTAACTGACAAATATAAATTGGTACCAATACCACCATGTGAGGTCCAAAGAGTCTGATAACAATGTCTGCCAAAAACACAACATATGTTAGTTTGGTCAAAAGTTGACACAGGTGTACTGAGTGGTATTTGACAGTGCTCTCTGGTGGACAAACTGTGAAATGGACACACTGTTTCTTAAAGTGGACCTATCATGCAAAATGCACTTTTGTACGTCTTTTATACATGAATATGTGTCTCCGGTGTGTCAGAAAACACAACCCTCTCTCTTTTCCTCCATACCCAAATCTCTAAAAACAGATCTGATACAGACTGATCCAGATTTGAAATATCTCTGACGTCAGGAACGAGGAGCTCCGCCTATATGGGCAACTCTCCACCTATCAGGAGGAGACAGCCACGGCCATTGCCGTTCGAAAGCGCTGGAGACGCTGTAGTAGATATGCCAGGCCTGTAGGTGGCGCTGTAGTCTGCCACAAAAGTAGCGAAGAAGATTTCTCAGAATCAGCCCCTGCAAAAACAGGGCTGGAAAAGAGCAAATAGAGCGAAATGAGGCATGGCTAAAATGCATGATCTGTTTGGTATTTTGAAAAAAAAACTTCACAGACATGTTTTATATAGGTATGGCCCTACAATATATTATTCAAATCTAGCATGATAGGTCCACTCTAAATGACCTTGAACATATTTGTGTTATTTCTTACTTTCTCTTAGAAAGTTGTGAAGGAGAGCAAACGGTGCTCCATATTAACACTCTACACTTTACTCACTGTGACTGTCACTGTGATACACACTTCAGCATGCACTATGGCACACATTACACTGAGGGATGATTTATGTCTGCTGCATGATACGAGAATAAAACCTGCTCAGTTAGTCTGTTACCCTGAGGAATCCTGCGTGTCTGCAGGCGTCCTAACCTACCAGGCAGTGGTTCATTAAACAGAGCAGCAGACACAGTGACGGTCATTATCTGTGATGAGGGCCGGGCTCCAAGAAGAAGTCAAACTGTGACTCATAAAGTCATTAACAGCTATAAAAGTAGATAACAGTGGGGACAAACTCTAATGCCTTGAGTCATTTGGACCCATCTAACCTGCTATGGTGTTTTTTTATTCAAAGACATTCTCATAAAGCATAAAGTGCAGACAATTCCAAGCTGTGGTCTTTCTTAAGTAATAGTGTTTTATTGTCTTCATTAAATATCATGGAACCTCAACTCTTTTTTGGAATTCATCAAAGTTTTAATTACATTTTTACTTATTTTCTATTTAGCCAAATGTAGCAACTTCATTTACTGGAACTTTAGTCCGGACAACAGAAACCGTGGATGTAACCGACTCTGTGTTTGTCCTGCAGCGCTCCGTCCACAGAACTCAGCGCTCTGATCGACAAGCTGCAGAAGAATGCTGACAAAGTGGAGAAGAACAGCTATGACATCGAGCAGAACCTCAACAAGGTACAGTGTGATAGCAAAGTCTTCCTCAGAGATCTGGCAACACAATCTTATTGATGTGTGTGTCAATGCCTTATCATCAACATTCCACTTGTGTGTGTGTGTGTGTGTGTGTGTGTGTGTGTGTGTGTGTGTGTGTGTGTGTGTGTGTGTGTGTGTGTGTGTGTGTGTGTGTGTGTGTGTGTGTGTGTGTGTGTGTGTGTGTGTGTGTGTGTGTGTAGGATGTGAGTAAGATCAACGAGGGGAAGCAGCCTCTGTACCAGGATGACACCAACAAGAGAATTCTGGCGTCTCTGGATCTGCTGAACGGGCTGGACGACGACGCGGTCAATGCCAAGCGGCTGCAGCACCCCCAGGCCGAGATGATCGAGAAGGAGTGAGTACTCCCCCACCTGAAACTATACTGGACCACGCAGGGTTGGGGGGTTACATTCAAAATGTACTCCGTTACAATTACTAGTAACCTGTGAAAAAAACAAATCTGAGTATCACAATATAAAAGTAATGTAACCTGAAAACTTTACGCTACTTTTGGATTCCCTCACTATCAAATGCAATGCAGATAAATAAGAAGAAATATATAACCGGTTGTTTTTTGCTTACTTTTTTACTAAGCAAAAAGAAAATCTAAATAGTGAGTCTACCTATAATATATAATTCTTTATTAGAAAACAAATTAAAACATTGTAATCCTGATAGGAATCTCCATTTAAATACAATGTATGTAACAGTTGCCTTTGTTGTATCCTGATTACTTAGCCCCGTTACATGTCATCTGTCACTCCCCAAGCCTGGTACTATGTGACATTAAAAATCACTATCCAGATCTGGACTCTATTTATCCAGTTGCTGCACTTAAAATAAAGAAGTAAATACAAAGATAAAATACAATAAATTGAATATAAATATTTACATATGAAGCTAAGTTAAAATCTGTATATAAGTGTTGAAAAAGACAAAGTGGAACGATTGAGACTTAGAGCACTGTAAACAACAGATACACATGGAGAAGAGATGCTTTGCATTGACTGGACACATGAGATTTGAAGGCCTGTTCCTCTCTTGAATTAAACAACTATTTGAGAATGGACAGTAACATGGAAATAGTATTGTGTGTTGAGATAGAAAGTGAGTGCAGCAGAGCGGCTAACCTCAGAAGACTGCTGTCAGTCTAAATGAGCAGGTTCCCCCATACCAGCTTTTGTATGGGGCTTTACATTGTTGGACATGATGGATAGAAGAAACTGTTGGTCTTTCAGTCAAGTGCACACAGACAATATAAAGCTGAAGAAGAAAAGAAAAACATTGTGCTGTGTGTGTGTTCAGCATGAGGCAGCTGAGAGAGAAGGTGATGAAGCTGAAGGAGGACCACGACCGGATCTACCACCTGACCCGTACCGAGGGCCTGCCCAGCATCAACTGGGGCAACATGATGGATGAGAAGCTGGTAGGAAACATGACCTTCATAGAGGTCACTCAGGACTAGAGGACAACACATCTTGTTCCACAGTATCTTGCTATGTCAGTCATCTGAACAATTACCTTATGTTACCTTGCTGTTTCTTTTGAATCATTGTTTAAACTGGATGATCCCACCCTCTCATAAGGAGAGTGAATATTGGATTTCAATTCATCAGTTGCACACATCAAGACTCTAAATGAATAATAATGTTGCTTTGTTTTGGTGCTTGTGTCATTATGTAGCTGTTTCCTAACATTTTAGCTTTACACTTCTGCACTGTCGATTACTTATATGCTTGGCAATTTAAACATTATTAAAAAAAGGGAAGTTCAGTATGAGCCAGACCAGAGGAGTGATGGATGGACTAACATGCTGTCTCCCTGCTCAGGACAACCTGAACCACAAGGGCTTTGGCCAGGACCTGCCGTCAGTGGAGAACGAGGTGGAGGAGCACAACATCTTCCACAGCGAGGTGGAGGCTCTCGCCCCTCACATCTCCTCCGGCGGAGACAAGGTACAACGTTAGACCCTCAGAATAAATACATGTTTACCTTCAATACATGTATTCATAGTGTCCCACTTTGTTTAAGTTATCTTTTACAATTTTTTCCCCTCTTTTTCTTTGTTTGCTAAAATGTTTCTACATTACTTGTATTACTACTTCAAAATATATAAAAAATGTAAGAATTATAACTATAACTGTGTTGGTTGATTAAAAAATATAGTTTGAGATGGATATTATATGTTGCCTTATTTATTAGAGTTTCAAAACGTACTGTAATGCTAACTAAATAATATTAGCAACATATTATTTAACAGTAGTTTGCAGTTTGAAAGGTTCTCTGACCCTCTCCTGCTCACTCTCCTTTCTCTCTGTTTCTGCAGGAATACGTCAGTAGCCTCCAGATGAAGTACGCCAAACTACTGGTAAATAGATACCACATACACACATACACACACGCACACACGCACACACACACACACACACACACACACACACACACACACACACACACACACACACACACACACACACACACACACACACACACACACACACACACACACACACACACACACACACACACACACGCACACACACACACACACACACACACACACACACACACACACACACACACACACACACACACACGCACGCACACACACACACACACACAGACACACACACACACACACACACACACACACAGACACCCTCACACACAGACACCCTCACACATGTACTCTTAAAGCCTGTGTGTGTTCCTCTAATCAGAATAACCTGAGACTGAGGGCTGCTCTTATATAAGATAAGATAAGATGGACCTTTATTAATCCCAGTAGTTATACGCCTGCCTGCAGCCTGTGGGGGGTCACATTTAATGTGTCTTCTCCTCAAAAGTTTGACATTTGAATAAACTATGCATAACATTTGTCCAAAACAATAAATGATGGGGATTTTTTATATTTCATCAAAATCATCCTTCTGCCACAAATACTCACTGAAGCACCAAATGGAGATGAATATGCAGGGTAAAATGGCCCCCAACAAATTCACAATTTGTGCCTGTTTCTGGACATTAATGAGGTATTATTAAAGATTTACAGACATACTGTATTCGAAACTGCTGCTCTGCAGATAAAAGAGTATTGGCTGAAGGGAAAATATAGAGTGGTCCCCTTTTTACCAGGATGCTGTAATTGTCCTTTCAGGTGAAAATGTCCAATTTTAAAATGATTTAAAACTGTTTAATATTTACTGGTTTGAGTTACTTTTGCTTTAACGAACTTCCATAAAACGTAGCTCTACTTATGTTGTTAAATATTGACATACCATTTTTTATATTAGAATGTGTTAGCTGTAGCATCCAGGGAATGTGAATGTGTGTTCTAGCTCTTACATTCCTTCCTCTGTCAGGCCAGCTCCAGCAGCCGGCAGCGCCACCTGCTGGGCCTGCGGGACTACATGCAGCGCTGCACCAACGAGCTGTACTGGATGGACCAGCAGGCGGAGGAGAGGGTCAACTACGACTGGAGCGACACCAACCTCGACTACCCCGCCCGCCAGAGGCAGTACGAGGTAGCGCACCCACACATCACAGCTAGCTACACACTAACGAATACAACATGTGATCCTCTGTTTACTTATCTACGTTGCCCCAACAGAACTTCATTGGTAAATGTCTTGAGTCCAAAGAGGCCACCATCACCAAACTGAACGACGACGGAGAGAAGCTGATAGCATCGGACCATCCAGGGAAGAACGTCATCGAGGTACAGGCTCACCAGCAGAACCAATCCATGTGTATTCTCAATGCTTCCCTTTATTCCCTGTATGATGGTACAGACTTCTTGGACTGTTTTTATTTATATATGTTCAGAGGCCCTCAGACTTAAAGTCTCATCTAGGTGTCGTAGGCCATGTGACCTAAAGCTGCTACATGCTCAAACGAGAGGAGTTCCAACTGTGAGGCCTCCACGTTGGGATGGGGGGGGGGGGGTGGAGAGGTTCAGGGGGGGGGTCCTTCAGAGGTCGCGTTAACCGAATATTTTCCGTCTATGACGGATTTTTTTTTCACAATGATGGACAAATCTGAAAGCAGTCCGTCATTTTGACAGTTTAGAACAAACTCGGAACAGCGCCAAAGTTTCCCCGCAGCGAGGCTCCGGTGTTATGCCGTGTTATGCATGCCCTCCAAGAAGGAAATTATACCGTTTCCAAACCTAACTTTGCCGTACAAATCATTGTTGACAGTTCACGAGCATGCTCCCCCCACCCCCCCGCCCCCCCAGGCCGACGGGTAATTCTGGATTTTGACGGAAGTTTTACGATCCTGTCCGTCAAAATGACGGGCAGCGAAAAAGTCTAGCGCAACCTCTGGGGGCCTTAGAGGTGATTGTAGTCCGGCTGCTGATTGTTGCTCCCCACAGTCAGCAGTGTGTCGCACACAGCTCATGATACCTGATTTCTGTCTGTCATTGTTGGTTCATTGTTTGTCGTTGACTGTGTTCACGAGGTAGTGTTCTGTTTGTTCCTTAAAACCTTGAAATAAAGGTATTGTTTCTGTTTATTCTGCATTTGGGTCCTGCCTGCTTCACTCACCTTTACAGGGTGGTGGAGTTTGCGAGTGGGATGTGACTTCAAAACCGTTTACTCCAAAAATAAAGTGTTCACTTAAATTTTACTGATCACATGAACACACACATTCTGGTTTTCAGGCTCATACGGAGGCCGTGCACGCTGACTGGAAGGAGTACCTGAACCTGCTCATCTGTGAGGAGAACCACCTCAAATACATGGACGAGTACCACAAGGTGACACACACACACACACACACACACACACACAATCAAACACACACACACATACACAAACAGCTAAAGCTCATCAGTGTGTGTGTGTGTGTGTGTGTGTGTGTGTGTGTGTGTGTGTGTGTGTGTGTGTGTGTGTGTGTGTGTGTGTGTGTGTGTGTGTGTGTGTGTGTGTGTGTGTGTGTGTGTGTGTGTGTGCAGTACCACAAGGAGGCGCGGGACACTCAGGACCTGCTGAAGAGAATGGACACGGAGCTCAGCCAGAAGTACAACCCGGAGTTCAAAGACGTGTATCAGATGGAGGGTCTGATCAGAGAGCTGGATGTGAGTATCTCTTCAGAAAGCTGTACTCACACAGCAGCTTCAATGCCATGCACAGTGCTTTACATAAAGAGATAAAAGCATAGAGACAAAGTGCAAATAAACACATCGAGAAGGACATTTGAATACAATTATAGAGTCATTAAAAAAAGCAAAAGAGAAAGATCAGAAATGTATTTTGGCCCTAAACCATTCAATGCTTTATAAACCAGCAGCCGTATTTTGAAATCAGTTCTTTGACACACAGGAAGCCAGTGTAAAGACCCCAGAACTGGACTGATCCATTTTCTTAGTGTTAGTGAGGACTCGAGCAGCAGCGTTCTGAATCAGCTGTAGCTTTCGAATATATTTATGAGACCTGTAAAGACACCATTACAGTAGTCGAGACTACTAAAGATTATAGTATGGACAAGTTTTTCCAAATCCTGCTGTGACATTAGTCCTTTAATCCTAGATTTACATGAAATATGTATTAATTTGTGTGTGTAGGACCAAGCTAAGGCCATGGACCACTTCGATGACCGGGTGAAGGCTCTTCAGAAGCGCAGCCTGCAGGTTTCGCCTCTGAAGTACCGTCGGGAGACCGCCCCGAAGATGCTGCCTGTTGAGGCTCTATGCGAGTTCGACACAGATGATGTAAGTTGTGTGTTGTTGGAAGCTAGTGCTAATTATTTTGAAGTCTGAGCTGCCATTATTTGGCAATCATCGCTGATTCGAAGTGTGAGAACTTATGGTCTGTATTAGAAATATAGATAAAGTTTTAATCATATGAAACCAGACTGTCAGTCCCCCTTTTCATCACATGTTGGATGCACAGTTTAGTTCAATATAATTGGGAGGGATGAACCCCTCTGTAATGGTCACACATGCAGAGCACACAGCACACACAGTGACATGTGTTCTCTGCTTTGAACCCATCCTAGTACTAGGAGCAGTGGGCAGCTATTGTACAGCGCCCGGGGAGCGATGGGAGTGTGGGGGGGGGGGGGGGGGTCCGGTGCCTTGCTCAAGTTGTTTTCAGACCAAAGAGAAGAGATTTGGATGTTTGCTGTTACCTTACAGTTTAAAACAGCATTTGATTCCTTCTTTTGAATCCTCTTTGGAGGAAATGAACATTATTTCATTATTACATTATTTCCTTCATCTTTATCATCTTTATGCTTTTCCATGCTTCAGTGACCCTTATCTAAACCGTGAGGATCAGAGCAGGGGATTTCAAGTCTTCTCTCTGGAGGAGAGCAGAGGAGGCTGTGTTTGACCTCACTGAATTCTTCTTAAAACATAAATCCATTTTGTCAGGTTTATAAAGCTTTGACTTGTTGTAAAGGCACGTCAAATCACTTGTGAATAATGATGCTTTGCATAGGGAGAGTCCTCTTTTCCTTAAAATATAAAAAAGCAAGGATTAAATAGAATGTGGGTTTGTGTTTCAATATAATTGATTAGTTCAATATCTTCATTCATTTATATTACTCAGTCTAGTCTTTTTTGAATTGTTGTTGATGTTGAACATATCTGACTGCCTCTTTTAGAGTGTTTTAATTCAATTCATATTATTAATACGTGAATTTAAAAAGGATTAGCAGCGTTAATGTTGAGAAGGTTTTCAGATGTTCTTTTCCTGTAAAGTGTGCACACCAGTCTGCCAGCCTGTGTGTTGACTGGGATTGTTTAAACTACATTTGATGTCCAGTAGCCGATGATAGATAATAATAGTCTGATGTATACAGGGGGCGATTTTGCGTGGGGAGAGGTACACTCTGCTCCGGAACAACGGGACCAAATGGGACGTGAAGGACGCTGCTGGACATAAGCTCACAGCCCCTGCCGTCTGCTTCATGGTCCCCCCCACCGACCCCGAGGCAGTGGCAGTCTCTGACAAGTGAGTGTGTGAACAACATTCACATTAGGACATACTCCTTTAACCAGGTTCCTCTGAGGCTATATAAGTGTGTGTTGTGTGTGCAGCCTGGCTGGCCAGCAGAAGAGTGTGAAGCAGAGGATGTCCGGCAGCAAGACCGTTCTGGCCAAACGCTTCGACGAGCTGAAGAAGGCGAGCGGGACCGGCACCACAGGTACAGAACATTCTGACGGACTGCAGCTGCTAGGAAAACATGTTTGCTTTGTCTTCAAGATGATCCCTGTGTAAACTCTAATTTATTTATTTAATATAAATAATTTCATTTGACACTGTGCTTATACTGTTTATATTCCTCTATGAAAGTGTGCTTAACCAACAACAAAGGCACAGGGTTTGGCCTATGTGATATTTAAGATTGAGACGCTAACAGCAAGCAGGTTCATCATTTGTACATAAATGACTAACACGTTGACGCCTTGAGGAAAACATTTTTTTGTAACTATTTCAAGATAATTATGTTCCAGCCAGAAACATAATAAATGACACAGATAACATAGTGACGGAATTGATTGGTTAGATCATAGAGCTTGTAATGTCGCGTTAGCATTAATACTATTTTTCTCAATGAGTGAATCACTGAGATCTGCAAACTGGTTGGTAAAGAGACTTCGGCCTTCTTACCTTCGTTAGTTGTAGTGGTGGAAAACGTATTCATATTCTTCCATTATGAGTATACTGTATACTACTACTAAAATCATGGTTTTAGTTACTTGATTATAATGTTGGATGGTTTAATCTATAGCAAATAATCATATTTTAAACAAGTATTGTGTGTCAAAATCATAATATATATATATATAAAGTTATTAGTAAAGAAAACGTGTAAAATAAATGTAGTGAAGTAAAAAGTACAAAAGACCGGCATCGAAAATGTAGTAGAGTAGAAGTATAAAGTAGTATAACATTAAAATACTCAAGTAAAGTACAAGTACCTCAAATGTTTACTTACTGTTAGTATAGTACTTGAGTAAATGTACTTAGTTACTTTCCGCCACTGGTTCACTGGTGCACGCTCAGATTTCCTGCTTTGTGAGGGATTATTATTATTACTGGAATGTACCATGTGTCAGACAAAGGCTTCGTATGTTCTACTGTAAGAGCGGCTCCTCACCACGTGTGTGTGACTGTGTGTGTCCTCAGATAAGCAGGAGCAGCAGTGCCGCCAGCTGATGGCCGGGATGGACAAAGTGGTGAGTGACCTGGACAAACAGGAGAAGGCCATCCAAGCTCGTGTTCGCCCCCCCCTGGAGCAGACCCGGCCCCTGCAGGACAGCGCTGATCGCCTGCAGGATATGAGGGTAATGCAATCCTCTCCAAATGTCTACTTTCTCAATTCAGCTAAAAAAGCTAACCGAGGGAATTTATGCATTTGAAATCACTAAACCAAAGACATTTCCCTGCAGGATATCGCTGCTGCTGTCAGTAAGATCGAACCAGAGAAGTCCTCTAAAGTGCAGGAGTCAAAGAGCTTCCTGGTTTCAAACCCAACCTGTGCCAGCGCTCCTCAACTTCACAGCAAGGTGGACGAAGCCAACAAGAAGTTCTCCAACATCGAGCTGCTCCTGCAGAGCTCTCAGGAGAAGTACGTGTCTCATCTTCACTTAGAAATCTGCCTTCAAAGATTCAAACAATTGTATACTTAACATTTTGTGCAACTTACCTTTATTTCAGACTGAAAAATTCCAACCAGCTGGAGACTTCTCTTCAAAATGGAAAGACTCTGCTGTCGTCCTACGAGAACAAGCTGGCCAGGGAGGAGGTGGCTCCATCTGACATCTCCTCTCTGGAGAAAACTCAGCGGGAACTTGGAGTAAGATGGCTCTTTCAGACTTTGGATCACATTACAATGAGATCCCACTTTGAAATGGAAATGAAAGAATCACAAGTCTTTGATCACTAGCAGTGTTATGAACCATCACACTGTGTAGCAGGTCTTCATTTACTCTGAAGCTGGTTATAAAGAGCATGCTTTGTTTTTTATAACTGTGGCCCTTAATGGATTATGGTCCCTTATGGCTTTGTGGCTTATCAATAAGCAAAGCGGGCAACGGTCGTAGCACTCTATAATACAATAGGCTATTACAATATTAACTCAAATGGAACCTGCATAAGGTTGTCTTAGATATTGTACAATGCTATTGATCCAATCCCCCCAAAACACAATGTAACAAACTAGTTATAAATAGATAGAAATATTATTATAGTTTAGATTTGACTCTCTTATACTTAAATACACTGCGTGCCTCCATTGGCACGCGGCACCGTACACTAGGAATTAGTGGAATAAGTGTGCAAAATATTTAAATTTTATTTTTGGATGGGTGTGGTGGCGGCGGTTGTGTGTGTGTCTACAGAAGGTCCAGTTGTGATAGACACGGTTCACCACTGGTATTTACACTGCCTTGTTACTCTGGTAGGATATTGCTTCAGACCTGCGGACCAAGAGGTCAGTGATCGCTGAGACGGAGCAGAGCCTGCGCCTGGCCAAAGGCAGCTGTGACACCATGGCAACTAAATTCCAAGAGCACTGCCCCGACATCGAGAGGCAGGAGGCGGACGTCCAGAAGCTCAACAAGCGGTTCAACAACCTCAATAGGCAGACCGACACCAGGTGAGAGGCTCAGGGCAGAGTTCACAAAGATCTGTGCATCAATAAATATTGAAAGAAATACTGAGCATGACATCACATGAATGCATATCATATAGACTCATACATAAGATCCTCATAATAATCTCTTGTGCTGTGTGTTGCAGGTCTCAGAGCTTGCAAAGAGCCAAGATGTCTTACAGCAATTACCGCAATGATTATGACAATCTGAACAACTGGCTGTCTCGTGTCCCAAACTACGAGCCCAATGAAACTGATGACCCGAGACAAGTGGAGACCAAGCTGAAGAATCAGAGGGTAAGACTGATGAGCAACAGGGAGATTCATTCTTATATACACATGTCCTGGTGTAGAGACATGTTGTGTCAGTGGTGCTGTATATAACGACTTCTGTCTTCTACAGAACTTGCTCTCTGATATTGCCAGAAAAGAGTCTGAATTGAACAACGTGTCAAAAAATGCCCAGCTCTACCAACAAGCTGTCAAAGTGAGATATTTGTTACCACCACATCACTACATTTAACTTGCAGAAATACAATAAGATGTTAATTGATGGTTTATTCATTTTTCTTTGTAGGACTACGAGAATGAAACTGAGAAGTTCAGATCCATCCTTGACCTTGAGGATGGACTTGTTCCTCAGACATACAAGAGGAACAGACTGGAATCACCTGCACTGATAGTCAAGGCAGAGGTGAGGCACAGCATCAGATATGTCTCTGTCACATCACTCAGAACATCTTGGTTAGGTGACATGAACGAGTATAGTACACAGTGAAGAGAAACATCCTGTCCCCGTCTTCTTCATCCATATGCATGAGTAAAGAAGTAAATCACAGCTGTGCTCTTTATCAGGATAGATTAGCCAGTGAATCCACACACACATTGAAAGGGGCACTTTAAATGTGGTATTGCCCCACAACAGCACCCCCACCCCCCACCAAAAGACCGGTTTAGTGAGAGAATTATTATAATAATGAAAGCATTAGAGATATCCTCACCCTAGTGTTAATCATGCCACCAGAAACATGTGATTCTACATTTTCCAAGGTGCAAGTAGAAAATTGAGCAAGTGTTCACTGTCAGTGTTTTCCATGTTGTTCACAGGAAGCTGCTATTGAGGCCAAGTTCACTGAGGTGAATGCTGTGAACAAGCAAAGGCTTCAGAGTCTGGAATTCACTCAAAGTCTTCTCAACCAGGTGAAATATTTTAACAATATTGACAACAATAATAATAATATTCATGATAATTTGTAAATTGTAATCACAACATAAATAACATTAAAAAGAATAACTACAATTAATTATTTCCCCTCCTTAGCAACCTGAGATCTCTATGATCCAGGCTACAAATGTCAAGTCAGTAAATTCTTCTGTCTCGGGAGAAGAGCCATGGAGAATCAAGAAGCAGCTGGATGATGAGGTCCAGAGGAGGGAGCAGCTAGAGAGAGAAATTGAAACTATACAAACTGACATCTATGTCCTTGAAGGACAGAGGCCCCAAGACACAATTGTCAAGAAGGAGCTTATCAAAAAGGTTCCTGACCCCCAGCTTGATGAGGAAGTCCATAAGGTCCAGCAGAAACTCTCAGAGGAGCGCCGCACTACCCATGTCATGGAGAATGACCTTGAGGTACTGAAGCTGAAGCTGCGTGGCCTTGATACAGAACTCAAAGAAGGGGCACAGCAATACACTGTCAAGGAGGTCCTGCGTATTGAGAGAGATCGTGGTCAGGAGGAGGAGATGCGCAAGCTTCGAGAGGAACTGGATGAGCTAAGAAGGAACAAGTTGATGAAGGACAATGAGCTGATTCTGATTCAAAAGCAGGTGACACTCCTGGCTGAGGAAAAGAACAAGGAACAGGAGGTCATCACTGAAGAGGAGGTGATCAAAGTCCAAAATGATCCCCAGCTTGAGACAGAGTACCGAGTGCTATTGGACAGGAAGCAGAAGGCAATAGATGGCAGGAAGCAGCTGGAGGATGAACTTCAGTTTCTTCAGGAGAAGCTCAGAAGGATGGAGAAAGAGAAATCAATGGCAGAGGAAAAGATTTCCATCAAAGAGGTTCTGAAAGTAGAGAAAGATGTCGTCTTTGAAAGAGAGGTAGAAAACCTCAGAAAGCAGTATGAAGATGAGAAGGCCAAACGAAGATCATCACAGCGCGAAAAGACTGACTTGCAGAGGAAAATTACCAGCCTAGAGGAGGAGAAGTCTAAGGTTGTTATTCAGGAGAAGATGCGGGAGATCGTCCGCCCAGATCCCAAGGCTGAGAATGAGGTGGCCAATCTGCGGCTTGAACTTGTAGAGCAGCAGAGGCGCTATAGGGATTCAGAGCTCCATATCAGAACCCTGCAGGATGAGCATACCACGCTGAGGAGCCGAGGACCTCAAGTGGAGATCAAAGAGATCATTAAAGAAGTCATCAAATACAAGACGGACCCGCAGACTGAACGGGAACTGGAGAGACTTCGCAATGAAATTGTAGATAAAACCCACCAGACTGAGAAATCTGAGATGGAAATCCGCCAACTGCGTGATGAAATTCAAAGATGGAAGGACACCAAACCTCAAGTGCAGACCAAAGAGGTGGTCAATGAAGTGCTGCAGTACAGAGAAGACCCTAAGACTAAGGAGGAAATTGAGACTCTCAAAAGAAAACTGGCTGATGAACAGAAGAAACGCCTTGACCTTGAGGGAGAACGATCAGTTCAAGAAGAGAAGATCAGACTGAGGAAAATTGATCTGTCTCAAGTCCGTGAAAAGATTGTTCAGCAGGAAGTGGTCAAGATGGAAGAAGATCCTATCCTCAGATCAGAGTGTGACACCTTCTTACAAAATATCAACAATGAGCAGAAACAAAAGGACAGCCTGAAAACTGAGCTCTACCAACTGCAGAGACAAAAGGCTGATCTGGATCTGCAACTCGAAGAGCTGGAACGTGAGCGTAGGGCAAGGCGCGATGCAGAATTGGAGATCCAAAGACTTCGTGTCACGCTTAATGAGCTCGAGATTCGCGACAAAGAGAACCGTGAGAAGGTGACTGTCAAACAGAAGGTAGTCTTGCAGCAGGATCCCCAACAGGAGAAAGAACACTCCATCCTCAGACTACAGCTTGATGAAGAGAAGCACAAACGCACTCTGCTTGAGAAAGAGCTGAATGTCCTCATCCAGCAGCAGATCACCCTGGAGAAGATGGATGTGAAAGAAAGAGTTGTTCGCACCGAGAAAGTTCAAGTAGAAAGGGACCCCGAGGCTGAGATTGAGATTGAGAAACTAAAGAAGACTCTGGAAGAAGAGAAAAGAAGAAGGAGAGAACTCGATCAGGAGTTTACTTCCCTCACTTCTAGGTTCTCTGATATGGAGTTCTCAAGCACCAAATCTTCAAAAGAACTGCACTACATCCGTGATGAAAGCAGTCGTCTGCAACAAGAAAACCAAAGGCTCCAGAATGAGATCCGCAAGATTCGCTCAGAGATCGATATCACCAGCAAAGAGACTAGGCTTATCACAGAGTCTGCACCAAGGGATGATGGAAAGAACCTGGAGTTGAGGCTTGATTCACTACAGAGAGAACTAGCAGAGCTCCGAGGCATTACCACACAGAAGGATGAGGAGGTCGAAAGGCTTCAGAAGAACCTGGTGGCAGTGAGACAGAAGAAGGAACAGAGGGAGAGCCATCTCCGTAGGTCTATCGTGATCATTGACCCTGACTCAGGCAAAGAGATGAGACCAGAGGAGGCCTACAAACTAGGGCTGATTGACTGGAAGATGTTTGTCAACCTGCAGAGCCAGGAGTGTGACTGGGAGGAGATCTCAGTCAAGGGCCCCAAAGGAGAATCCTCTGTTCTGCACGACAGAAAATCAGGGAAAAAGTTCTCCATCGATGATGCGTTGCGTCTCGGGCATATCACAAATCGCCAGCTTCAGCAGTACATGAACAAAGAAATTACCATCCAGGAGTTTGGTGTTATGGTATCGGGCAAGACCATGTGAATGCAAACATGAAAATATTTCCTCAGCGTCATCTCTGTTTGAACCATATCCTTGTTTTTTTATTGTACTTCCCATTGGCATTACTTTATCTATGATTACTCAATAAATGTATTTGCTAATGCATATATAATCTTGTGGTACTGGAATAAATATAAGGATTGATATAACTATACTGACTTCATAACATTTTGGATTTGCTCAGCTGGGTTTAGATTTATTACACTGGGTACTATGGTAAATCATTTTTATATTATCAGGATTAAATAATGCCATTGAAATGTGCATGGGTACTAAATGTTTCATTTATTCGTGGGGTTTTCCATGGTCTACTGTATTTGCTGTGTGCTCTGTAAGCTTCAATAAAGTCAAATCAAACTGCAAAAATGGTATGGATTTTATGTGTGTGACTTAATTATTGTGAAACATATGAAAAGATTCTAATGCTGTTACAGAGAAAAAATTGCATTTGATTCTTTATGATATATTGACGATGGCTGTCCAATGCATTGTATATTTATAAATGGAAGCTAATGGTAATCCTAATAATACAAAAAGTAACAGTGATATGTAATTATTTAAAAAGCACTCACAAAACAAAAGTAAAAAGTGCTTATGTAAGACTTAACAATGAGCCCTAAGTATTTAGTAATTGACACTGTCCATGGTTCCAGCCAGGCCAGAGAGTAGTTCCCGGAGACTCTTGCAGTACGACAAGAAAAGGATACATTTTAAAATTTATTTTTTCGCAGACCCTCTCATGCCCCTTTACCACCAAAGCAGTTCCAGGGCCAGTTCGGAGCTAGTGCCCGATTAAGCACCGGTTCTTCCTGTTTCCACCAGAGCGGGGCCGGCTCTTGGCCCTGAAAACTGGTTCTTTTCTGGCCCCACTCCACTGCCCGTCAAGAACCAAAAACCAAATACGTCACGTTTATGTTGGAGGCTGGGGCAGGGGTGCTGAGCAAAGTGACTACAAATGTTAAAAAAACACACTTCTTTAAAGGTCTCCTGTTATGCAAAATGTACTTTTTGATGACGCTCAGCAGCAGATTGATGCGCTGCAGAGGTTATGATTATGTGCGGTCCCGCGGGGGAGAGGTCTGAGGATTTAAACACTAAACAAAATTATTATAATTTTAATATATTTATTATGCAACACCCGCGACCCGACCCGCATCATCTTTGTTTTACCCAGAACCGAACCCGGAAAAAAGGGTTCGAAAAAATACCACCCGTGAATCACTTTTTTTGCGGGCACCCGACGCAGGGGCGGCGCCAGGGGGGAGCTTAGGGGTGCTGAAGCACCCCCCAGGATTGCCAAAGCACCCCCTAAGCACCCCCAAGAAATATGTGTTTTTTTTCGAAAATTATTATTATTATTTTTATTAAATTAGAAAAATTATTGATTACATCAATGCATGTGAAAGAAACAAATGTTTGACCAAAAACATAAAGCCAACACAGGTGATATGATGTGATCACCCATAGGCTAAATTACTTTGTGACACTTGAGTGACTTCCTGTTAGCTAGAGCGCCAAATTATTTGCTAACAGCAAAGTGAAAAATGTATCGTTTTTTAGTCCTTAAACGTCCACGTGTGGACACTCAATCAAAACCCCCTGAAAGCGAGAGGGATTCTGCACATAATAGCCTAGCCTCGTGAGTACAAGTAGCTTACTTCTGGGTCTCTGTGTTTCATTCAAGCTCTGCTCTGTGTGTGTGTGGCACGAGCCATTTTGTGTGTGTGCACGAGCGAGCGAGAGAGAGCTCGCGCACCGGTGGGTATCTACTGGAGATCGTTGTGGTTAGCATCTGGTGCTAGCTAGCCAACTGCCAAGCTAACGGATATAAGGAGCTTTTTCAACAACAAGGTGGAGGGAGAACTCTCTGCTGTCAGACTGAGGCTGTGGCCCTGTCTCAGGTCGACTATTTTCATTTCCTCGCTCCTCGGTCCTCGGTCTCACCGGAAGTTGATTTGTCTGCGCCATCTTGAGTACCGTCCCATGGCTCTTATTTCTGTGATCAAAAATCATTTTCTTCATTTGTTGGAAACATTTTCATGATCGTTTTTTTCGTTTTACATTTTTCATTTATTGTCATTTCCATTCAGTCAGTCATTAAGTGCTATTAAAATGTTAATGTGCTACATATCCACACAAACACACAAAGTGTGCAATCCAATGAATGTTAATCTAACTGGGTTTTGATAGATATCTCTTTTTCTTCTCTCAATTATTTTATTTCTATTGTGCACTCTAATCAATATTAATCAAACTATTGTTCGTTTATACATTTTAAGAATGGCGTTTATCTTTTTTGAGAATGAGTTATTTTATTTTATTTATTGGGGTCTGCAACAGATGATACAAATGTTTGTGTCAGTAAATGTGTACTAACAGAGGCGGGGGTGTGTGTGGAAATAACGGGGACAGAGCTGGCTGCTGTCAGACGATCAGCTGTGCAGCGTCATCACAAACGGACGTCGCTTCACGTGACGCTCCGGAGGAAAGGACGTCCCATTGCTCTTAAAACTCATTCCCTGCTTCTCGTGGTTTCCTTGCGTCCCTCCATGCTTCATTTAACCGACCTGAGACGGGGCCTAGGTCTCAATTCAGGGTGCATTCGTAGACCGCACACGTCACTTCCGCCGAAAGAAGGCTGTCCCAATTTAAAAAAAAGACGAGACTCCTCTGAATGCGGCCTACTTTTCCCCAATTTGAAGGATACATCTGATGTACACTCCGCGGCCTACCATATCCCAGGGTGCAATGCGCGCAGGGAAGAGGGAGTTTTTTTCAAATGAAATGGCTTCCGGTCTCCCAGCAGAATGGATTTAAAAGCAGCAGCGAGCGGAGGAATCACTAATAAATGTGAGTATTGGGTTTTAACTTACTTTAAATTAACTGACGTCACACACGTCAAACCCAAGGGGCGTTACAATGTACATTTTCGTTAAATATTACGGATACATATGTGACGCTAACTAGCTAGCTGGACGTCCTGCACTGTTGTTTACACTTACTTTGTAATTCAGTTCAGAAGTTTACTAAAGTCATACAGAGATCTTGGCTCTGTTATAAGTTATACTTTATATTACATAAATAGACCAAAGTGAAAACATTTAGACCGGTATAGCCTACAGTACGGTGGGATTTATAAAATGCTACCCTGACGTGTAGCTGCTGTTAGCTTTATTTATTTTTCTGACATGTTCCAATGTTTTACTGTTTATTAAACTTTGGGACAACATTACAACCTTTTTATTCAGCTCATGCTGCTTTGAGGTAGGGCTAAAAGAAAAGCCTATTTTAAATATTTCCACCAGATTTCATCATCGTTTATTTAATTTATCCTGATCCCATAATAATAAGACAATCAAAAATAGACAGCATCCTTTAGCTTGATATTAGTTTGTGCTGTCAAAGGGATACAGGTGTGACTGTCACTTCATCTCTTTTAGTTTTTAAAAACCAGAACAGTACATCATTTTAAATGATCCTTTAGGGATTGTTTGTCTGAAATGCTTAGTTACATTTTGCAATAATACTTTTGCAACCCTGTGTTTAATATGATTAATTACATTTTTTATTTTTCTCTTGTTTTTCTCTGTAATTAGGACAATTCTGGAGAAATGGATCTGCTGGAGAAGGACCCTTAATCTGAAAAGTGCACAGCGGATCATCAGGACAGAGCTGCCATCCACCTGGACCCCCCGAGGTGCTGGAGAAGGACCCCTAACCCCAGCGGATCATCAGGACAGAGCTGAATCCACCTGGACCCCCCGAGGTGCTGGAGAAGGACCCCTAACCCCAGCGGATCATCAGGACAGAGCTGCCATCCACCTGGACCCCCCGAGGTGCTAGAGAAGGACCCCTAACCCCAGCGGATCATCAGGACAGAGCTGAATCCACCTGGACCCCCCGAGGTGCTGGAGAAGGACCCCTAACCCCAGCGGATCATCAGGACAGAGCTGCCATCCACCTGGACCCCCCGAGGTGCTAGAGAAGGACCCCTAACCCCAGCGGATCATCAGGACAGAGCTGAATCCACCTGGACCCCCCGAGGTGCTGGAGAAGGACCCCTAACCCCAGCGGATCATCAGGACAGAGCTGCCATCCACCTGGACCCCCCGAGGTGCTAGAGAAGGACCCCTAACCCCAGCGGATCATCAGGACAGAGCTGAATCCACCTGGACCCCCCGAGGTGCTGGAGAAGGACCCCTAACCCCAGCAGATCATCAGGACAGAGCTGCCATCCACCTGGACCCCCCGAGGTGCTGGAGAAGGACCCCTAACCCCAGCGGATCATCAGGACAGAGCTGCATCCACCTGGACCCCCCGAGGTGCTGGAGAAGGACCCCTAACCCCAGCAGATCATCAGGACAGAGCTGCCATCCACCTGGACCCCCCGAGGTGCTGGAGAAGGACCCCTAACCCCAGCGGATCATCAGGACAGAGCTGAATCCACCTGGACCCCCCGAGGTGCTGGAGAAAGCAAAACGGCGATCAGGAGCATCCTCCACCCAGACCTCTGCTTACTGCCGTCCTACAGACTTGTGTCTTATTTTCAGAATTAGATTTTGTATGTGTCCTTTCTTTTAATAGATATCTAACGATTATAGCTTGAGTCTGTCTGATTCCCCAAACAGCTGCTTCTATATACTTGCTGCACATATAATACAAATAAACAACTCCATAAACACATTTTTGCTGGTATTTGTGTTGCTGCTGGTGATGTTAAATAACATGATTGATTTCCTCTGTCTCAATGATGGAAGTTATAATAATAGAAGACATGAAGCTGTAGAGAGAGGATGGATATATTTTTACCTCTACTTTGTGATTAGATGAAAATACAATATTAAATAGTAATTGTTAAACACATTGTTTATTTCATTTACTGAGGTTTTATAACTATTATTTACAACATGTGTACATAAGCAGTGGAATAATAGGGTATCTCTAGGTCATTCAACTGTCTTCAGTTTCATTTTATTAATACAAAAAATAGGTCATAGAAAATGTTTAATTGTGTATTTCAGCAGAGGGGGGGGGGGGGGGGGGGCACGGTGCTGCTGGAGCTGGAGGTGCTGACCTGGGGTCAGTGGGACATCATCTGGGCAGGTTTAGGGGAAGAAGGAGAATATAAACTGTTATAATCACAGCTATTAAGATTAGAACACTCATATTGTTAACAATCAATCTATACAACATGCTTTTGTTCATTTAAAAAACACATTGTTTTATTAGTACAGAAAAATTAAGACTTATTTTAAATATGAAATAATATGATTAAATTACATCAGCTATATTTAATTAATTTGTTAACTTACTAATGTAACATTACTGGGGGCTAAAGGAACAGCTTCATGTTATTTACCTGGCCATGGTTCTCTTTATTTAATCTCCGACGGTGATCTCCAAAAAATGTAAAAGTAAAGTTTCTGGATCCTTTTCAGCTAATTAGCTAGCAGGCTGCTGGAGCAACGCAACCGAACAGCGCGTATCACGTGACGTAAATACGAAGCGCTCCGTAGGCTAGACCGTCTCATTTCGTAGGCCGCTCGGTCCAGCCTACGCGGTCTCGCCGGCCGCATCCTGCGTCGACCGCGTAGGCTGCGTACCCCGAAGGGTACAACCCCTGAATTGAGACACGGAGAGTCTCAGATAACCTCAGCTCAGGGGAAGTAAAAGACTCTCAGTGTTTAGATAGTTAACTTTAGTCTAGTTATCTCAGTGGGTCTCAAACGGTTTGTTTTAAAAGGGGAGTGATTTGTAAAATGTCTATGAAGAAATAGAAAATCTGTTTACAGTTCTGTTTCATATGGGTGATGAGAGATGTATCCATATATCTCTTAATGTTGCTCTCAAAGTGCACCAGATTGATGCTTTTAACTTCAATATTTAAAAAAAATCTTCCCGGGGAAACATGCCCCCGGACCCCTCTAGAGGAGGTGAGGACCCTCCTAGAGGAGGTGAGGTCGACTCCCCACTTGTAAAAATAGCACTTTACCCCTGCTTACACCTATATGCCGTGAGCTGATTATCGAGCCTTCACTGAAACAGTCGCGGGTACACTGTGTGTGCGTGTGGGGAGTGTTGCAGTAGAAAATTCAACTGTAGCGCTGGTGCATTAATGGGAAACCCTTAATGTTTGAGCACCCTCTATGAAACGTCAAGCTACCCCACAGCACCCCCTAGAGAAAATCTCTGGCGCCGCCACTGACCCGACGCGATGCAGGACTCTGGCCTCGACTACTTTGTATCCTCTCACAGAACTATTCACAGTTCAAAGGCTGCTAATTTTGGTGAAACAGCAATTTGCCTATACAGTGCAACAAGGCTACTGTATTTGAATGACAAAAGATGACACTCACCTTAAAATGTCCTTTGTATATTTCTATTTGTCTTAACTGAGGGAACTTGTCCAGGCATGTTAAGTGGGAGTGGACTTGAAATCCTTAACTCAAGGTGTAGAACAATTAAGTTATCAAGCCAATTGCATTACAACTTGAATTTAGTTTGAAGTCAATTAACGCAGAAATCAGAGTTCAAATTACACACAATATTAAGTTGATGTAATTACCAACATTATTACGTCAACACAACTTATAAACTAATGTTTGCAACTTAAAATGTTTATCTAAATCAATTAACTCACATTTTTATCTTGCAACATGCATTTAATTAAGTGGAGGTGAAAGGTCGCCTGAATTCGTTTTTAGACGTACAGATCACTCATTTTGAAATATTGGTTGTTTATAGCATAAAGAACATCTGATTTACTGTGAGGTAGGGAAATAATCATTTGAGTATGTGCATATAAATATGTAATTTACAACAGCTGGAAGATGCTTGAAAAGGTTGAAAATGCACCTTGAAAATGCTTGAAAAGTGATAATAATAATAATTTGATTTTGATGCATTTAATTAAGTGGAGGTGAAAGGTCGCCTGAATTCGTTTTTAGAGTGTATAGAACGGTGTCCCAAAGAATACCTCTGATAATGTCATCAGGGTTGTGCCAGCTTTTATACCATAAATTCTCCTAAAACGTGTTTTTATGTATGCGGTTTAACTTTTGTTCTGTGCTTTTATATTATTATATTATTCGGACCAGATGCTGAAATGGATTGAATTACTACAGGAAAGCTTTATTGTAGAACACTGAGCATGTATACAAGCCAGGTGCAGTGTTTAAGGTCGGACTGGAGTCAGGGGCCGTTTCTCAATCTCGAGGATGCTGGCTTGGTAGTCGCGTACTTCCAAGTCACTTCCTTCAGAAACGAAGCAAGTATGCTTCCAAGCCACGGCTTCGGAAAACGAAGAAGAATGGAACAGGCTAACAAGTGTGCCACTCTCTCTAACGGTTTCAACATAAACTGTACCGAAAATAAATACCTCACGACGTCTATCTAATTATGAACTTGCTTTACTTTCACGGAACACATTTTTGGTGAAAACAAATGTAACAAAGTAACACATTTACCAACACATGTTCTACGCCACTACATACACTGAACAAAAATATAAATTGAACACTTTTGTTTTTGCTCCCATTTTTCATGAGATGAACTCAAAGATCTAAAACATTTTCTATAAACACAAAATAACCATTTCTCTCAAATATTGTTCACAAATCTGAAGAAATCTGTGATAGTGAGCACTTCTCCTTTGCCGAGATAATCCATCCCACCTCACAGGTGTGGCATATCAAGATGCTGATTAGACAGCATGATTATTGCACAGGTGTGCCTTAGGCTGGCCACAATAAAAGGCCACTCTGAAACGTGCAGTTTTGCTTTATTGGGGGGGTCTGGGGGGGTCCGAAAACCAGTCAGTATCTGGTGTGACCACCATTTGCCTCACGCAGTGCAACACATCTCCTTCGCATAGAGTTGATCAGGTTGTTGATTGTGGCCTGTGGAATGTTGATCCACTCCTCTTCAATGGCTGTGCCAAGTTGCTGGATATTGGCAGGAACTGGAACACGCTGTCGTATACGCCGATCCAGAGCATCCCAAACATGCTCAATGGGTGACATGTCCGGTGAGTATGCTGGCCATGCAAGAACTGGGATGTTTTCAGCCTCCAGGAATTGTGTACAGATCCTTGCAACATGGGGCCGTGCATTATCATGCTGCAACATGAGGTGATGGTCGTGGATGAATGGCACAACAATGGGCCTCAGGATCTCGTCACGGTATCTCTGTGCATTCACAATGCCATCAATAAAATGCACCTGTGTTCGTCGTCCATAACATACGCCTGCCCATACCATAACCCCACCACCACCATGGGCCACTCGATTCACAACATTGACATCAGAAAACCGCTCACCCACACGACGCCACACACGCTGTCTGCCATCTGCCCTGAACAGTGAAAACCGGGATTCATCCGTGAAGAGAACACCTCTCCAACGTGCCAGATGCCATCGAATGTGAGCATTTGCCCACTCAAGTCAGTTACGACGACGAACCGGAGTCAGGTCGAGACCCCGATGAGGACGACGAGCATGCAGATGAGCTTACCTGAGACGGTTTCTGACAGCAGAAATTCTTTGGTTATGCAAACCGATTGTTGCAACAGCTGTCCGAGTGGCTGGTCTCAGACGATCTTGGAGGTGAACATGCTGGATGTGGAGGTCCTGGGCTGGTGTGGTTACACGTGGTCTGCGGTTGTGAGGCCGGTTGGATGTACTGCCAAATTCTCTGAAACGCCTTTGGAGACGGCTTATGGTAGAGAAATGAACATTCAATTCACGGGCAACAGCTCTGGTGGACATTCCTGCTGTCAGCATGCCAATTGCACGCTCCCTCAAAACTTGCGACATCTGTGGCATTGTGCTGTGTGCAGTGGCGTTTTTATATGTACAAAAGTGGTGGGGCACAAAAAACTTAGATGTCTATAGCTTCTACAGTGAGGTTCATGGCTGGTGAGGCACTGGCACTGACTCTTCAGGTTTACAAATATTATATTTTGACCTAAATCAAAATATAATATTATTTTCAAAAGCTTTTTTTGTCTGATGCTTCAATTAATTTTAAACAGACAGTTCAACAAAAGGATACCCAAAAAATGTAATTTTATCATTTAAATATTGAATTGTTCTCTCTTAGTAAGATCCCATTTTCAATAAAATTGCAGTCTTACCTTGACATGAAGATTAAGTCCATTTGCCTATCCTTCTGGACAAACATCTCTATTACTTTTTTGTAAAAGTCCTCCTTATGTTCTTGTAGTTTCAAAAGTCTATCATAAATGTAATCTAATCAATAGATTTATGATTCGAAAATTATAAAAGTAGGGTCGACATGTGGATATTATCCGCCTGAACAAAACGTGCATTTATCTAACAGCTACGTTTCCTACAGATCTTATTTGGAGCTATTTTCTAAAATCCTATGGAGAAATCTCATTGCTTTTTTGTCGAGGGAAGCCATGCGCAGCTTACTTCCGGGTTTTAGGACGCCTCACTGCAGCTCTCTCGTCTCCTCTTCACACACCACACTTTTCGCGGCACACGTACTTACAGCCAATCAGCTCTGAATGATGTGAGATGACGTATGGTGGGGATGGCAGCACTATGCCCCTATGGTCATTATTTTTTTGCCACACACGTTAAATAGGAAAATACTCTGAGCATGCGCAGTGTAGTTTTTACAGTCACCGTTCACTTAGACAGAGAGAGGGAGGGGCAGGATCGGGTTTTGTCCCACATGGCTCTAAACAGCTCAATAGGCACACACTGTAGACACTAATTAGAAGAACACATACTAAAACAGCAATGTACAGACGAATCAGATGATTAAACATGATCTTAAAATATATTTTATATATTTTTTATTTTTTATTTTGTTGTAATCATTATTTTTAATACTTTCTGCTGACACTAGGTGGGGCTGTGCCCCACCTGCCCCTAATGACCAGTCGCCACTGGCTGTGTGATAAAACTGCACGTTTCAGTGTGGCCTTTTATTGTGGCCAGCCTAAGGCACACCTGTGCAATAATCATGCTGTCTAATCAGCATCTTGATATGCCACACCTGTGAGGTGGGATGGATTATCTCGGCAAAGGAGAAGTGCTCACTATCACAGATTTTTTTCAGATTTGTGAACAATATTTGAGAGAAATGGTTATTTTGTGTATATAGAAAATGTTTTAGATCTTTGAGTTCATCTCATGAAAAATGGGAGCAAAAACAAAAGTGTTGCGTTTATATTTTTGTTCAGTGTATATATATAATTATAATGAATACAACTGTTAATTTGATTAGAGCTTTGACACATATCTTTATTGATATATGTATAAATATGACGACTTAATATATAGTCGGCCTAATAGCAAACAGCTACGTTCAACTCTTTTAATGGTATATTGCAAGTGCAATAAGAAGCTACAGGAACGTTAATCTACGTCGGTAATATTAACTTTATTTAATACAACATTTACGGTACAAGACTTAATCATACAGCCCATGTAGTATACTATTTTACAAATGATGAATTACAGCAAACATGTGCAATATATATATCCATTATTACAGCTCCGTGGGCTGGCAGTAAGGCGATATGGTCCGTTGTTATTGTGCATCCATGGGTAAAGAGAAACCCATGTAGTACTGAACACGTAACATGAACGTGCCGGGCGGCGCGGTCCCGTGGGTAAGATGCGCGTTCATAATGCAGAGGGAAATAACTCTCAGAATAACGTTATTAGCACATTTTTACAACTTGAGGAACGAATGTTTTTAATAACGGCTATACAAACGTTCATACTGGGTAGTTTTTTTAGTTGTTTTTTTTTTATTTCCAACGAGTTACAGACCACTCTTTCCCAATGTAAGTCAATGGGAAAAAGTGTTTCCGGGCCCAGCAACCTAAAGGAAGTGTAGTACTGCCGTTTGGCCACAACGAATATTCTCATCAGACTCCGGCGCACTTCCTGGGGGCTTGGGAAGCATACTTGCTTCGTTTCTGAAGGAAGTGACTTGGAAGTACGCGACTACCAAGCCAGCATCCTCGCGATTGAGAAACACCCAGTATGTCAAACGCGCCATATAGATTCTGTAACAAACACAAGTCCTGATTTCAAAATGTTAAAGCAGGTCAGGACTTATAAATAGGCTACATGTAAATAAAGCATTTCAAATATAGCCTGCCTGGAGCACAAACAAATCAAGTAGCCTATTCGAATTCTGCACACAAACCATCAGCCTATTCCAAAATAATATGTTATTTTATTGGACTATTTGGTTATTAATGTGATCATAATGTAATGTCGTTTGGAGCTTCTTGTACAAACACACAGACTTAGGGGGGAGATTGTGAACGTTGAGGGTCCACTGCTGCCAACCTGCTGCTCACTGTTCGTGTGTGTGTGTGTGTGTGTGTGTGTGTGTGTGTGTGTATGTGTGTGTGTGTGTGTGTGTGTGTGTGTGTGTGTGTGTGTGTGTGTGTGTGTGTGTGTGTGTGTGTGTGTGTGTGTGTGTGTGTGTGGGGGGGGGGGTACCCTACGTCACATGAATGGACGGACACAAACAAAGCCCACAAGGCGCAAGCATCCAATAGAAACACGTTGGAGCACGCTTGGCCAATCAAAATGAAATGCAGTGACAACATAATTTCACTACCAGCCAATAGTAGGAGGCGAGGGCGTGACGTACGCTGTCAGCTGTTCTTGTTTTGCTTCTGTTTTCCCGTTCTTTTCCTCAAGGGTCTGGATAACCGACCTCCACAAATACCCAGTGAAGTCCGCTAGTATTTGTTCCGTAGCGGAGAAAAGCAGCCCCCCTGCTCCGGCCGCCCACCGACCTTCCTACAGGTCGGCATTTCTCCCACATTGGAGCCGTCTTCCGCCGACATCGAGCGAAGAGGTGCAGCCGATCCCAGGCCTCCAATCCAGGGCGGAGGGAGGGAAGGAGGTCGCTGGGAATCGGGATGGAGAGCGGAGTGGCGGGCCCCGGCGGAGAGGCAGCGGGGCCCGGTGGAGCGGACGGACCGGGGCCCGGTGGAGCGGACGGACCGGGGCTGCAGTTCGGCTGCGCCTCCTTTAACCAGGACTCCACGTAAGCAGCAGAACATGACATGAGTCAAGCAAACACTCAACATGCTTTAGATCTGTCTCAGACTAAAGGAATGCAGGAGGCTTTGATCAGATTGTCCTGGGATCACCTAAAATCCATAAAGCGGCAAGCCGATTTCATATGGCTAGCCTATATCAAAACCGGTTTAGCTAATGATCAGATTGAGTATCATCCAAAACATTGCTTTGTCTTCTGGCTCTGGAGAAGATTTCCTAAATTTGAGGAAATAACCCTGATGATGTCATAGTGATGGTTAGGGTTATTTTGGCTTGGACACTAAAAACAGACATCTAAAAGAGATGGGGTTTATGCACACACCTCTGAAATTGAACATTTTGATCTCTTACTATAAAATGGACACTTATCAAAGTCAGTGTTCTTATAAACTTGGCAAATCCGTTAACCCAGAAGAAGCAGCTACTTTCGTAGCCTATATAATAAGACAAAACTTGAATGAAACCTTATATAAGGTTTCATTCAAGTTTTGTCTTATTATATAGGCTACGAAAGTAGCTGCTTCTTATATATATATATATATATATATATATATATAGGATATATAAGGTTTCATTCAAGTTTTCTGTTTGCACCTTCAAAGCTCGTGGTCAGAAGTTGTATTTAAACTGAGGATGTTCTGACCTCTGAGTTGTCCGGAGCACAGCCGCAGACTAAGATTTTATTGTGAAATGGGAAATGTACGATCAATATTTCTGGAACTTGACTCCTCCAACTACAGGGGAGCTAAGACAGGATACTGTATTGGACTGTGCTGGACAATACCTGTCTCTCACAGCTCCTGGCATCTATGATGTTAGGTTGGGGTTGCCATTTAAAACATGGTAACCCATGTTGATGGCTGTAATAGCAGCGCATGGATCAGTAGGGAGTTTCCTGTGCCTTGCTTAAGAACATCTCTTAAGGGTGTAACTCGTATTGCAGAGAAGCTTCCACTGCTTAGTGTCAGATTATTTGAATAGTTGAAACACAGAATAACAGAGGTCGCTGTATTTTAGACAGGCCTGCCTCTGACATGTTGTTAAAGTGTTGAGTAATCCAAAGATTTAGGACATTATAGAAAGAAATATTCAAATCTGTCTGGTTATGTACTATCACCTGTGTGTCTCCAGTCCATGTTGCAGTAAGAGTTTCAGACAGCAGAAGAACAGAAACTCCATATATGCTTTGTCTATATCTTAAAATGACAGATTGTATAGATAGATACTTTATTCATCCCACATTGGGAAATTATTAATTCACACCAGCAGTGTTGTCAAGCATTACATGAGTTAACATATTTAAAAGATACAATAAGATACAAATATAATACAACTAAAAATGACCATTCACAGCAAATATATACTAAATTACAAAAGAAAGTATACATACTCACTAGAGTATCCAAATAATACACAATATAAATAAACTACTGAATACATTTGAGACAGGACAGGAATGTGCACACCTGGTGGCCATTACCAAAATGACCTGTGTAAGAATAAAGTGATGTCTCCAACACGTAAAACTGAGTTACTATAAAGTGTACAGGCTAAATAAGTACAGAAATGGAGGAGACAGAATGTTGGTCAACTTGTAAACTGGCTTAAAACATCACATTTATATAAAATGTAATGGAAACAAGTGAGTTCGATATCATTTTTCTTCCTTTTTTTATGGACAAACAAAATGACAGGTCATCAAATTAACCCACAAAAAACCTGGAATATTAATCTGCCTTGTATCCCACAGCTGACCATAACAAGGCATAGATGGTGTGTATTGATGGACAATACCTCTGTCATTCTTACGCTTTCGAGCTGTGGTCTAAGTCTCTGGAACACCAAAAGTGTTGCTTTCGTTGTTTATCACCTATCTCTAATATGTTGTTACTTATTTCTCAAGATCTCTACCATGTTGTTACTTTGCACTCCTGGTTAGCAAAGGTCCTAACCATGACCACTGGATTGGTGGTAGATTTCCTGTTAAGGAACAAATTACTCTATACTCTGGCAACTACTGTAGCAAATGTTCCATTGTTATTTGATTTCATTTAGATTTAGGGATCTGTTCAAAAACACTTTTGTTTAGCAAAAGTTACCCTTTGAAACAGCAGTGTGACTTTTATAAAAAATATTCAAGGTGTGCTCCAGCAACTACATTTTTTACCTTCCTAAAGTTTGGAGACTCAAAATATCCTGAGTTCAGTAAATGCTATGGGTCAGCAGAAGGCATGACATGTTTCCAGAGCTGAGTGGAGATGGGCCGTATCTCATTTCTGGGATTTCCCCTCCTCGACTCCTCGACTCCTCGACTCCTCGGTCCTCCGGTAGTGACCCGGAAATGAATTTCAGCGCGCCATGTTGAAGGACATCTCATTTCTCTAAATGCACTTCGAGGACCGAGCATCGAGGAGGCTCTCTGGAGGAGCTATGACCGAGGATACACTGATGGGTCCTCCACGGTCCTCCACGGCTCCTTCGTGCATTTCCGGCAACAGAGATGTTTCAAAGAGTGGTGACGCACGGCCGGACTTATCTCAGCCAATCACAGCTCTGCATGCATCCCCTGGATATTATTTTAGTAACTACTTTCATCGCAACGTGATGTTTACACGAAAGGTTTCTCAATTCTCTAATTTCCCCTCCTCGACTCCTATCTTAGTCCCGCCCACAGGAGATGCGAGCGGAGGACTGAGGAGGGGAGCCTTTACTTTGATTCATTCACAGTGCGGTATAATGAGACAATAACAGGCTACAGATGCGGACATTTATATAAATATATACAATTTCAGAATCAAACTGAATGAGAGCACTCTCATAATAACACAATCAGAGACTGGATATATCCCCCCCCCTCTCACTGGTCGCTACAATGAGGAAAATAAAAAGTTGTATTTATTAAAAGTAAGCAGAGGACACCAAACCAACTGAGACCCGTCTGTGCACCGCATCTACACACTGTACAACACACACCTACACACTGTACAACACACATCTACACACTGTACCACACGCACCTACACACTGTACCACACACACACACACACACTGTACCACACGCACCTACACACTGTACCACACGCACCTACACACTGTACCACACGCACCTACACACTGTACCACACACACACACACACACTGTACCACACGCACCTACACACTGTACCACACGCACCTACACACTGTACCACACGCACCTACACACTGTACCACACACCTACACACTGTACCACACGCACCTACACACTGTACCACACGCACAACACGCACCTACACACTGTACCACACGCAACTACACACTGTACAACACGCACCTACACACTGTACCACACACACCTACACACTGTACCACACGCACCTACACACTGTACCACACGCACCTACACACTGTACCACACACACCTACACACTGTACCACACGCACCTACACATTGTACAACACGCACCTACACATTGTACCACACGCACCTACACACTGTACCACACACACCTACACACTGTACCACACGCACCTACACACTGTACCACACACACCTACACACTGTACAACACGCACCTACACACTGTACAACACGGACCTACACACTGTACAACACGCACCTACACACTGTACCACACGCACCTACACACTGTACCACACGCACCTACACACTGTACCACACGCACCTACACACTGTACAACACGCACCTACACACTGTACCACACGCACCTACAGCTCCTAAAGCATAATCAGGCTACAGCCGTTGTGTATTTTATTATGTGAAGCACTAAATGGTCTTAGAAAAATATCAACTCTTTGTTTGTAGATATCTATAAACTAAAGCAAAAAAAGAGAGTAGGCCTGTTATACTGAGTGATATATATTATACACACTGCTCTGCTTTCTGCACGGACCTCACAGCTGTTCTCTCTGTAAACATTGCGTCGCGATGAAAGCAGTTAATAAAATAATATCCAGGGGATGCATGCAGAGCTGTGATTGGCTGAGATAAGTCTGGCCGTGCGTTACGACTCTTTTAAACATCACTGTTCCCGGAAATGCATCCGCGGAGGAGCCGTGGAGGAACCATCAGTGTATCCTCGATCATAGCTCCTCCAGAGAGCCTCCTCGATGCTCGATGCTCGGTCCTCGATGTGCATTTAGAGAAATGAGATGTCCTTCAACATAGCGCGCTGAAATTCATTTCCGGGTCACTACCGGAGGACCGAGGAGTCGAGGAGTCGAGGAGGGGAAATTAAGCCTCATCCCAATACCCCTCCTCGACTCCTCTCTTCCCCTCCTTCGGGACTTGACCCGGAAATCGATCAAGACACGCCATTTTGAAGGATGTCCCAATAGCTGAAATGCACACGGAGGAGTCGAGGAGGGGTGACGGAGCGTCCACACAGCAGCGTGCGTTGACGCTTGGAGGTGGGCGTATCTGAAGCTTGGGGATTTTTTGCGAGCAACGCGACCAACAACCAATCACATGAATCTCCCGCCCCCGACATACAAAGCAATAGCAATGTTAAAACGAAGTAAACTGGATATAAAATCCCCAAACAGGCGAAAACCTACCAGTTTCACCCACTGTCTCTGCCACCTCCCTCCATGCCTCGCTCCTCCGGTTTGTATCCCGGTAGATGAACAGAGACTGATCAGCACCGGGTGATTCACTACCGCTATAATGAATTTTCCCTCCATTTTTTGGAATATGAGGAAATGACCTGCGTAGTCTCTCCCAGCATACACGCGGTTTGATTGGCTAGCGCTTGTACTGGCAGATTTGCATAAACGGGATTTCATTGGCTGACGCCTCCGTCGAGGCATCAAAAGTTGAACATTGCTCAACTTTTGAAGCCAGCAACGCCAGCAACGCTCCACGTCGCTTCCCAAAATGCAGTTCGGCTAAAAGTGACGTCACCCCATTCAAAGTGAATGGGCAGAAGCGTTGGAAGCTTCAACGCACGCCGCTGTGTACTACAGCTTAAAAAAAAGCTTGGAGCTGGGCGTGTCTGAAGCTTGGGGATTTTATTCGAGCAACGCGACCAACAACCAATCACATGAATCTCCCGCCCCCGACATACAAAGCAAAAAACCCCGGGGATTAATGCGAGCAATATATATAAACATCCCAAACAGGCGAAAACCTACCAGTTTCACCCACTGTCTCTGCCACCTCCCTCCATGACTGGTTCTTCCGGTTTGTATCCCGGTAGGTGAAGAGGGTCTGGTCATACAAAACCGGGTGATTTGCTACGGCGATAATTAGTTTCTCCTCCATCTTTTTTTTAAATATAGAAATGAACAGCGGGATATCTCTCCCAGCTTAGACGCGGTTTGATTGGCTAGGGCTTGAGCTGTCAGATTTTAAGAAACGGGATTTGATTGGCTGGCGCTGGCTACTCCGGCGTCTCCGGCGTCAGAAGTTGAACATTGTTCAACTTCTGACGCCGGAGACGGACCGCTATGCTACCCACAATTCAGTTCGGCGAAAAGCGAGGCAACGTGACGTCACCCCATTCAAAGTGAATGGGCAGACGCGTTGGAAACTGTTTTTGAAGCTGTCGACGCTGTAGTGTGGACGCAGCGTGAGGGAGGAGGGGTGCGGGAGGAGACGAAAGGGAGGATACACCATGGATGTATAATAAGAACTGGATACAGCGTGGGAGGCGGGGCCTCATTCATTCCTATGAGACCTGCTCATTAGCGCATGATGATAAAATGGCCCAACTTTTGAGAGAGTGAAACGTCACATATTACCCGGCATGCCTGAGAAGTACCCGTATGTGCGCTCATAGCGCATGCGCAACTTTAACCAAAATGCTCGTTCACATCAAGCACGTCAATTTGCGTACACGTAACAGCACCGCACGTTCATGACAGCATGGATGGATTTGATATTAACGAGGCGGCAGTTAGCAGCTAGTTAGTAATTATGCTAATGTGCACATCAATGTTATGTACTTATATTACGCTGTAACAGGATCTAGTGATATCCAAGCAACAGAGCTTCATTTAGCATGAAAGAATGATTGCACTGTATATATATATATATAGGCCTATATATACTTATAATAATA
>CM053255.1:34226220-34401220 GCA_028583405.1 Pogonophryne albipinna
AAATACGTCATCACTGCACCTCTCTATTTCAGGCTGATAACCAAAAAACATTAACTTCAGTGTAGTGCTTATTGACATTAACAGGACATTGAAGCAATGGTGAAATACATTAAGTACAGAGATATTTTACTTAAGTAAACCACTGCATGAAAGCTATTAGAAACAAATATTTAAACATTAACAACGTTTCTGTTCTTCTGAATACATAACCGTTTCTTGGAATCAAAACTAAAATGGTGAAACAAAATCTACCGCACCCACAACATTTTCTTTTACATGTGCAATGTCCGATGTCAAGACGCCATTGTGCTAATACAGCACTAGGCCATGTTTTGGCCCAGAGGAGGAAAACGTTGTTTTGTTTGTCGTTACTCTGAGCTTTGAAGTCTGCCATACAGATTTTGCACTTTGGCGGACATCTTGTGTTGGTCAAGCTGCATGATTATTTTCTGAAGTACTTCAAATGTGAAATGAAGGGGTTTTGGATATGCTATGTTGAGTGCATATAGCAAACCCAGAAGGAGGGCACAAGCTGAGGCAACTGAAGGCAGTTCATTCAGCACCTCCACGCCCTCGATGATGATGCCGATGTCTGCTGGTGGCTCCTGCAGTCCCCCCTCCTTCCGTATCACAAACACACCCATTGTGAGCTCCTCCATCTCCTTCTGAAGATCATCTGTTCTGGAGTCCTAGAGCAGGAGTACATGACAACAAACATCACTGGCATCACTTTGCACTAATATGGGACAATAATATCACTGTCCGGAGTCCTACTCTGTGATAACTCACTGATTATTCGGACGACTCACATGATCAGAACCTAATATTTAAAAATGCTAGGACACCCTGAACTCACATATTGCAGATTGAAAATAATATCCCTCTTACTTCTATGTTTAATTGTTATTCCAGCTTGATCTGTATGTATATATATTTTTCATTTAAGTTGAGAAGGATTAATATTAATATCATTCAATTGTTGTCAAACTGTGGATGTGCTGTGTGTGTGTGTGTGTGTGTGTGTGTGTGTGTGTGTGTGTGTGTGGGGGGGGGGGTTGCCGTGCATTGTTCTGTGTTAAAATGTGTAAAATTCAATCAAGAGTATTTTTTTTTTAAAAACATGCTAGGACTACTTTTTACATATACATGTTGTGTTTCGCAGTATACTTGGGGAAATTACTAAAAACCCAAATTCCGATGCTATGCTTTAGTTATCCCTGATGAGCAGGGGGCATGGTCCATCAGTGTATGAATGGGTGAATGTGAACGTGGTGTTAAAGTGCTATGAGGAGTTGGAAAACCACAAAGGTGCTTTAAACTTACATGATGTCAAATGTCCAAGATTATGAATATAATCAAACCCGACAGGTGTTATTTTAGTAGAGAAATGTCCCTTTTACAGCATTAATATCAATCTAATATGTATTAGCACGTGTGCCTTTGACAAGCTGTGCTGACATACAAATTGCAGTTAAAACTTACCAGATATTCCATGATCAGCTCATCTGGATCTTCTCCCAGGAAGATAATGAGGGCTCTCAGGACACACTCCCTCCGAAGATGAATGTCTTCAGTCTAGGACAACATTATTTCGGTTAATTTTATTTTTCAAAATGTCTATTGACAGATTTCCTTACTCTTACAGCTAAAATCCTTCACTTTATTTAGAAACAAATGGACACTCCTAGTTACTGAGTTTCATAAAACAACGGTTGCCCTCCCCATGTATCTATAAAAGGATACACAAAATGTATCCCTTTTAGCTAGCAAGGACTCATTTGACAATGCAGATTTACCTGGTCAAAAATGTCCATGATGTCAGCAGTCTTTTGACGTGTTGATCCTCCTTTGGCACGGATGACTGTGATTAGCTGACTTGAGTGAATGTCCAACTGGGCCATGAACTTCTCCTCAAGAGGAATGGTCATTATCCTCTGGAACTCTGCATTGATCTATGAAAGAATAATACAAAAATGACTGAGTAAATTCAATTGGACTCAGTCTGTATGCAATTAACATTTGAAAAAATAACCATTGAAGCAAGTGTAAACTTCTTCCGACCCCTTTTCGGACGTGTAATTAGCTAAAGCTTTGTTGTTTATTGATACCAAACAATGATACTACAGATTATTCAATTATTAATTAAATGTTTCGTTTTGTTATTGCATTCATTTGTATAATACTGTATCACCTTTTGTTTCATTTGTATTTTTCTTTGGTTTTACACGCTCGAAGAAAAATAAATAAACTAAGCATGCAGACACACTGGCAAAAAGTATAACAAACTAAAAATGTAAATTCTGTCAGTAAACACTGTTAAACATAATCTTTACCACACCATATTGTGATGAATGGATAAAAGCTTACTTAAAAATTGATACAGACTAGATTATTACCTCTTTGTGTTGGAACAGTGCCGGCCACCTGTCTTTGAAGTCCTTGATTCTTGGCTCTTGGTTTACCACCTCCTGTCGTCTGTAGGCGAACGTGTGAGCCATTTTGTCTGCGATGACCCTATTATTGTTCCTTATCCTGATGTCTGTCAGAAGTTCTAGTCTTTCTTTTTCCAGGCTTTCCAGATTGGCACCAGTGGGGAAGGATGGATAAAAGTTAGCCTCAGCTCGCTTTGGCCTCTTGACTTTTTTAGCAGGGAAAGCATCTGTAGCAGCTTTAGATTTCAGGGAATTTACCACCAGCTCTGGGCACCCCTGCAATTTGAGCTGAGTCCTGTAGTTTCCCATCTTATATTTCAGGCGCTGTTTCCATCCATTGCAGCCATTGAATGAGCCAGGTTCTTTCAAACAAGGATGCTTTTTGATAAGAGCCTCTGCTACTGTGCAGAAATGTGAATCATCTGGATAGGCCTTGTATCCGTAAATTGTTTCTGCAAGTCTATTCAGAATATCAGACTTGCTTCGGGAGCTGACAGTCAACATTTTGTGGCTTCCATTAAACTCAGAATTCATATGAAAATTGAGGAATCGGAAAGTCCGCTGGCCACTGTTTGGCTCGAGAGGACACAGATTCGGGGGATGAGAGGATTATTGTGTCATCTGATGCCAATGAAACATTGCCATCACACTCAAGTGAAGACGATGATGTGGTATCAGTGGCAATGTTCAAAGGTGTATTTGTTTGCTGGTGGATCACTTTGATTGTTCCCAAATCCTGAAGTTGAGTGGTGGAATTCAGATTGAAGAAGTCGTTGCCAAAGTCTTGGTCCATGTACTGCAGTCTGACGTCGCCCTTTAACCCAAAGAAAGTCTTTAACTTGCTGAGAAGGTCATCCAATGATTCCGGTATGCCATTTGGAAGAGACAGTTTTTCAATGTTGTTCTCCCCCAAAATCACTTTCAGTCTTGCAGGCGTCGAATCAGCCATGGCAGTCTGAGAAGACAACACAAGCACAATACGTTTTAAGAAAGGCACATTAAACATAATTCCTTATTATTCACACTGTTAATGTATCATCTTATAGATGTGTTATCAGTTTTCAGTAAAAGGACTACAACTTTGTGTAAATCCCTTTTCCACTGCGGCATTTGCTGACTGGACTCCATCAGCACATATTTAAATAATGATTACCCACCCTTACCCTCAATGTTAGGTTCCTTTTAAATAAATGAAATCTGCAGTTGACAACTTGTATGTGCAAACAAATGTAATGTTATCATTTGAAATCTCCAAAGGGTTGATAGTTAGTCTTGCACCAATAACAAATATGTATAGGAAGTCATACAAAAACAAATATATTGTTGTTTTGCAGGTGAAGCATTAAAACTCTGACCACACACAAAAGCGCACACACTGTTTGAGTGTTCTCACGAATTATTTTTCTGATATTTACCTAGTGTAATTATTTGTTGGTGAAATGATAAATAAAACCTTTGAAAACAAAAAAAAAACACTGGTATGGACACTGAAAAAACGAAAAAGGTGGGCTTTACTGGGAGTATCTTTGTAGGTAAAAAATTATTTGTATATTAGCTTTGGCTGAACTCTAAAATGAATAACTCACAGAAAACAAAACAGTGGATTTTGTCCTATAATCACCTGCACTTTGCGTTTACGTTGAAATTACTTTCAGAACACACAGTCACATTAAAGTACTCTCTATATCACTCACAGTAGTGTAGCTTCACGTACCTTAGGTAGTAGTCCAATACGATGTGTCAAAGCCTGAAGAAACCACCACCGGTCAGGCATGAGAAATCATGAGAAGAAAAATAAATACATTTATATTAGGGGGGACATTTCTATTCGTTGTTAAGCTTTCACAGTCACCTATTATCACCCCGAACATAGTAATGGTCTTATCAGCAACAGCAAATTACACTACAGGGCTTCTTGTTAGCACATTAGCACAGCAACACAGAGCTGGATAACGCTTTAACCACCGAGCTACTATAAATGTGAGGCTTTATCAACGCCGCATCAACCACTTCCAGCATAAACAAGAAGGCAGTCCCGCCATCGAGGCGACCGGCACAACAAATTATTACTGCATCTCCCACACACCGAGGTTAAGTTCGTCAGCCGGATGCATCACCGGGCTTTCACCAGCGCAACATGCTCCCTCACTGCTCGGTGATGCCGTATCATCTTTATAATTACACTCGACGCAATGGCGGCGACACTACATTAAACCGTTCACACACACACGCCAACATAGTACAAAAAAAACGTGTGCCGTTTGGTGACAAGCTAATGTACTAATAACGATAGTTAGCCTAGCCTTAACATGACCCAGTTTGCGCATTAGTTTGCGCTAATTTGGTAAAAAGCAGCTACGCCAGTACACAATAGGAATTACTTTAACACATTTCAGTGACAATATTAAACCAAGAGAGTAGGCGGTATTTGACGCTTAGGGAAGCACCGCACCCGTTTATGTCGGCAGCTCTTAAAGGCAATGTGAGCGTCCATTCCCATTGGATAACGGAGAATTGTACACCCGGAAGTAAGTATTCTCCTTACTGTCGATTGATTTGACAGTGATATCTCCACTACTATTAGGATATTCCTTGTCCTCGCGTCCAGGAGGAGAAACTTAAAATAAAGAGACCAATGGAGTCTCTGGCATAAGGTTCAAATGGGTACTTTAATTAAGTAACGTGGTAATAGAACGTCGGGTTACGTATTGTAACCCTTGTTATATTAGCACAGGCGGAGCTCTCTACTGGACTCTATGGGTACTACCTTATCATGCAAGCATTCACCTACTGAGATTTAAATGGACGTAGCCGGCCCCGGGGCGGGCCTACCTGAATGCGTGCGCATCTCACTTCCGTATAAAAGGAGGCCTCGCCTCCTGACCACCATCCTACACCACTCTTCAGCGAGCGGTATAGGACAGACAGTGCCTCAAGGTAGAGGGCTCCGCCTGTGCTAATATAACAAGGGTTACAATACGTAACCCGACGTTATATCTCTCACAGGCTCCGATGTATGCACGCACTGTCGTCCAGCACACCGTTCCACCTCACTGTCCCTGACCGAAAAAAAGTGTGCTCGAAAAAAACAGTGCTGAGGGCTCCCCTGCGTCCACCTATAGGCAGACAGGGAAAAACCTCCAGCCCATATGGGTTCACTATGCACTCTCCCTCCTGAGTCCCTAAAGAACACGGGGAGAATGCAAGTGCCCCCCTATGTCCCCACACTCAAACACTGACCCTGTGCAGAGTGTGTAGGGACTATAGTATGGAGGGCTCTCCCCCTCCTGCCCCCAGGCAGGCGAGGGGAGCCCTCCAGCCCCAAAAAGGGCCCAGAGCACCCCACGTCCCCCGCGACCCTCCAGGGGTCCGGAGAAACGTAAGGGCATTTTACGCCCGGGGAGAGGGTCACTGACCACAGCCCCCCCCCTTCTCACCAGTCCTGTGTTGCCCCAGCAAGCACAGATGTTGAGAAAGAGCCAGACCTATCCAAGAGATAACACTTTATGAAGGGGCCTGGCGTTGACCAAGACGCCGCTGTGCATATATCCTCCACACTCGCACCGTTGAATAAGGCTGTTGATGCAGCCACAACTCGTGTGGAGTGCGCACGGACCCCCGTGGGACAGGCTCTCCCTGCCCCTGCAAAGCCAGCCTGCCAGGCGTTTCTTGGACAGAGCTTTTCCAGTCACCCCGCCCCCGAAGCACACAAACAGCTGTTCAGTGCGTCTCAGGGTAGCTGTGCGCTCTACATAACATGCTAACGCGCGCACCGGGCAGAGGAGGTGTAATTTAGCTTCCCTGGCCCCACCATGAGGTGGAAGACTAAATCCCCCCAACTGAATAACCCTCGACCTGAACACACTCCTTAGGTTCTTGGTCACAAAGGAGGGGTTCGGTCTGAGTGTCGCGCCGCTCCGGTCACCCCGAATCAGTAAACAGCTCGGGTGCACCGACAGAGCGATTAACTCGGACACTCTTTTGGCTGACGTTAAGGCAAGTAGCAATGCTGTCTTCCACGACAGTGCTTTCAGGGAGGAGAGCTCCAGAGGCTCAAATGGTTCTGTGACCAAAGCCTCGAGCACCAGCGGCAGGTCCCACTGTGGGGTGGAGGCACGCACTACTGGGCGCAGCCTCCTGACCCCCTGTAAAAAACCGCAACATCAGTGGATGAGAAAAGGCTGACCTGCCGTTGAATCCCTCATGACAGGACGAGATGGCTGCTGCATACACCTTTATAGTAGAATGAGCTAGTCCTCTGTCCACCAATAACTGTAAGAAGGACAAAATGGAGCCTAACTCACAAGATAGGGGCTCCATTTTCCGCTCCTCACACCATCGCTGGAATCCCAGCCACTTTGGCCTGTAACAGGCTGTGGTGGATCCTGCTCTAGCTGCCTGGATAGACTGAATAACGCTATCAGACAATCCACCCTGTCTCAGCCTGTCCCTCTCAGGAGCCAAGCCTGGAGAGGACGGCCCAGAGTGGGTAACGCCCCGATTGCACCTGCCTCTTGAGACATTGCCCCCCCAGAACTGGGGAACCGCCCAGGGCTGGCCCACCTTCATCTGTGTCATCTCTGAGTACCACGGAGCCCCGACGCGATCCGGTGCTACCAGGATGACTGCCAAACGTTCTCGCCTCACTCTCCCCAGGAGAGGGAGAATGAGACGCAACGGTGGAAAGGCGTAGAGCAGCTTCCTTGGCCATGGCTCGTGTGCAAACGCGTCCACCCCCAAAGGCGGGTCGTCGCTCAGGGCCATGGAAAACCACAGGGCACAGTGGCCGTTGCGCCGGCTGGCGAACAGATCCACTTCCGCTCTCCCGAACTGGGCCCAGATCTGCTTCACCACCTCTGGGTGAAGCACCCACTCGCCTGACAGGGGGCCGCCCCTCGACATGAGGTCGGCTCCCCTGTCCTCCAGTCCCGGGATATGGAGGGCTCTCAGAGATAACACCACCTCTGATGCCCACAACCACCGCCTCTCCACTGTGGCCAACAAGGCGGCGGAGCGGACTCCGCCCTGCCTGTTGATATAAGCCACTGTGGTGCTGTTGTCGCTCCTGACCAATACATGTCTGCCTTGAACTAGGGGCATGAAATGCTGGAGGACTAACACTACCGCCCGTAGCTCTAGGAGGTTGCTGTGTCGTGTTTCCGTTAGAGACCAGCGCCCACCTATAGCCCTCTTCAGGCAGGTCCCTCCCCATCCTGTTCCCGTGAACACTGTGATGTAGGAGCAGACCCGGCGTCATGGGCGGGCCCCATGGGGCCGGGCCCGCCCATCCAGGATTTGGGCCCGCTGTTTTAATCAGGGCTGAATACCACATTTTTCTTGTTTTATTAATATTTGTAGGGCTTTGTCCTAATATTTATTTTTGTATTAGTTTAATATAATTTTTTAGGAAATTGCTAGGAAATTCTGAATGAAAGGCTGCGCGCAAGACTGGTTTTTCGCTGGGTTGAGTCGTGTGGTTTTTGAGTGAGATGCGGCACAGCAGCCTGTCACTTAGTTTACTCTTGCTAGTGGTTCACGAAAGGAATATGGCAACTCAGCGCCAGATGCAGGCACATTAGAAGAAACCAGTTAGGCCTACGTTACCAACGAGCAAGCAAGTCAGCTGGCAATCAATTATATTTTGAAGAGAAATGTACTCTCAAGCCGGCTCTCTCACAAACTCCTGCTCTGTGCGCAAGCAGACCGCTGCTCTCTGCCTCGCTCAATCTCTCTCTCTCTCCCTTTCTCTCCATCGCTCAACCTCACTCCACCTCTCCACCCTGTGTGCGCTCAAGTTTGCCTGCGTGCTTGCCCAAGTTGGCACAGCGTTACAAATGTGCCACAAAACCAACCAATGGATAGGCTATATAAGACCGTTAACAGCCTTATGGCAACCTAAAACCCCTCTCTTTCAACAATTCACGAGCGGCTCCCTCCCCCCCCCTTGACAAATCGCGAGCATCTAACAGCCCCCCCCTGTTGACAATTCAGATTTCCCGGGAAATGTAAGTGTCGTGGTGGGCCCGCCCTGGTAAATCAAATGCCCGCCCAGAGATGTATGTCTGCCGCCGGGTCTGTGTAGGAGGTTACCCGTCCCAGTGGAGACCCCCTCCGGAGGCGCCCGGGAGACCCCCAGAACCGGAGGTTGCCCTCCACTGAGGGGGGGGATGGTCACCAGCCACTGTTTGTGCCTCTTGGGATCCAAACGCAGGCTGGAGAACCACCTCTGCAAGCGGCGCATATGCAGTAACCCCTGCGGGACTACAATGTGAGCAGCCGCCATGAGACTCAAAGTCTGCATGATAGTTAAAGCTGTCACTGTCGCCCCCTGTCGCAGCCTGTGAACCGCCTGGAGAAGGGACGCACTTCTGCTCCCTGACAGGGTGGAGCGTAGCGCGCCTGCATCGAACACCACTCCCAACTACAACGCCTGTTGGTGAGGTATGGGGGTGCTCTTTTTTCAATTGATCGCAAAGCCTAATTTGGTTAGGTGTGTGATCAATTGTGCTGTGCAAAGCATTGCCTGTTCCCTGGACCCGGCTGTGAAGGACCAGGGTACAGAAAAACCAGGAGTGCAGGTTGAGGTGCCAAAAATACGGATTTTATTGACCCAATATATGTACAGTTTTAAGATGGGTAATCAAATAAATTAGGTTTAAACAAAAAGGTGTAGATATCAGACACAATCTAGCATGTACACGCAGAAGCAGAACATCACAAAAATGGGTGACATCCTGTGTGCTCTTCTGTCCAAGAGCAACTCACATACCCCCCCTCATCTCCTTCCGTAAAGACGGGGGCTCCCAGGAGATCAACACAGTCCTCTTTGGAAAAATGCCATGCGACGTGATATCCCAGGGACATCACAAGGCAGGCAGCGGCGGCGGCCTGTGATGAAGTAGGGTCGACCCTATATCATGTGAAGCCACCGAGCACCGGTCCCCGGGGGAACCGGGCCTGGGGCAAGGCTCGTGGACCAAGCTACTTATTCGGCCTTGCGGCCCAATAATCGCTCTGACCTGGTGAGGCGGGGGCATCTCTAGCAATGAGCGAGTAGCCCACACACCCTCCGCCATGATCATCATCCAGGGAGAGTACAGCCCTGGGCGGTGGACTTCCATGGACGCCGGACTCGGAAGGAATGGCGAACGTGAAATGGCACCGCCTCAGCCATATCCTGGTCCCCCAAACACTCGAAGCAGCGCTGTCATTTGAACGGCGATCAAGCCTGAAGCCACAGAGATCTTCTGTTACTGTCCTTTCTTCTTAGAGGAAGTACAGAAACACGTAACTCTGGATTTGTTTTAATGTTTGAGGTGCAATAAACGACACAGCAGCTTTTTGGCATGTTAAAACTATTATTTTCTGCCTCGCTTTTGGTCCCGAAAGTCCTTCTTGACTTTTTTAAATTTGTTGCCAATCTGTTCCACGGTACGGTAAAAACCAGCAGTTACCATCTCTTTCTGCAATTGTTGGAGAATTGCTTTGGACCGCGTGCTCCCCTCCAGCTTCCTCTGTACCTCTTCGGAAGACCAGATTCCCAGTAGGTAGCTGGTCTCTTCAGTGGACCACTGCTGCTTGTTAAGTTTCTCCATCGTTGTGTACAAACTGGATAAAACGCAGGCTTTTTGTTGTTGTTCAGGGAGTTGATCCTGCCCCCGCCCCCTCCTCGACGTAAGCGTGACGTATGTGGTGCTTTTGCTTTAGCCGGAAAAAATGTTGGTGTTTGAAACTAACCAGATTCCGGAGCTAAGAGGCTGCTCTGCTGCGGTGTGAACAGGAAAACCCGGTGCTTTTCAAGCTCCAGCTCCGAAGCGGCCCTGAAACACCGTTGGTGTGAAAGAGGTATGAGAGGATTTTATAACGTCAGCTCAGTGAGGTAAAGGACTCTCTGAGGGTTTAGATCATTGGTGGGGAACCTTTTTCCTCTCAAGGGCCATTTCAATTTTTTCAACATCCTCCGAGGGCCGTACAAATGATTGACCTCAGCTTAAAAATACAAAAATAAGTTGGCAGCATCAATCTGGTGCACTTTGAGACCAACATTAGAAGATCAATGGATACATCTCTCAACACCCATATGAAACAGAACTGTAAGCAGATTTACTTTTTCTTTCTGGATATTTTACAAATCACTCCCCTTTTAAACTCTATTCTTGTTTATTAATAACAACTTTTTTTTTTACTGTCATATAGTATTTTATACCCGTTTACTTTATTCTCCTATTTTTTTATAACTATAATGATCATATAGATGTGCCTTTACCTCACTGGTTGTAGAAAAAGCTTCTTATATTCGTTAGCATAGCTAGCTAACCAGATGCTAATAACAACAAAGTTATTGACTGTATGATCAGAATGACAGATGAACAGATCGCCACTGGCCTATACAACTAAAGACACAGCCACGCAAAAACTGTGGCATGTGTATGGCAGAGATGTTCACAAGTCTTTTTTTGCAAGTCCAAGTCAAGTCTCAAGTCTTTGGTCACGAGTCCAAGTCAAGTCTCAAGTCTTTGTGGGGTGAGACTTGATCAAGTCTCAAGTCTTTGGTCACGAGTCCAAGTCAAGTCTCAAGTCTCTAAAAAATAAAAGTCTCATGTCTCTTCTGGTTGTAATAAGCCTTCTATTGTCTGCTGCTATCCAGTCTGTTAAGAATACTGCACAGCTATATCTAAGAAATTCAAAGCATTTACTGTATTATTATCACTCCTATATCTATTAGCATACAGTATCAGTACTGATTAGTTGTTTGTTATATGATCACTTTAAACAGGCTATTGCAATGCAATATGAGGAGAAACATCACACTTTAGCTAAATGCAAACAACTTATAAGCAAAACACTTCAGAATCAGAAATCAGTATCACAAATACTTTATTAATCCCCCGCAGGGAAACTGTGTTAAAAGTAAACATTTGTTCTGTGCCATTTGCAACTAAAAAACTATTGCTGCAATATTATCTGAAATATACTGAACTGGTGATATTAAAACATGACCTGTTCCAAAAGAGATATCTACCATTAACACCATTTACCAGCCAAATGCTGGTAAATCATCAAGTGGCTGGTTCTGTATGTTGCACGCACCAGCCAAAAATAACAATGGCAATCTATTGAGTGGCTGGTAACATTTCAACATTCACTAGGCTAGCCATTTGGCCAGTGGACAAAAATGTTAAAATTTGACCTCTGCAACCGTATTGTTTAATTACACTGGGTCTCTAATGACATCTTTTAAGTCTACTATAAATAAACATATTCCTCTATCGTCTCACTCAAAGCCAGTGTAATGGTAACCTGATAAACCTGTAACATTAACGTTACGTGGTCAACAATAAACCTGTAACCTGCCTATAAACCGACAGATGTATTTATGTATGTAACTATGTATTTTTCTACGTTTAACGTTAGCCAGTAGATGGTGGCAGCGTAACGTAATGATTAACGTTACCGACCTTTTTTATGTCATGTCAAGAGTTGGATGTCAACGCCACTCAACGCAAACAAGTGTGACAAGCAAACATTCACTCATCTTTTCAAATATTCAGTTACAAAGCTAGTAGCAAGCTAAGTTAACATTACATAGCTGATGCTGAGCTAAACATGTTTGCTAACCGTCCATATGCGTTAATGTGACTGACCTCTCCGGGTGAGTTTTCAAGTGCCTGATGAAATTTGACGTTGTTGCACCAGCATCCTTGATTTTAATATTGCAGACTTTGCAGTGTGCGCTCCTTTTGTTGGTGCCGCCGGCGTTTTGTTCGAAGTTTTTATAGTTGAACCTAATTACAAGCGGTACAGCTGCAGGTGGTCGCCATGGTGTTACCATGATGTTAATGTTAATGTTAAAGGTGGGGTAGGTAAGTTTGAGAAACCGGCACGAGATACACTTTTTGTTAAATTCCATGGAATGCTCTTAACATCCCGATAGCCGGCCCGGCTAAAGTAACTGGATGGCCTACCTGCCTGTCAGCCTTCCATCGGGGCACAAACTTATCTCGTGCCCTCATTGGTCATGTGCGCGTTCGTGTGTGTTGGAGGAGGGGCTCTGTGAGGAAGTGGCAGATTTTCTCCGGTTGTGTATTTTCAAATTCTAGCGATCTCGAGCCGGTTTCTCAAACTTACCTACCCCACCTTTAATACGCCAAAAATAGAAAACACAATGATTGTTCACGAGTCCCAAAACACGAGTCCAAGTCGAGTCCGAAGTCTTTTGAGCAGGAGTCCAAGTCAAGTCTGAAGTCTCTGTGTGTGCGACTTAAGTGCGACTCGAGTCCGAGTCACAAATTCGAGTCCCCATCTCTGGTGTATGGCTCCTTATGGGTACTGCAATTTGTGAAGTGGCGGAGCGGCGTTCTGGTGCGCTCCGGTAGCACTACACCACTGTTTCTCAAAGTGTGGGGCGCGCCCCACTGGTGGGGTACAGAGATGTGATAGGTGGGTCGCGAATGGACGCGATGAACAGGAGATTATTTTTTTGAATTTAAAAAACATTTTTTTGGACTTCAAGCCGGAATCGAACCTGGGTCCTCGCGGGAGGTAGTGGATTGTTACAGCCGGAGACTTGCAACGGCGGTGGACTTTCACAGCACCGCTGCGCCGGACCTTCCGGAGCCGCCAGAGCCTCGCTACGGCGGGTGTTTGCGTCGGCGGATGCGGTACCGGCGGATGCGGTACCGGCGCAGCGGCGCTGTGAAAGTCCACGGCCCACCTATGCCAGAGCCAGCGGCCCACCGAAAGCAGCAGCCCACCAACGGCAGCGGCCCACCGGGAAAAGTCCCGAATCTCCCGATGGCCAATCCGAGCCTGCTCACACACACACACAACTGAAACCAAAATAATTTACAGATTATGTAAAAATCGCTCTCTCACACACACACACACACACACACACACACACACACACACACACACACACACACACACACACACACACACACACACACACACACACACATACCATGTATACATCACTTCAGGGGACATTACATTGACTTACATGCATTTCCTGGAGACTTATCCTAACCTTAACCATAACCAACACATGCCTAACCCTAATCCTAAACCTAACCAAGTCTTCACCCTAAAATTAATGACTCCCCTCATGGGGACCTCCAATTTGTCCCAATAAGGGAGGCGAGTCCCCACACGTGACTGTGTAAACAGATTTAGGTCCCCACAAGTATAGTAATGCTAGGCCACACACACACACACACACACACACACACACACACACACACACACACACACACACACACACACACACACACACACACACACACACAACAGCGTTACAGTCGGGAAGAAAAGCAATGTGGAGTGGCACCTCACCACTTCATAAGGAGTTTAACCGTGACACTTTTCGAAATCCCGTTTGTGTCCCCCCACTTTACAAATAGGCCTATGTTTATTATTATCTTTTAACGCAAGCCATCATCGCCACGGAGGAGCACACAGCCTCTGTGAGCGAGCGAGACACAGAGAGAGCGAGAGAGCTAGAGAGAGCACACCTTTATCTATTTAATATAGCCTAGTTCAGTCAGACAACTCACGTGTTCTTAATATGTTTATTATAAGCAGCATATAGTTTGAGTTTGAGCGTCTAGGCTCGGGCCTCATCACTCCACAGATTTACAAAGAACATTGAGTGATGATTAGATAACTATCCCCCGAGCCTAGAGGTGGAAGCTGGGGTGATGGTGGGTCAGGCAAGCAGCAGCAACATGAAACACAGCAGCAACATGAAACACAGCAGCAGGAACATGAACGTAGCAATAGCAAGTGAACACAGCAGTGGCAGCAGCAGCAGCATAGCGTCCTCGCTATGCTGCTGCTGCTGCCACTGCTGCATCATACAAAACAGTCCTCTGTGTTTCTGAAAGAGAAACAACGTGCAGACCGGGGGTAATGCTGCCTTTCCTCTGCACCCCCGGGGCTGGTGGGTAATCACTCCCAAATGAGTGAGGGTACAGAGATGAGGCATTTGATTCCTGCAGGATTTCCCGGTTAGTATCAGTGTCTCGAAAACACATGTTGGCGACTGAAAGACATCCAGTGTTTGGTCTTTTCCTGAAGCATCCTTCACCTACAGTGTCTCAACTGAAAGAGGACCACAAACACACAGAAAATATAATACAATTTTGAGATTTGGGGACATTTATCTCCCAGTCTTTCACTTTTTCTGACATTTTCAACACCAAACATGTTGTTAATGTCTCTGTTTAGTGAACTACAGCAATCTGAAAGCCTGTACATTATTTATATCACACTTTATCAGTAGACAAATGCAGGAAATGACTTTTTTAATGCAGTATTTTCTGATTTATGGCACAACACAAAGATATATCGCTCTTTGACTCTAATATGTCAACAACATGAAACAAGAATATGAACCTGGCTTTATCCAATGTTCACACAAGAGTTCTACATCCTGACACATCGTTCATCTACTGTCTCAACTGAAAGAGGACCAGAAACACATATAATAAAATGTGGAGACGTTGGGATATTTATCTCCCATTCTTTTACTTTTCGGGCATTTTACAGACCAGACATGTCGTTGATGTCACTGTTTACCAAACTACCACTTTTTCTGAAAAATGCATAAAATGATGCAATATATGTTAAATACATGGTTTATACCTGTAATTACTGGGTTCCATTTCTTCTGATTACCTCATTTGGACGTGCACATTTGCCGTGCACAAACCAACCTCTTTTAGATTTGGAAAGGTTGGCATGTATGTGACTGCGTCGGGTCGATGATCGTGTTGCTTTTAAATCATATACGAGGCCAGATTAAATTAAATAACTACTTCTCAACCTTATGCTTTTCTCCAGAGTGCCGTGGTTCATTGTTTATTAATGTGTTTCAGCGGCATTTACCGACCGCTGCAGTGCTTCTAGTCCATCTGAGTTTATTCTCCCGTTAGCTCCGGGTTAGCTCACACGGCAGCGGCCGCTGTAAAGTATTCACTGTCTGACTGTCACACAAGCAGCTGATACATATCCCAAATTCCTCATAAATGAATGTGTGTCAGTCTGAATTGACGCTGTTTGGCATCACAATGCTGTTATGAAAGTTTCTCTGGTATAAAATGGGTGATGTTAGCTAAACCGAAGCTAAACTGACTATCTTGACTACTTGTTGTTGCTATTGTGACGACCCCTGCCTGTGTGTGTGTGTGTGTGTGTGTCTTTAAGGTTCTCTCCTGTGGCTGATCAGGGGGGATTGCGGACACCTGGCGGCTGTGACTGGAGGGTTAAAAGAGCCTTGACTGAGATCCACACTCTCTCTCCCCGCCGAGGACCGGACCTCGGAGAGCAGCCACGACGATTATTATTATTTGTTTTGCTTTGCCCTTTGGTTACTTTTGGCGCAATAAATACCTTTTTCATATACGTGCTGGTCCTTCCCACGCTTTTTGTTATGGCTAAGAGCCAGGCCATGACAGATGGGGGCTCGTCCACTTCTTCTATCTATGATACAGCGACGGATAGGTAAGATTTGTGTTAGGAGTTGGTGCGCGTGTATACAGTTTGTTGGAGGCGCGTTTGCAGTGCGGCCAGTTTCTTTGTTTCGGCTCGTTGTGGGAAGGACATATTAGATCGTTGTTTGGGGACTGATTTGATTACTTTGGGAGGCTTTGATTAGTTTGAAATTATGTTTCGGGAGAGTGGTTGCTAGTTGTTCTTGGGCGTGGTCAGCTGGTTGTTTGTTGGTGCGTTGCAGGTGGAGCAGTGCGGAGCGGTGCGGAGTTTTCCCTGGCAGGTTAAGCGGCGGTTCCCTTGGGATTGTTGAGCGGGGTGTGTAGTGTTGCGGAGAAAGTGGTTGAAGCTTCGGCTTGGGAGCATGGCCGTGGTCTCAGTAGTGTTGCTAGCTTGCTAGTCGCTTTGCTGGGCCAGCGGTCTCCAGTGCATAAATACCCACCACGAGTAACTGCATGAAGACTAGGGAGGAGATTAGTCAGTGGGAGGGTGATAGTTAGTGGGGAAACTCCAATCAAAAAGTTAGTGTTGGTCCACGTTGGACGCATAATAAACGCTGTGGTGTTTGTCCGGTTTGTTTTTGTTTGTTTTTCCTTATTTCTGCGTCAAGGTCCGGTGAGGGGTCGTTGTAGCTGAGTATGGCTGAGGTAGAGGCATTTATTAAAGCTCCTTCTCAGGAGTCGCTTGGCACTTTTTCGAGAGAGCAGCTGCTCTTGATTGCTGAGCATTTCTCTGTGTGTATTGTCGGTGATAAAAGGGCGAAAGAGAGCATAAGGGACTCTATAGTGTCGACATTAAGGGACACAGGAGTTTTTGCTGCAAAGGAAGAGGGGGTTTTGGTAAAACCTTTTGTTCAGGCTAGTGCACTTTCTTTTGAGCAGCAGAAGGAAATGTTGTTGTTGCAGCATGAACGTGACCGGGAACATGACAAAATGAAGTGGGAGCATGACAAAGTGAAGTATGAATTGGGATTTGAAAAGGAGATCGCAGTGGAGCGGATGCGACAAGAGACTGAGAAAGCCAAGATAGAGTTGGAGGGACATCGTCTGTCTATTCTCAGAGATAGCGCGTTGTCCGGTGAGGGGCTGGGTGAACAGGTGCCCAGGTCTCCTCATCGCTTTGATATTAATAACCTGCGCTTGCTGCCTCACTTTAATGAAAGTGATCCCGACACGTTTTTTTTGTTATTTGAACGTGTAGCTAGGGCTAGAGATTGGCCTGATGCAGACTGCGCTCTGATGCTTCAGTGTGTTCTCACAGGGAGAGCACAGTCTGCATATTCCTCGTTATGTCTGGAAGATAGCTCTAGCTGCAGTAAAATAAAATCGGCGGTGCTTAGAGCATATGAACTTGTGCCAGAGGCCTATAGACAGCGTTTTAGGTCCTTTGAGCAAAAACGAGATCAAACATATGTGGAGATGGCGAGGGATTTGTCTGTTCATTTTAAGCGTTGGTTAACTGCTCTGGAGATCACTTCTTTTGACGATTTGTGTGAACTCATGATTTTGGAACAGTTCAAGAATATTCTTCCTGACAGGATTGCTACTTACGTAACAGAACACAGGGTCACTTCTGCGGCTCAAGCTGCTGTGGCAGCTGATGAGTTGGTGTTGCTTCATAAGAGCAGGTTCGGAGGGCGCTCTGGGGCCCTAACTGTTTGTGAGGGAAATGGAAGGGATGTTGGGATGGATCCAAGGAAATTGAGTTTGGAAAAATCTGATGTGGATAAAAGAAACGATACTTGCAACTACTGTCGGGAAAAGGGCCATTGGAAGGGAGAGTGTCCTGTGCTCAGAGCAAAATCCAAGGGAGGAGGGTTTTTTGTTAAACCGATTGCATTGGCCGCTCCGGTGAAAAACTGCTGTGTTGCCGATGTGCTTACAGCCCACTTATGTGGATCAGATGTTTTGGCATCGTATGCCCCTTTTATAAGAGACGGCTCTGTGTCATTGGTAGGTAGCGATGTCAGAGTTCCAGTTAAAATCTTGCGGGACACAGGGGCTTTTGACTCCTTTATTGTGGATTCTGTGTTGCCTTTGTCTGAGGAAAGTGATACTGGTGACACGGTTCTGAGTCGGGGGATGGGATTAAAGGTTCTCCCTATTCCTGTTCACAGGATGTATATCGACTGTGATCTTGTTAAGGGTGAAGTAGCTATTGGTGTACGTCCAGCTTTGCCAATCGAGGGGATACATTTCATTCTGGGCAACGGTTTGGCAGGTAGCAGAGTCTGGACTGATGTTTCCCCAGCGGTTTCAGTCACAGGCGGTCTGGTTGAGGCGGGGTCTGAGGAGAGCTCTGCAGTGGGGTTAGACGTTACGTCCTCTTGTGTGATCACTCGTGCTATGGCCAAAACAGATCATGACTGGTCACCAGATGGAAAGTCTGGTGAGGCGGTGGAGGTTCCATCTTTGTCTGAGTTTTCGGTATTACTTGCACACAATGAAGTTTTAGACGAACAACGTCAGGATTCTTCGTTGAAGGAAATTTTCGACCGTGTTGTGCCGGTTGCAGAGCTGGAAAATGCTTCAAGTGGATACTTGTTGCATAATGGCTTGTTGTTTAGAAAATGGGTTCCTGTGGCTGATGGTGGTGGGGTGAAAAATGTTTTCCAGCTGGTGGTGCCAACTAAGTTTCGTCCTCTTGTCCTGAAAGTCGCACATGATGAGTGGGGACACTTTGGTGTTCGGAAAACATACTTGAACATCCTGAAACACTACTTTTGGCCACGTCTGAAAAGAGATGTGTCGCAGTACATTAGAACATGCCACGTGTGTCAGTTAACAGGGAAACCAAACCAGCAGGTTAAACCAGCACCACTACAGCCGATACAAGTGGTAAGTGAGCCGTTTACACACCTCATTGTGGATTGTGTGGGACCATTACCGTGTTCAAGGTCTGGTTGCAAATATCTGCTGACAGTGATGTGTCAAACCACTAGGTATCCAGCTGCTTATCCTTTGAGGTCGATTACCACTAAAGCGGTGGTTAAGGCTTTGTCGCAGTTTATTTCGATATTTGGTATTCCTAAGGTCATCCAGAGTGATCAAGGCTCCAATTTTTCGTCTCACATGTTTGGTCAGGTGTTGAAGCTTTTGAAAATTAAAAAGAACCAATCAACAGCGTACCACGCCCAAAGCCAAGGTGCCTTGGAAAGGTTTCACCAGACATTGAAATCCTTGTTACGTGCATACTGTACGGAACTAGATGGAGACTGGGAGGAGGGTCTTCCATGGTTAATGTTGGCTGCAAGGGAGGCGGTACATGAAGGTACGGGGTTTAGCCCTAATGAGTTGGTTTTCGGACATGCTGTACGGGGTCCCTTAGCAGTGCTGAAAGAGGGGTGTGTGGACACTGAGCCACCACAGAGTTTAGTTGATTACGTGAATGGATTCAGACATCGGTTGGTGGTAGCCTTGAGTATGGCACAGGAAAAGCTGTCAGTTTCTCAGCGTAAAATGAAGAAGTTGTATGACCGTGGTTCGGTACGACGGGAGTTTAATCCAGGTGACCAGGTTCTATCCCTTATGCCTATTGTTGGTTCCCCATTTCAGGCTAAGTATTCAGGTCCGTACACTGTCATTGAAAGAAGGTCTGACCTAAATTATGTTGTGGCAACACCAGAACGGAGGAAGACCAAACGCCTCTGTCATATAAATCTTCTGAAACCTTACCACCGGCGTGAGGTTAATACAGACACAGAGAGGACGAAGGACAGGGTGCATCCAGCTGTGGCTGTGACGTCACTTGGGTTGATGCATGAGGGAGATAGGGTGCCTGAACCTGATGATAGTTTGCTCTGTGGTCGTTTGAGAAATTCTGAATCCCTGGGTAATTTAGATGGGTTGTTTTCTCATTTGCCGGAATCGCGACGTGAGGAACTCTCAGTATTGGTACACAAGTATCTGTGTTTGTTTGGAGATACTCCTTCGCAAACTGACTGGGCTGAGCATGATATTGATGTTGGAGACGCTCGGCCAATTAAGCAACATTTTTATCGCATGCCACCAGTTAAGCGCAAGTGTTTAGATGCTGAGATTAATTACATGTTGGAGAATAACATTGCTGTCCCATCGGCATCTAGTTGGGCGTCCCCATGTATTTTGGTGCCGAAGCAGGATGGAACACCTAGGTTCTGTACTGATTTAAGGAAGGTGAATGCGGTGACGAAATCTGACTCTTTTCCTTTGCCAAGAATGGATGATTGTATAGATCAGGTGGGATCTGCGAGATATGTTAGCAAGTTTGATTTGCTGAAGGGTTATTGGCAGGTCCCTTTGTCCAAGCGGGCGCAAGAAATATCCGCATTTATCACACCAGCTGGACTTTATTCATATAAAGTGATGCCATTTGGGTTGAAAAATGCTCCCGCTACATTCCAACGTCTGATGAATCGCGTGGTGTCGGGTTTAGAGGGCTGTACTGTGTATCTAGACGATTTAGTAATTTGCAGTGATACTTGGTCTTCTCATGTTCAGCGCATCGAGCTGTTGTTTGAACGATTGGCGGAGGCACACCTGACTATTAATTTGGCCAAATGTGCCTTTGCAAAGGCCACAGTGACATACCTTGGCCATGTGGTGGGTCAGGGTTGTGTGGCTCCAGTTCTGGCCAAGGTCAGGGCAATATCTGAATATCCACAGCCCACAACCAAAAAGGAACTCCAAAGGTTTCTGGGTATGGTGGGTTACTACAGGAGGTTCTGTGAACATTTTTCCACTACAGTGTTTCATCTGACTGAACTTCTTAGGGGTAAGGTAAGATATACTTGGTCGGTTGACTGTCAGAGAGCGTTTGATAACGTTAAATCTCTTTTGTGTTCCTCTCCGGTACTGGCTGCTCCATGTTTTGACCGACCTTTTAGTCTCGAAGTAGATGCAAGCCAGGTCGGAGCGGGTGCGGTTTTGCTCCAGGGTGACAATGAGGGGGTGGTGAGACCAGTCAGTTTCTTCTCAAAGAAGCTTAACTGCTACCAGAAAAATTACTCAGTGATTGAGAAGGAAGCATTGTCACTCATCTGGGCGTTGCAACATTTCAATGTATATGTGGGAGCAGGAGGACCAATTGTGGTGTACACAGATCATAATCCTCTGACTTTTCTGCATTCAATGAAATGTCCTAACCAAAGATTGACGAGGTGGTCTTTGTTCCTCCAGGCTTATAATCTGGATGTTAGGCACATTAGGGGATCGGACAATGTTACTGCTGACGCGCTATCGCGTGCTCCATGGCACTAAGTAGGTGTTAGCTGGACCTTGATGTTTATTTATTACCTGTGTTACTGTTGGCTAAATCGTTCTCGCTCTGCCCATCTTTTTAAAGTGTGCTTCTCAGATATCTGTGTTGCTAAGGATGTGGCTGGTTGCTGAAGGTGGAGTTGCGGTAATAGGTGGTATGTTACCATTAGGGTTCGTGAAGATAGGGATATATATATATATTTTTTTTTTTTTTTTTTTGTTTGATGACTCTTTATCTGGGATGGGGTTGGCTTGTTATATCGGTGGTCCTGGGGACACCGATTTTAAGGGGGGGGGTGTGACGACCCCTGCCTGTGTGTGTGTGTGTGTGTGTGTCTTTAAGGTTCTCTCCTGTGGCTGATCAGGGGGGATTGCGGACACCTGGCGGCTGTGACTGGAGGGTTAAAAGAGCCTTGACTGAGATCCACACTCTCTCTCCCCGCCGAGGACCGGACCTCGGAGAGCAGCCACGACGATTATTATTATTTGTTTTGCTTTGCCCTTTGGTTACTTTTGGCGCAATAAATACCTTTTTCATATACGTGCTGGTCCTTCCCACGCTTTTTGTTATGGCTAAGAGCCAGGCCATGACACTATCCAACATATATAAAATATTTTTGGTGTGGCTATGGAAATGGTGACCAAACCATACTACGGGGGTCCGGGGGGATGCTCATTTGAGAATTGACCCCTTAAATGATGACTTCTGGTGATGTTAGAGGGGGGGGGGGGGACAAATTGAGGCTTACAAATATGAGATAATCCATAATCTTCAGTGTGGTTAGCTATGAATCTTCCAAAACTTCCAAATACCTGCTGGACATAGTTTATATAGTATAAACTGTGCAACAGTACAGTAGGCCCACACAAACTGCAGAACACTGATGCTTTGGGAACACTCAAATTAGTTAATTCCCATTTAAAATCAGGAGACTGAATACGAACAATATGTGTGTGCAGAGGCGCGGCAAGGTATTTTGAGTGGGGGTGCTGAGGTGCTGGACTCCAGTGAACACTATTACGGGCACTATAGAGCACGCACAAAAGCACTCCCCACACGCAAACACACAGTACACCCGCGACTGTTACAATGAAGGCTCGATAATCAGCTCACGGCATATAGGCAGGGGTAAAGTGCTATTTTTTACGAGTGGGGAGCGGACCTCACCTCCTCTAGTGGGGATTTTTGTTAAATATTGAAGTTGAAAGCATCAATCTGGTGCACTTTGAGAGCAACATTAAGCGATCTATGGATACATCTCTCAACACCCAGATGAAACAGAACTGTAAACAGATTTACTTTTTCTTTATGGATATTTTACAAATCACTCTCCTTTCAAACTGTATTCTTGTTTTACTGCCATATAGTATTTCATAACTGTTTTTCCTTTATTCTCTTATTTTTTTTTATAACTATAGTGATCATATGAAGCTGTGTCGCGGAAATAATCTTTTGAATAATTTGTGACCAAACCGTTTGAGACCCACTGAGATAACTTAGACTAAAGTGAACTATCTAAACATTCAGAGAGTCCTTTAGCTCACCTGAGCCTCTCAGTCTGAGAGGATAGCTCTCCTCCAGCTTGTTGTGGAACAAACAGCTCCTGGTGTCCGTTAGTGCAGCTAGCTAACCAGATGCTAACAACACGGTCCCTGCTGCTGGCACCGGTCTCTCTCTCTCTCTCTCTCTCTCTCTCTCTCTCTCTCACACACTAAATGCGCTATTTCCACACACACACACACACACACACACACACACACACACACACACACACACACACACACACACACACACACACACACACACACACACACACACACACACACAGAGCCAAGCTTTAATGACACAAGCACACTTTTATTTCCATGCAACTCTCTGATTGGTCTGGTGTCATGCCTCTGTTGCATTCACTGAAAACTGGAATTTACAGTCCTGCCGTCCTCTCTAGTGTCATGATGAGGTTCACGTAAAGCACGGTTAATGTATTATATTATTGAGGTAGAATTGTCCGGGGCTACAGAATTGTAGCTAACAATGTGGAATTTATTGGCTACATATTACACAGATTATGCACAGCGGGAGCAGCAATAACCGCACAAATAATAATTCAGACAGGGAAGCTCCGCACCCCCTGCCCGCCGCTAGGGGGTGCTGCAGCGCCCTCAGCACCCCCTTCCCGCGCCCATGTGTGTGTGTGTGTGTGTGTGTGTGTCATACTTGCCAACCCTCCCGATTTTCGCGGGAGACTCCGATTTCATTGCCCTCTCCCGGTTTCCTCCCGGGGTCATATTTCTCCCGCATTTCTCCCGATTTCTGACTAAATCAGATTCACTCACGACTAGGGATGGGTATCGATAACCGGTACTAAGTCAATACCAGTACCTGCTTGGACGGTATCGGTATACCGTTAATACGCTGGACAAACGGTGCTGCTATCGGTATATGTGTTACGTCAACTTGCTTAGTTTAACTATAAACCATTCTGGTTGGTTGGGAACCCTCATCCCGTGTGATGTATCCGGTTTGAGACCCCTCTGATTGGCCACTCGTCAAGCGCTCTTATTATTGTTGTGAGACTCCTGCAGGCATGGCGGACAGAGCGAAGCGATCGAAGGTCTGGGTGCACTTTAAAAAATGTAGTGGCGATAGTGCAAGGTGCAATCTATGTACTCAATTAGTTGCTTGTAAAGGGGGTAACACAAGCAACTTAATGAAGCATTTGCAAACGAGACACTAATTGAATCTAAAACGGTGCAGTGTATTTGACAGCCTAAACAATGTGGCTGCTAGCGATACTGCTAGTGCTAATAGTGCTAGCGGGCTTCAGCCGTGCCGTGTGTAAATGTGACCTGAGCGAAGGCTCGCAGGCAGGTTAGCTGTTGCGCACGGGTAATATGTTTTGTTTACCTGAGTGCAGTCTTGCAGGCACATCGCCTTGTCTTTTTTTTGTTTATTAACACTGACAGTGTATATGACATGTATATGTATATGACAGTGAGCTCATACACCTATAATAATTTGGCCTTTCATTGAATGCTTTATAAACCAGTTACACTTACAGATGTCATTGTGAATTGGAAAACTGCATTTAAATGTTGTTAAAGGTCAACGTTTCAATGTATGGTTCAGCAATTGTTGGTCGTTTACTAGGAATTGACATATTTTAAGTTACAAATACTTTGTTCTATGTTTAAACCTTCAGACACATTTTGACGTGTTTCAGTTCAGCACATCATTTATTTTGTGATGATTTAAAAGTACAATCCAGAATAATATACGTACTCGCCTTTATCTTTTTGCCATCTTACCAATTTCTTCATATCACAGTTTTGCATGATGTCACTGTAGGACAATGTTTTAAGGATCTCTTGTCGAGCTAGGTTGTCAGTTTGAAATGTCTGGATGAAGATGTAACTGATTTACAAATGTTAAAAAATGCCTCTTTTCATCCTCTGTCTGAGGGAAAACACCAAAAAGCATGATGGGGCGAGCCAGGCCCCTTTAAGTTATTTTATTTATTTGTGTCTGCTTCTGAGAGGCTAATGTAAGTTATACAGTTATTTCTGCAAGAAAATTACAATAAAATGAAATGTTTAATCTTCAAATCTTGTATTCATGTCTATAATTTTTAGCACCAAATTATTGAAAAGTATCAATAAGAGTATCGAAAAATACCGATACCGATAAGCAGTACCGGTATCGATAAAATCCTAACGATACCCATCCCTACTCACGATTGTTTCCACTCTGACTTTAATACAGCTACACCATTGTTTGGTTTCCATGGTAGCGCGTCTCTTTAGCAGTGCGCGCAACTCAAAGTCTGAGAGGGTGAGGAGTCACAGAAAACTGAACAAGAATCGACAACTCCACCCTCTGCTCACTCCTTTCCTGTAAAATACAGGTCCAGCCCACACATATGCTCCATGGTGCTACAGGCATTGCCCTTACAACTACAATAAGCATGTAAATGTTAATCTACAGCTCCGGCGACCCACTAGCACCGGAGTCTCCACCTGCAGACGCAGCCATCCTCATCAACTATACTGTAGCGTCACCTTGGATACGAGTCCAAACAACTCACAGACTGCATTGGGCGCTGAAATTGCCGCCCTGTAACCATCAGATCTGACGACGCTGAAATTATGTTTCGGCGGCATAGTTTACAGATAACAACAGTCAGCTTGTTGGCTGCTGCTGCTCTGGCTGAGGGCTCCTTTCTACCGCCCGGACGAGAGAGGGTAATGAAACAGGCTGCGGCCAGGCAGGAAACATGTGACTTATCAGTAACTTTAGACATCGTAAAACAATTTTAAACAAGATTTTATTGTAGATTATACATTTTACTGATACAAACTATATAATATTTACCTTGTTCATTAAAAATAAAACATATATTGTTTTTAAATATATTTTTTTATTTATTTTTTTATTTTTAATGACAATCAAATATGCGCCCCTATGGGCCGGCCGCCACTGAGTGTGTGGTTGCGTTCTTGTCACTTTGCTCAGCACTACTGCTTCTTACAACTTGTATTTGCCGTACTCGCCTTTAACTGTTAGCTCAGGTTAATCTCGCCCCCCTCCGACGTAAGCGTGACGTATGCGGTTCTTGCTTCTAGACCGAACATTTTTTGGTGCTTGAAACAAACCGGATTCCGGAGCTTAGAGGCGGCTCCGCTGCGGGGTGAACATGAAAAAACTGTGCTTTTCAGGCTCTAGCTCCGAGCCGGCCCTGGAACCGCGTTGGTGTGAAAGCCCCACTAGAGGATGTTAGGTCCACCCCAACTTAAAACATACATGGATAGGATACTAAATACATTTGCACACTTTTGATATAGTAACCTATGTCCGTATGTTTCTGTATGAGGGGCCGTACAGGCCGTAATTCATACTGGTCCTCTCACGCACATACATTCTCCTTATACATACATACATTTTCACTCTCACACACATATATTCTCCTTTTACATACATACATTTTCACTCTCACACACATATATTCTCCTTTTACATACATACATTTTCACTCTCACACACATATATTCTCCTTTTACATACATACATTTTCACTCTCACACACATATATTCTCCTTTTACATACATATATTTTCACTCTCACACACATATATTCTCCTTTTACATACATACATTTTCACTCTCACACACATATATTCTCCTTTTACATACATACATTTTCACTCTCACACACATATATTCTCCTTTTACATAGATATATTCTCCTTTTACATACATATATTTTCACTCTTATAAACATATATTCTCCTTTTACATACATATATTTTCACTCTTACACACATATATTCTCCTTTTACATACATATATTTTCACTCTTACACACATACATTCTCCTTTTACATACACACATTTTCACTCTCACACACGTATATATTTACACTCACACATTCATACATTTTGCTCTCATATTATCATATTTCAATGCACACATTCATATATTGTCACTCACACATTCATGCATTTTGTTCTCATATTCATATATTTTAATGCTCATATTTATACATTTTGCTCTCATGCACATTCATTCAATGTTTACATTTAATATTATAAATAATATATGCATGTATGAAGACAATATATGTATGCAAGTGAAGAATGTATGTATGTATGAAGACAATATGTGTATGCAAGAGAAGAATGTATGTATGTGTGAGAGAAAGTATAGTGGAAACGGAAGGAGTATGGTTGAAACGGAAGGCAGGTCATTATCGCGCTGTGATTGGCTCAGAAGGTCGAGCGGGGCGGGCTCATGTTCAGAACTTCGGATTCAAATCAACATGACGGAGAGAGATGAATCCGTGTATCTACGCACCATTTGTTTTTATTTATTAAAAAAGTAAACGGAAGAGCGTCTGAAAGGCGTTTTTGCCCTTTTGCTTTTTACCTTACTAAATGGTCTAATGGTCAGTGGGGGGAGGGGGGAGGGGGCGCCGCGAAACTCGCGGAAGTGATTTCAAAACAAAAAGCACTCGTTTGCTTGGAACGGTGATATTATAAGGGGAAACTAGGGGAATTTAGCGATCACAAAGAAAACGGCCAAGACACACATTGAGCCCAGAAAATGAATGTTATTTGAATGAATGTTATACAGCGGTTCTGCACTGCGGTCACCTCAGCCGTCTCGAGTTTTTTTTTCAAATCAGCAGCTCTTTTTTCCCCTGCTATATTTGATGATCGATACAAATGTTTGTTACCACAAGTTCTCAATAAAAGTGACACTGTTGGACTCGGTACTACTTGGACTACTACCACAAGTACAATCAAGTAGCCTACTTTTACTGTGTACTGAGTAATCCTTTGTCAAACTCCACCCATGAGTACAAAAAATCATTTTATCTTTCATCAAAGAGGGCAGAAAACATGCATTATTGTACTCTGGAGGGGAGTTTGACAGAGTATTACTCAAATAGTACACAGTAAAAGTACTTCATTGTATTTGTGGTAGTTTAACAAGTACTGAGTCCAACGGTACCAATTTTATTAAGAACTTATGGCTAAAAATCATTTGATCCCTCATCAAATATAGCATAAGCTCTTGTACTACAGTCAGCGCCGCTTCTCTGCGATTACCGTAAAGACGCTATTAATCTTGCACTCAAAAATGAAGAGCTGCTCATTTGACCAAACAAATGCGAGAGACGGCTGAGTTGACCGCAGTCAATATCATTAAGAACTAATGGTAAAATTGTCTTTTTATCATTCATCAGATAGCAGAAAACATGCATTACGTAGGCTACTATGGAGGGGACTTTGACAGAGGATTAGGCTACTCATAAAGTACACAGTAAAAGTAATTCATTTTATTTTTGGTAGCAGTCAAACTAGTACCGAGTCCAACAGTGTCACTTTTATTAAGAACTTGTGGTAACAAATATTTGTATCGATCATCAAATATAGCAGGGGAAGAGCTGCTGATTTGAAAAAAAAACTCGAGAGACGGCTGAGTGACCGCAGTGCAGAACCGCTGTATAGTTTAAATCTCCTAACAATGTTAGATTTTGATGTTAGACATTTTAGACACAGGCTTATTATATTTACAGCCCTTAATAACGTTCATTTTCTGGGCTCAATGTGTGTCTTGGCCGTTTTCTTTGTGATCGCTAAATTCCCCTAGTTTCCCCTTGTTTATAATATCACCGTTCCAAGCAAACGAGTGCTTTTTGTTTTGAAATCACTTCCGCGAGTTTCGCGGCTCCCCCCCCTCCCCCCTCGCTCCTCGCTCCAATGACCATTAGACCATTTAGTAAGGTAAAAAGCAAAAGGGCAAAAACGCCTTTCAGACGCTCTTCCGTTTACTTGTTTAATAAATAAAAACAAATGGTCCGTAGATACACGGATTCATCTCCCTCCGTCATGTTGATTTGAATCCGAAGTTCTGAACATGAGCCCGCCCCGCTCGACCTCCTGAGCCAATCACAGCGCGATAATGACCTGCCTTCCGTTTCAACCATACTCCTTCCGTTTCCACTATACTTTCTCTCACACATACATAGGCCCGTTCTCATTTCAGCAAATCCCCCTCCTCGACTCCTCGACTCCTCGGTCCTCCGGTAGTGACCCGGAAATGAATTTCAGCGCGCCATGTTGAAGGACATCTCATTTCTCTAAATGCACTTCGAGGACCGAGCATCGAGCATCGAGGAGGCTCTCTGGAGGAGCTCTAACCGAGGATACACTGATGGGTCCTCCACGGTCCTCCACGGCTCCTTCGTGGATGCATTTCCGGCAACAGAGATGTTTCAAAGAGTCGTGACGCACGGCCGGACTTATCTCAGCCAATGACAGCTCTGCATGCATCCCCTGGATATTATTTTATTAACTGCTCTCATCGCGACGTTTCCAGAGAGAACAGCTGTGATGTCCGTGCAGAAAGCAGAGCAGTGTGTATAATATATATCACTCAGTAGAACAGGCCTACTCTCTTTATTTGCTGTAGTTTAGTAGATATCTACAAACAAAGAGTCCATATTTTTCTAAAACCATTTAGTGCTTCACATAATAAAATACACAACGGCTGTTAGGCTGTTAGCTGTAGGTGCGTGTGTGTGTTTGGTACAGTGTGTGTGTAGATGCAGCGGACAGACAGGTCTCAGTTGGTTTGGTGTCCTCTGCTTACTTTTAATACTTGTAAATAAAACTTTTGGTCCGTCATTTATTTTCCTCATTGTAGCGACCAGAGAGGGGAGGGGGGGGATATATCCAGTCTCTGATAGTGTTACGTTAATTATGAGAGTGCTCTGTTTGATTCTGAAATTGTATATATATGTATATAAATATATACATATATGTGTGTGTGTGTGTCCCCGCATCTGTAGCCTGTTATTGTCTCATTATTCCGCACTGTGAATGAATCAAAGTAAATATATAAGTGGTCATGAACACATCTGTCCATCAGACAGAGGGCTGCTGTGCCTCCTGTCATCATTAATGGACGTCTCTTTAAAATGACCGCTCAGAGGAGAGGAGTTCTCATTTCTCTAACCGCCTGCTGCTTCCCCTCCTCTCTCCTCGGTTCCCCTCCTCGGCTCCTCGGCTCACATCTCCTGTGGGCGGGACTAAGTATCGAGGATAGGAGTCGAGGAGGGGAGTCGAGGAGGGGAGTCGAGGAGGGGAGTTAGAGAAATGAGAAAGGGCCATAGTACATTGTCTTCATACATACACACATTCTTCTCTTGCATACATACATTGTCTTCATACATACATACATTCTTCTCTTACATACATACATTGTCTTCATACATGCATATATTATTTATAATATTAAATGTAAACATTGAATGAATGTGCATGAGAGCAAAATGTATAAATATGAGCATTAAAATATATGAATATGAGAGCAAAATGTATGAATGTGTGAGTGTAAATATATACGTGTGTGAGAGTGAAAATGTATGTAAAAGGAGAATATATGTGTGTAAGAGTGAAAATGTATGTATGTATAAGGAGTATGTATGTGCGTGAGAGGACCAGTATGAATTACGGCCTGTACGGCCCCTCATATTTCTGTGTTGGTGGTCGTGCTGCGTGTGTGTGTGTGCGCGCGCAATCTATTCACAGAGCCTGCAGAGGCTATAGATTACTTTGATTTGTTGTTTAAATAGGGGGCCTCAGGGCCTGATGGCAGGTTAAGGCGGCCCTGGGTGTAGTGTGTTGTTACCAATAGTTTTATTGGTGACTGTGGTCCCAGCTGCCTTGAGATCATTAACAAGTAGGTATTGTTACCCCACGAGGCGAGATCTTGTGTGGAGTCCCAGACCGAGGGTGATTGATGCTCAATTTGTGTTACTTCCATTTAGAAAGCCACACATTATTCTTCTGAATAATGGCACCAACAGTTGTCTCCTTCTCACCAAGCTGCTTTCTGATGGTCTTTTAGCCAATCCCAGCCTTGTTCAGGTCTACAGTCTGGTCCCTGAGGTCCTTAGACAGCTCTTTAGTCTTGTCCATGGTGGAGAGGTTGGATTCTGATTGGTTGATTGTGCGGACAGGTGTCTTTTATACAGGTAACAAAGTTGATAAAAGGAGTACTTTCCTAAAGGAAATGGACTTATGTAACCGGTGCATGGGAGCCAGAATCCTTGTTGGTTGCAAGGGGATCCAATACTTATTTCCCACAGTTAAATGCAAATCAATTGTTATCTTTTATATAATGTCAATTTCTGGATTTTATTTTTGATATTCTTACTCTCACTGTTAAAATAAACCTACCATTAAAATGATAGACTGTTCATTTATTTGTAAGTGGGCAAACTTACCAAATCTGCAGGGGATCAAATACTTATTTCCTGTATATGTGTGTGATATTACTTGAGCTCTAATAGAACATTAGGTAGTGCACTTGTACCTTATCTTTAAGGAAACTAATTTAGAGATATAAAATGCTGTAACGAATGTAATGATAAAACTGATTATAAACTGATCTGATACTGAATCCTTAGTCATGTTTTTAGCTTGTACGTAAAGAGCCTCTGCCATGAGCATTTGTAATGTGCTTACATATCATATAGTTTAGAAACATTATTTTTATTGAATGGAATTTAAAGCGTTTTTGCCGGAGCAAAAGTGCACTGACATATCATAGCACTGTTAAACTTTTAATTTCAAACTTCTGGTGATTATTTATTGTGGGTTCGCCATTTCAAACAAACCTATTCACATTACCACAGTCAATTGCGTGCAAAATGTGTGTATTCGTATCACTGTCACTGATCAGAACACTGAGCTTCCACAGGCTTTATTTATCTGTGGTTCTGATTGCATTATTTCATTCTGTATCAATAAGTTAACTGAGTGGAAGCATGCTCACAGACTGGGACAGCAGCTGTATATAAAACTGTTCTGAGTATCATGTAGCGCAGAAACCAGGCCAAGCCCAAAGCTCATGAATATTCAGCAGCATTACGGTATGATCAGCTCGAGCAAGAAGGGGGTAAGATCTGATTTATTAAAGCAACAAAGAAGCCTGTTCATTACAATAACACAACTGTCTATATTCCTAGATTTTAAAAAATACTCACAAACCCATGCAGCTGAAACTGACCAGCACCTCAAATGAAATCTGAGTTTAGCTTGAGTTCAGTCTAACTGCCCCCCCCCCCCCCCCCCCCACTGGTCATCCAGAGAGAAGGACAGTTCAGATGAGCCTGTAGGATGGTCTAATCACACCGTGGTGAATGTGTGTGTCAGATTGTATGATATCAGTTTTCATGTCATGTGTGCACAGTGGCGGAGCCAGGACATTTTCAGTGGGGTGGCCAGGAGGGAACCAGTGATCATTTTGGGGTGGCATTGAAATCACTATTATCTGAACATAAAAATACATCTCACTAGAAAACAAGGGGTTATTTAAGGCACCTACAACACACCTCTACATTATTTGGGATTAAGCTAGTGGTGGAATAGATCAAATAATATATATATATTATATCTAACTATTTTTTTTTATTCCCGCTGGCTATGTAACAACAAAGCTTACATCATACAAATGTAGTGCAATATACAGACTGTTTAGCTTATGGTGATCAGCAGCACTATGAGCTCATTCTCTCAGTGTATCATCAGGAATACAGAGACACACACACATCATTTAAATAAGAGTTTTTAAATTAAATGATAGGTTAAGAACAAACATCTTAAAGTAAATAACAATAAACAATAGCCCTTAACCCTGTAAGACCCCCGGTTGTAATTTTACAACATTACTTGAAGCTATCCTAAAAAAGTCAGTAAATGTTTTGGTTTTTTAAAAGACTACATTTCAGGGATGGGAACGATTAATCGAATATTCGAAATTATTCAGGTATTCGAATATGAGTTATTAATTTTTTTTTTTTTTTTGGGAGGGATGCCTAAGTTGATTACATATTATCAAATTGAATAATTCAATGTATACGACAGTGCCATAGCTAAATGTGTTAGTTGACGTCTAAAGGTGTGTTTTGCTCCGCTCACCGGTCCCTCACAGCGGGCAGAGCTGCAGGTGCTGATCTCTCTCTCTCTCGCGTCTGGTTATACTTCACTCGTGTTTATGCCGCCGCTCTACTCCCTGTCAGATCTCCACTCCTTTAATAACCGCCTGCGTCCGGACTGCATGGACATCCTCGCAGATAATGAAATACTCCGCAAACGCCGTCCTCCACACAGAGGCTCTGGCCGTAAGTTTTTAATTCATTCCACGTCTCCACACTCCATCCCGTCCATTCGGTCCTGTCACACGCCCACACTACGCCATCACAACAAACAACACGTGAATCTGACCAATCTCCTTCCACTCCCCCGGTCCACACAACCCCCCCCAATGCAACGTCACCTCAGAGCAGCCCTGCTCAACACACGCTCCATCCACAATAAAAGCCACATTCTAAATGAATTCATTAAAGACAATAACCTGGACTTTCTGTATCTGACCGAAACATGGCAAAAACCCCTGGACTATTTTTCTTTAAATCAAATCACCCCAGCAGGATTCACATACATTGACAAACCTCGACCACAAGGGCGGGGTGGTGGTATAGCTGCTATTATCAGAAAGGAAATAAAAGCTACCATAATCCCCATCCCTGATGTTTCTTCATTTGAACACCTGATCTTTAAACTCTCTGGTCCCACTCCCCTGGTCACAGCCATCATCTACCGTCCCCCGAAGCCAAACCCCTCCTTTCTCTCCGACCTCTCTGACATTCTCACTCAGCTTTCTGCCATATCCCCATCTGTTCTCCTCTTAGGTGATTTTAACATTCATGTTGACGACCCGACCTGCAAATATGCCTCTGAATTTAAGGAAACCCTTCACTGCTGCAACTTCTCTCAGCATATCAACTTCCCAACACACAGCCGTGGTCACATCCTGGACTTGGTCTGCTCCACTGGTCTCACCATCCATCATCTGTCCAGCCTCAATCTCCACATCTCTGATCACCTGGCCATCATCATGGACATCAACATTCCCATCCCCGCCCAAAAGCAAAAACGCACAATAACCTACAGAAATCTCAAATCCATCTCACCTTCAGCAATCACTGCCTCCATTACCTGCAAGATGTCTGTCTCCCCCCCCCCCACTTTCTGAAAACCCATCTGAACTTGTGGACTATTATAACAGCACCCTCTCCTTCTGTCTCAATGAACTGGCCCCCACAAAAACAAAAAATGTCTCTTTCATACACTCCGCCCCCTGGTATACCCCCGAACTCCGCCAAATGAAATCAAGGAAACGTCAACTTGAACGCCAACACAAGAAAACCACACTAACAGTCCATCTTCAAATCTACAAAGACTATCTCCAGCAGTACAGTAACGCACTCAAAGCAGCCCGGTCTAATTACTACTCACAACTCATTCAGTCTGGCTCCAGCAACCCCAAGCGTCTGTTCTCCACCATCAGCAAACTTCTCAAACCCTGTGACAACGCCACCTCATCCTTCACCACCGAACAGTGCAACTCCTTCCTCTCGTTTTTCCAAACCAAAATCAGCAACATTTACAGCAATCTGACACCCTCATCAGCACCCCCCACCTCCCCTCCTGGCTCCCCCCCCTTCACCTCACAGCCCCTGTCCCACTTCTCCCCTGTGACCCCCATGCAACTGTCCGACTTCATGACTGGAATTAACTCCACCTGCACACTTGACCCAATGCCCTCCAAATGTGTTAAAGAGAGCCTCCCTGCCATCTCCCAACTCATTGCCACCATCATTAACTCCTCCCTCAGATCTGGATCAGTTCCCCCCTCTCTCAAACTGGCTGCTGTCACACCCATTCTCAAAAGACCTGGACTCACACCTGACATCATGTCCAACTTCCGGCCCATCTAAAATCTCCCCTTTCTGTCAAAAATACTTGAACGTGTCGTTGCCTCACAACTTAAAGCCCACCTCAGCTCCAATGATCTCTTTGAGCCATTTCAATCCGGTTTCCGATCAAAACACAGCACCGAAACAGCTCTTCTCAAAATCACAAACGACCTCCTCCTCTCCTCTGACTCCGGCAACCTTAACATCCTCATCCTCCTCGACCTCACCGCAGCATTCGACACCATCAACCACGCCATCCTGCTGTCCCTCCTCGAATCATCACTCAACATCACCGACACTGCACTCTCCTGGCTGAAATCCTACCTCACCGACAGACATCAGTTTATCAACATCAACAACTGCACCTCCTCCACTGCTCCTCTGTCCCAAGGCGTCCCCCAGGGTTCGGTGCTTGGCCCCCTCCTCTTCATCCTCTACATGCTCCCCCTTGGCAAAATAATTCGTCGCCACAACCTTCAATTTCACTGCTACGCTGATGACATCCAACTTTATATCTCAACAAAAACCATCACCCCCACAACACACTCCACTCTCACCAACTGTCTCTCAGAAATAAAAGCATGGATGCAAACAAACTATCTCCAACTGAACAGTGCCAAATCAGACATCATCATCATCGGCCCCCCATCCCGTATCAAAGACATCCAGAATTTCAACTTCACCATTGACAGCCACACTCTATCTCCCCCCCTCACATCCGCAACCTCGGAGTCATCTTCGACAGTCAGCTCAAATTCAACCACCACATAAATCACATCACCAGGACCGCCTTTTTCCACCTCAAAAACATTGCCCGTCTCCGCCCATCACTCTCCTCCTCTGCTGCTGAAACCCTGATTCATGCATTCATCACTTCACGACTCGACTACTGCAATAGCATCCTCTACGGCATACCATCCAACCTAATCAATAAACTCCAACATATCCAGAACTCTGCTGCCCGCCTCCTCACCCACACCCGCTCCCGAGACCACATCACTCCCGTCCTCCAGAACCTCCACTGGCTCCCCGTCCGTCAAAGAATCAACTTCAAAGTCCTCCTCATTACTCACAAAGCCCTCAACAATCAGGCCCCCCCCTACCTCACAGACCTGCTGCACCACCACACCCCTTCCCGCTGCCTCCGCTCATCAGAAGCCAACCTCCTATCCATCCCCACCCGCACCAATCACCGGACCTGGGGGGACAGAGCCTTCTCCGTCGCTGCCCCCTCCCTCTGGAACTCACTCCCCCAACCCATCAGAGACTGCACTGACCTCACCACCTTCAAAAAACTCACAAAAACTCACCTCTTCAATCTGGCTTTTAATGTGTGATTGTTTTTGTATTATTTGACTTTAACTTTAACTTTAACTATATATTTATTTGTTGTTCCTTCCTTTTCTTTTCCCTTCACTATATCTGTAAAGCGTCTTTGAGCACCTGTAAAAGCGCTAACAAATTAAATCTATTATTATTATTATTATTATTATGTCCAAATCCATCAGATCTAGCTAGTTCTAGCTAACGATATGGCTGCTGCCCCTCCCTACACGCAGACTCAAACCTCATCTTAGGCCCAAATGCGGCGCAAATGAGCTCCGCAGCTGTTGCAAGGTTCCGGCGCTAACAGTTCATGAGCGTGCTCCCCCGCCCCCTGTCAACACTCGCGACACATGGCCAGCCTAAACAACAATAAGCGCTGCTTGGCAACCGTGTGTGGCGGCAAAGTACATAAACATTTTGACAGGAGAGATTGGCTGGAGAGATGGGCTGATTGTGAATCGCCTCCGCATATGAAAGCTGTAGGCCTATAGCTGTCAAACTGTGATCACCATTTCAATACATTTGACAAATTCGACTTCGTTTCTATACTTATTTGAACATGTATTTATTTAATTCCAAAAGTTATTGAAAAAAATTTGTTTCCAACATTTTTTGAAAAAAAAAAATGTTACCCAACTTTTTTTTTTATATAGGATATGTACTTTTCGGTTAACCGGTTAACCGCTTTTTGGGGGGTCGAATATTCGAATATACATTTGCTTTCAAATTCCCATCCCTACGTACATTTACATAGTCAAACGGTCCTTTTGTTCAGCCTCACAATGCTATTGGGTAGTAAATGTCTTTATAGGTCCTGCCCTCTGGCCATACACGCCATGGATTTTGGGCCCCATGAAAAGATATCACATTGGGCCCCACCACCAGTCCCAGGCCACTCCAACCAAGCACAATTGCTGTAACCACACCTCCAGAACCCAACCCACTCATGTATGCTTTAAATAACTCTACCTGTACAGGCTTGCATCTATCTTGTAGTCCAATACTAACTGCACAATATTTACTGACACTGAGCTGTGAAAATATAACACTTATGGGGGGACAGGGCTGCTGAGTCTAGAGATGGATCTGTTGGTCCTGGCACCAGGGGGAGGGACAACTGATTTAGTATGAATAGCTGCTAAAAATGTACCTGCATTTACTAAATGTCAGCTAAAAGAGGAGTGAAATTAAAAACCTGTATAGATATTAACAGTACTTAATGTCAGCTTAGTAAAAAAAAAACATTACAATTATTATTTACAATGGACTAAGCTTAGCTAACAGACACATTTCCACCACTCATAGACCACAACCACCTTTTCTTTGAAAAACTGGGTGACATACTTTCGCCCTTTAGTCCCTCTCTCTGGTCTTTCTCTCCTTTCTTTTCTCTTTTGAAAGCCTGACTTTGTTAGTCGTTGAGACATGGTTCACAGTTCACACGTAAGTACTAGCATCCCTGCTCCTAACATGCTCTCACTCTCTGCTAGAAGAAAGTGCCAGCGGTGCTGCACCGCGTTTGGAGGCAGGACCAAACCATTACATGTAAATAGAAGGGGGTGTACAGAGGCTTTGGATAATTAACTTTTGGAAAAAAATAAGTTAAATGAACTGTAAGTTTAGTGAGTACATTATCAATATAACGTCCTATTAATGTTAATTCTTGATGAATGATGAAAGGTTATTTAAACATTTTTTTCTTAATGTTCTAAAATGGTTTGGGCCACCGTGGTGAGGGTGGCCAATAGGGTGGCCAGGATTCAGCTGGATCTCCAGGGCCCAGAAGTTCAAAACTTTTAATCTCAATCAGACCCGATCAGATTTTGAAATCCCATTTTTTGTGATCCAGGATCAGACAAGTCGGCCAGATTTTGTCCCTGGAGTTCAAAGCAATTCAGGATAGGATCACCCTGATCCAGATTACGACTTTTTAAGATTGCTAGATCCTGAATATCAGTGCTGTAATCCTACCGAGGCAATGAAATACAAGTCCCTTGAAATAAATAAATGTGGCATTATGAAATAAAAGTCTCTTGAAATAAATTAATTAGGCATTATGAAATAAAAGTCCCTTTTATTTAAATGTACATTTATATACATTTATTGACTTATTTATTTATTTCAGAATGTATTTCATAACCTTATATACTTCATAGGCATATTTATATGTATATATATATATGTATTTATTTAATTATTTATGTATTTCATTTTGGCTTAAACGGCATTCCATGCCACGGTGACAGTTTGATAAACAGAAGGATAAAGGTCGGTCAGCAGGAAAAGCTCACGTGTAGTGCCGACAGGGCAGCGTCCAGTTACCGCACGAGCTCACTGATCTGAGGAGTGCTGACACATGCACGCGCTCAGCGGAGGCAGGCGGGCAGAGGGATGCGTTCCAGGGACCGGGACACTGGTTTCTCCTGTGGAAGCTGAACACCGGGACACACAGCGGGACACACACCGGAACTCACACCGGGACACACCGGGACCATGTCTCTGCTGAAGCAGCGGGGGAGGGAGCTTGAGCGCTTCGATGGACTGTCGCTCATTTACTGGTACGTGACAAATAGCCTAACTGAAGGTTCATCCTCTACAGGAGAAAAGCAAAACTTATTTTTCCATTCCGCATTCTTTGTGCCTTCAACAGACTCAATACTGTCCCGTGAAGGAAGCCACCGGCAGTATAAAGCAGCCTGTTACAGCCTCTAATAGTTCTGCTTTGTAGTATAGGTACTGGCTCACTGTTACAGCTTTACACACCTCTGCAGTGGAGTCATCAATAAGTTGATTGCAGTTTTAATTTAAGGGTTATTTTTTTTGTTCCTAAAGCAGCATACAATTAATCATCTTCCAGGAAATCAGTATCAAAGTTTTCCAAATCAAAAGAAAAAGATGTGATTGCCTTGGCCGTGGGTGAGTGGGGCAGTTTGGAGAGGGGTGGGGGGGTGATTTGGTCCCTGCTATGGCCCTGAGGGGAGGAGTCAGTCAGCTAAATGTAGGTGCTGAGTGGACTGTTGGGGCAGGGTTTAAAGGCGAGCTGCAGGGTGCTGGGTGACACTGTGCCTTCCCTCTCTAGATGACACTCCACTTTTGCCAGCCATCTTTCCCACACACACACATCCTGCCCTGAAGCTTCCCTCATGATTCTCTCCTCCAAGAAGTTACCCGAGCTCTGGGACTACTTTCTGATTTACGTGTCCGGAGCCTTAGAGTTTAATCCGGACTGCAACGACGTCGACCTGGGAATGTTTCCCCTCAGGATGAACCCCACCATTAAGACCAGGTAGGCGTGGGTCAGGGAGACAGTGTGTGTGTGTGTGTGTGTGTGTGTGTGTGTGTGTGTGTGTGTGTGTGTGTGTGTGTGTGTGTGTGTGTGTGTGTGTGTGTGTGTGTGTGTGTGTGTGTGTGTGTGTGTGTGTGTGTGTGTGTGTGTGTGTGTGTGTGTTGTACTGATCCTTGTATAGAGTGAGAAAATGAGTGTATGGGAAATGCACAATAATGACTTGTTGACCTTTGATATTTAGGAATACCAGACACTGATTTTTAGTTTGTACAATCACAGGTGGGAAGTAACGATAGTACATGTACTATTTAAGTACTGTACTTAAGTAACATATTGAGGTACATGTACTGTGTAACGGTATCCGTATTTGTCCCGTACCGTCACGGTTCGGACGTCATGGTTCGGTGCATGCAGTCACACGACGAATACGCCTTTTTTTTACGAGTGGGAAAAAAGTCTTTCATTCAGGGCAGTATCCATTACACTATATATAATCCAGGGGGCGGTATTGCGCCTAAAAACTGTTTGCCAGCCGCCCTTAAACAACAAATGAAGAAGAAGAAAACACAACAAAACGAACAATATACAAGAAGAAGAAAAGTTAGTATGGCGATTTCAGATAACACACAGGAGCTAGAACCCATAGATATATATAAACACTAGATGGCTCAAGGGGGAGTTGTCAGTACCCGATCTGCAGCCCTGCCCGATCTGCACTGCGCATGTGCGAGATGGTCCGCCATATTGGACAACTCCATACGGCAACTCAAATAGGACATTAGACGTCTAGACGGCTGCCCGATTAGCATCGTGCATGCGCGAGTCATAAACATCTCAAATATCTATACAAAAATCTTTTGTTATTTTATTTTATTTGAAATAAAATGAAGGACATTCACAGTTAATGTAATTAGATATAAATCATGAATTCCATACATATTGCATACATTCACAGTCAATATGTATTCAGTATGATAGCTGTCTAACAGAAGTTAAATTCATTTATCACTTATTGTTATGAACTTGGTTACACAAGGATAAGGACTCAAATGCACGACCCGGGAGCCAAAGGTAAAGTATAATTAATATACTTTATTTGTACAAAAAAGGTAACAAAAGAAAATCACTCTTACGAGATGACAAAAAAGGTTTAAACAAGGTACAACAGAAAATCGCTCACAACGTGAGGAACTAAACTTATAATAAGTTTCAGGAGCAAAGATAGGCTTGAATCAAAAAGTGCAAACGCTGAAGAGCAGAACTCTGGCATGAGGACAGGACAAAAACGAACTGACACTGAATGCTGGGAGACTGGGGACTTTAAACACTCAACAACCATACACAGGTGAACACAATCAGGGGCGGGGCTGATACTGATGAGGGAAGTGAGTCAAGGGACCTGAAATGAGGCGTGAAACAAACAAAACAGGAAGTGAGCAATAATAACACATAAATATGAAACATGATTATTAACACTTTTGACGGTGCACAACAGTACCCCCCCCTCTAGGGCCGACTCCTGACGGCCCAGGCCGATCATAAAAATCCTGAATCAGGGTTTTGTCCACAATGAATCTCGCAGGAACCCAGCACCTTTCCTCGAGACCATAACCCACCCAATCCACCAGGAATTGCTTGCCTCGACCCCTATTGCGGACCTCCAGCAACTTGCGGACCTTGTACGTTAGGCCACCTTCGAAGAACTGGGGTGGTGGAGGGGGCTTGGAGGCGGGAATCAGCGTGCTCTCATGAACTGGCTTAATCTTGCTGACGTGGAATGTAGGGTGTACCCCCATGGTTCTGGGAAGTCTTAGGCGCACAGATACCGGATTGATGATTTTTGACACCGGAAAAGGCCCCACAAACCTTGGAGTCAACTTCTTGGACGCCACCTGAAGTGGTAGGTCCTTGGTGGAAAGCCACACCTTTTGACCCGGTTTGTAACTGGGAGCGGCCCTGCGGTGGATGTCTGCTACATCCTTCATCCGAGCCGAACTTCGTAGCAGAGATTGGCGAGCTCCAGCCCAAACTCGGCGACAGCGTCTAATCAAGGCGTGAGCTGATGGTACCTTAACTTCCCCTTCGTCGGTTGAGAACAGCGGCGGTTGATAACCATTGGCACAATGGAAAGGCGAGAGACCTGTGGCCGCCGTGGGAAGAGTATTGTGTGCAAACTCCACCCAAGTGAGGTGGTCGCTCCAGTTGGTCTGGTTCTGGAACACGAGACAGCGTAGTGTAGTCTCCAGTTCTTGATTCAGACGCTCCGATTGTCCATTTGATTGAGGGTGGTAACCTGAAGACAAGCTGACAGTAGCGCCTATGAGTCTGCAAAACTCCTTCCAGAAAGCTGAAATGAATTGTGGACCTCTGTCGGAAACAATGTCATTTGGAAATCCGTGGATCCTGAATATTTGGTTCATCATGACCTCTGCGGTACTCTTGGCAGAGGGGATCTTGGTTAGAGGAATGAAATGAACCATCTTGGAGAACCGGTCCACCACTGTCAGAACCGTAGTTTTGCCTCTGGACGAGGGAAGACCTGTCACAAAGTCCATAGATATATGTGACCAGGGACGTTGAGGAATCGGCAGTGGTTGGAGCAAACCCATCTTGACCTGGGACGAGGTCTTATTGCAGGCACACACCGGACAAGCCGCTACGTATTCCTGCACATCCTTCTTCATGGCTGGCCACCGGAACCGCTGCTTAATCCTGTACATAGTCCTTTTAACTCCAGGGTGGCACGAGATCACCGACGTGTGGGCCCAGTGGATGACCTTAGAGTGGAGAGACACAGGAACAAAGAGCAGGTGGTTTGGACCTTTGCTAGGTGCTGGGTTTAATGCGTTAGCCTGTTTAACATCCAATTCTAATTGCCAGGAAAAGGCTCCGACCATACGGTTTAATGGAAGGATGGTCTTGGGCTCTACCGAAAAAGGTTCTGGATCGAAAAGGCGAGACAAGGCATCAGGCTTCTGATTCTGAGATCCGGGACGGAAAGAGAGAGTGAAGTTGAACCTACTGAAAAATAGAGTCCACCTGGCCTGCCGAGAGTTGAGGCGTTTAGCCTTTCTGATATACTCCAGGTTCTTATGGTCTGTCCAAACTAAGAACGGCTGTTCTGCCCCCTCCAACCAGTGTCTCCATTCCTCCAGAGCAGCTTTTACAGCTAACAGTTCCTTATTTCCCACATCGTAGTTCTTCTCTGCCGCCGTCAGCTTCCGCGACAGGAAGGCACATGGGTGTATCCTGTTGTCTTTCAAGGATTTTTGGGACAAAATGCCTCCAATTCCCTCATGGAAGCATCGACCTCGACCACAAACTGGCGCTGGGGATCCGGAATGGTGAGAATCGGCGCTGTGGTGAACCTCTCCCTGAGGAGCTGGAAAGCGCAGTCAGCCTGGGGAGTCCACTTGAAGGGGACTTTGGAAGAAGTCAGAACATGCAGAGGAGCAGCTACAGAACTGAAGTTTCTTATAAACTTTCTGTAGAAGTTTGCAAACCCTAAGAACTGCTGAACCTTCTTCCTGGAGTCTGGTGTTGGCCACTTGGAAACTGCACTGACTTTAGCAGGTTCCATCTGCATCTGGTTTGGTGAGATTATATATCCTAGAAAGGCCACCTTTTCTACGTGAAACTCACACTTCTCTGCCTTGACATATAATTGATTCTCGAGTAGTTTCTGCAGAACCTGACGGACATGGTGAACATGGGACTTAGAGTCTGGTGAGAAAATCAAAATGTCATCAAGGTACACAAACACAGAAACATTCAAAAATTCCCGCAAAACCTCATTCACAAAACCCTGAAACACAGCCGGTGCATTACACAGTCCAAAAGGCATAACAAGGTACTCATAGTGACCGCTCTGAGTATTAAATCCTGTCTTCCACTCATCCCCTTCCCTTATTCTAACCAAGTGATAAGCATTTCTTAAGTCCAGCTTGGTAAAAATCTTGGCAGTCTGAAGTAGCTCGAAAGCAGAGGACATGAGTGGCAGAGGATAGCGGTTTTTTACCGTAATGTCATTAAGAGGGCTGTAGTCTATGCAAGGTCTCAGAGAACCGTCCTTTTTTCCCACGAAGAAAAACCCCGCTCCAGCTGGGGAAGATGAAGGACGGATAATCCCTGATTTGAGAGAAGCGGAAATGTAGTCGTCCATTGCCGCTCTCTCTGGCCTTGAGATCGAATACAGTTTTCCCTTGGGAATGGGAGCCCCCGGTAAGAGATTAATGGGGCAATCAAAAGGTCGGTGAGGAGGTAACGACATGGCTTTTGATTTGTTAAATGCTTCCTTAAGATCATGATAACATGACGGTACCTTCTGTAGGTCAGGATAGTCTGGGTGATCAATGACGATCCTACTAGGGTCTGTTGGTGCTTTAACAGAGCGTGAATGTTTACACCTGTTAATGCAATCCTCTCCCCACTCCTTAACCCTTCCTGAGCGCCAGTCAATGTGTGGGTTGTGGATTTTTAGCCACGGAAAACCCAAAATAACCGGATGCTGAGCAGATTCAAAAATGTGAAACTGCATAACTTCAGTGTGGTCATTATTTACAGTGATCTGGATAGGTTCTGTGCAGTGGGTGACTGTAAACAACAAACGTCCGTCTAAAGCACTGGCGGTAATGGGAGAAGATAGAGGGACAGTTTTTATACCAAGCTGTTTGACTATGCCCCAATCCATAAGACTTTCGTCCGCTCCTGAGTCTATTAGCACTCCTTGGGAAATGACCTGATCATTAATACAAATGTTTACCTTGGTAACTGGACGAGTTACATATATATCTCCAAATAAAAGAACCCAATAAAAAGAGTTTTTAAATAATAGTGAAGTCACGTTGTAATAACAATAACTCATCTCTCTCTCGAGTTTTCCTTTTGAGCTTTGCCAAAAGCCACTGTGTCAAGTGTCCTACTTGGGTTGCCGTACGGAGTTGTCCAATATGGCGGACCATCTCGCACATGCGCACTGCAGATAGGGCAGGGCGGCAGATCGGATAGTGACAGGAGTCGCCAGTGTAGCTCACCGGTGGCCATCTTGCCACAGTCAACAACTACTGCTACAGCTGTTGTAAGGTGAGTGATCTGCACAAAAATACTCTTAACTCGCTGAAATCTTGACTGATTTACAAACGGTTTGGTTTATTATAAACGTTATTAGCATGGCTATGATACAGGAGACAACAAGACATGTTGAAAAAAAAAGTTCATGATTATAATGATAAGTATGCAGTATCATAACTACATCTTTGATGTTTATAACAAACCAAACCGTTTGAAAATTGAGCAATCTACGGTTATTTCAATAGTGCACCATAGACATAATGTTATGAGTGAGCGAGCTGCCTGTGGCAAGATGGCCGCCATGTGGCAACGTCGGTCTCCATTGGCCAGCAGCGCGGGTGAGTCATCTAGTGTTTATATATATCTATGCTCGAACCCACCTGTTTCTTTTAAATCAGCTGTGTGGGAACATTTCGGGTTCCCTGTGGACTACAATAACGATGGAGTGCGAGTGGTGGATCGGACGAGGACGGTGTGCCGGCGTTGTTAGACGGCGGTGCGGTATGCTAATGGTAACACACGCCGAACATGCTAAATCATATCAGAAGGCATCACCCAGATTTGCCAATTTCATTTCATTTCAAACCTTTATTTAGACAGATAGGTCCCTTGAGATCATGGATCTCTTTTACAAGGGAGACCTGCATCAATTTAGTTCCACATGAAACATAAAAACAACATAAAAACAACAATAGAGGACATCATATTTACATATTCACCAACACTTACAAACACCCATAGTGTCAGAAAGCATCTCGTGCAGACGTGCCTTAAAAACATTCAGAGAAATAAAATTGCTCAATTTCAATTTGGACTGTAGGCTGTTCCAAGCAAGTGGAGCTGCGCACATAAAAGCTGTCTTACCCAAGACAGTCCTTACTCTTGGTACATCTAACAAGACTACATCCTGCGACCTCAGACAATAGCTGCTTGCAACTTTCTGCTTTACCAGAGAACAGATGTAATACAGGAGTTTGCCCAACATAGCTTTATAAATAAAAGTGTACCAGTGACTGAGCCTCCGTACAGAGTGATGGTAAACCTGCCTTGGCATACAGGGTACAGTGATGTGTAAGCGCTTTACAATTTGTGACAAATCTCAGTGCACTGTGATACGCAGCATCCAATTTGCTCAGGCAATTGGCAGGTGCATTCTTATACATCAGATCACCATAGTCCAGCACAGGTAAAAAGGTCACAGAGCCTTTTCCTGGCCTCAAGCGAGAAACAGGACTTTTTTCTGAAAAATAAACCTAGCCTAACCCTCTGTTTTTTAAGCAGGTTATTGACATGAAGTTTAAAAGAGAGACAATCATCAAGCCAGATACCTAGGTATTTATAACAGGCAACAACTTCAAGTTTTGTTCCTTGCGTAGTTACAATGTCTAAAACAGGCTCTGGTGTCTTTTTTGCTTTTGAAAAGAGCATTACCTTGGTTTTATCCACATTTAAAAGAAGCTTTAATTCAGAGAGCTGAATCTGAATAGTGTTAAAAACAGCCTGTAATTTAACAACAGCCTCCTTAATGGAGGGACCTGCACAGTACATCACGGTATCATCCGCATAAAAATGTAAAGTAACTTCATCCACATTATCACCTACGCTGTTAATATATATGGAGAATAAAAGTGGTCCTAAAACAGAACCTTGAGGAACACCATTAGCAATGTTTGACCACTCAGAAGACAGCCCATCAAAATGAACACATTGGGACCTTTCAGAGAGGTAGTTCACAAACCACCCACTGCATGGCTGGATATGCCAATACTGAGTAGCCTCTGCTTCAAAATGCGATGATCAACGGTATCAAACGCTTTGGAAAGGTCAACAAATAGAGCTGCACAACTCTGCTTATTATCTAAATAACTAGTAATGTCATTTACCACTTTCATTGTCGCAGTGATGGTGCTATGTTTCTTTCTGAATCCTGACTGATGTTTAGACAGGATATCATTTTTACATAAAAACTCCTTTACTTGTTCACTCACAAGTCGTTCGAGCACCTTAGCCAGAACTGACAATTTTGAGATTGGCCTATAGTTATTTAAAATAGTTGCCTCCCCTCCTTTCAGTAAAGGCAAGACATAAGCAGACTTCCATACTTTTGGAATTGTATTTGTGCTGAGGGTGAGGTTAAAAAGAGAAGTAAGAGGTGGAGCAATAAAATCTGCAGCTATCTTTAAAAAGAAAGGCTCTAAGTTGTCCGGGCCAGCCGGTTTCCTAGGATCTAACTTGGATAATGCTTCATGAACAATACCAATAGTTAAAGGAGTAAAACTGAAAGGGTTTTCCAGACCACATTGTTCAGAGTCAAGGATTGGAGCGTTCACAGAAGCAGAAGTACAGTCAGTGACAGAATCAAACAGAGAGCCACAAGACACAAATTGCTTATTAAAGCAATTTAGCATAGTAGCCCTGTCTGATATAATGCCAGATGCTGTGGTGAGACACGGAGGTAGCTCATTTGGGATATCACCAGTGGAAATCGATTTTATGGCTTTCCAAAATTTCCTAGGATTATTCAGGCTTTCTGTGGTTACTGACAAATAGTACTTTGATTTAGCACTTTTTATTTGAGATGTGAAGCTATTTCTTAGCTGCCTAAAGCGTAGCCATTCTACCTCTGAGCCTGATTTCCTAGCCTTAGCCCAAGCATTATTTCTCTCATGAAGTACACTGGACAGCTCAGCAGAAAACCAGGGATTGTTTCGTCCCTTCACTCTAAATTTACGCAGAGGTGCATGTCTATCTATAATTTTCATAAAACCAAGATAAAAATAAGACCATGCAGTTTCTACATCAGCACACAGATTGATTTTACCCCAATCAAAAACAAACAGATCATGTAAAAAACCCTGCTCCACAAAGTGTTTTTTGTCTCTCTTAGTGATGATATGTGGTTTAACCTTTTGGACCTTAGTGTCCCTAACTGTGGCTACAACACAGTGGTCACTCACATCATTAGCAAATACTCCCACAGATGAGTATTTATGTGGAACATTTGTTAAAATTAGATCAATTAAGGAGGATTTATTTGGGGACTTAATATTTGGGCGAGTAGGACTGTCTATAATCTGGGTAAAATTCAAAGAGGTACACAAGTTTTTAAAATCCTCTGACACAGAAGTTAACCAGTCCCAATTAAAATCACCAAGCAGCACTATTTCCTTGTAGGAAAGTTGTGATAACAGTTTTGCCAATGACGATAAAGAGTCCTTGACAGCCGAGGGGGCCCTGTAGCAGCCCACCACCATGACCTGTTGACCCTTTGTTACCTCAATATTCACGGCAAAAAATTCTAGCTGTTTACTAACAGATTTGGAAACCATATTAGTTACACAAAACTTATTTTTCACATAAATGGCAACGCCACCACCTTTTTTAGGCCGGTCAGTACGATATACACTGTAACCATTTATGTAAATGTCAGAGGCCAAAATGGATTTATCTAGCCACGTTTCTGATAGGACAATGACATCAGCATCAGTCAAACTCGCCCAAATACGGACAAAATCTAATTTAGGTAACAGACTACGCACATTTAAATGAATTAAACCTAGCCCAGATCTAGATATAAAATCAGCAGGAGTAGCTATTTGACTAATACTGCTAGGTGGACCTGGATTTGGCTGTACATTTCCTGATAGTAACAACAATAAAAATACCAAGCACCTTTTCCTCTTAATCAACACACATACATTGTCAGCTGTTCTAGAGTCACCAGCAAACTTCGCGAAAGTGAGATTAGAGTTTAAAAAACAATTTTGAAGGACCATCGTAGCAGGCATGTGAGAAAGACAAACATTTTCCGAAATGAATGTCCGCGACAGTGCAACCAGCAATTGTTTGTGCAACACCTCCGAAACTGTACAGGGGATGTCCACTGCGGGCGGCAGAACATACCCGAATCCAGTAGATTTTTCAGGATGACTAGCGATCTTCTCCTTGTCCAGCACAGCCAAAAAAAGGCACAGCAGAAACACGACACCCGCCATTCTCCCAGACCAGCACAACAGTATCCACGTTGTTCCTGGAGCAAGAACCACGCCGGACAGCAGCAAGAACCAGGCAGGGAGGCAGCAGCGTAGCAACTCTCCAGGTTTCTCCGCAGTATCTCAGATCAGGCCTTCGCACCCGTAGAAGCAGAAACAGGCAGGAGCAGGCCTTCACACCGGAACCAAGACAGGTGGATGGCACCAGAGCAGGCCTCCGATCCAGCAGAACACGGGCCCTCCTCCGTGACAATCCTCCTCCGCTCCCAGCACACGACAAGCGAACACGAGCCCTCACAACGCCTCCACAAACCGCCTCCACAAACCTCCGGTCCGAAGCAGCGACGAGCGAGCAGGTGTGAATCACCGGAGCCCGGCAAAAGACAACAGCAGTTCAACAGCTTATCCCCGCTGTTTTTAAGAAGCCAATAGACATAAAAGGCGAGAGACCAAAATAAATAACGGAAGCTTTTGGCATATTTCAACAGCAATGCACCCTTGAAACACTTTTTTATTATTTATTTTGTAATATTTTTAAGACATTCTTTTTAGTTTTACAGCTTATTGAACCTTTTTGTTTGACATCAGCCATGATAAATAATATGGCCATCTGAGTGGGTGTGGTACTGTTTGTGCTTTGTTTTTAACTGTTTAATACAGTTAATTTTTCAAAATGTTAGAGTTCCTTATTTTGAAACTGAAACTTGCACTACTGTTCAAAAATAAATAACAACAAACCTGGAATTATGCATTGGGGACTTTGTTTTGCTTTTTCTGGTTGTACCGAACCCGTACCGAACCGTGACCCCCAAACCGAGGTACGTGCCGAACCGTGAACTCTGTGAACCGTTACACCCCTAACATGTACTTTACTTGAGTATTTTATGCTAGTTTACACTTCTACTCCGCTACATTTAAAAAAAGTAAATCATCTGAATACATCTTCCACCAGTGGACACTATATAAGTCTGGGGCTTGTATTTGATGCTGTAACAGTTCATAAAATGATTGGTAAACTCATCATGGAGTACTTTGTAAAGAGGTTTAATTTGCGAGTTTCCTTACACATAAACGTTGTACAGTGTTAATAACATGACATTAATAACATGTGCGTTTCTCTGCCTGGTGGAAGGTGATTGACTTTATTATTCATGGTCGTCTGTTCTTATTTCTGAATTATATGAAGGCATTGCTTGAAAAACTCAATGTCTGCCATGCAGTTGCATAATCCGTCACTCAAACTGAAAGACATGGTATGAATAGATGTTGTTAGTCTGTTTGGCTGCAGGTATACAGTATATGAGTAATAACGATGACTCATAACAAGATGTATGGGGAAAGCTTTGACACGTGTACTTTAGTCTATTGTTTCCCTGCAGTTCAGCCTTGTTTCTGATTCATACTGACTTAATAATAGTAACCAGGAGGAGTGATCATGAGTCATGTTGACTGACATGACGCTGGTTTATTGAACAGTTCTGGTGATGTCATCCTGCATCATCAGCACTACATGCATCACATCCCTGAGCTGGACTGAACCTGATGTGTTTATCATATAGAAATCCTGTAAAAAAGAAAAGAAGTGATTATAAGCATCATGAGTTGAGTATGTACCTGACAAAGATATTCAGGTGGACAAATGTATAGTGTTATTGACCAGTGAGTATAGGGAGTGTATTTCTGCTATATTTAACTTATTCACATTCAACAATGTAAGTGTAAAAGCACACTGGGAAACGTTATGATTCTAGGATGAACTCTATCAATAGTATAAAGACATACATTGTGTTTACGAAGGTAATAAAGCAGATTACTTGTCATTTCAGTTTATGTAGTTAATTCATGTGCTCTGAAACATTTGAACAGAGATACATGGAGCATGAACCCCACAGTGCAGCTGCCAGCACTGATCCAACAGGAAGTTGAAACCAAGTGCAATCACTGTTCTTTTCCTTTTCTCTTTCTTTTCATTTTCAGATTAGCTTTTGGCACTAGATGATTTGACTAGACAGAACCATCAGGTCAATGTTGGTCTTTTGTTCAAAATCTGCCCATGCTCTGGCTCCCCCCTGACACGATGGATCCAGGGTCCTGCAGTGGTTTTATGATCAACCTTTGAATTTGAAAAACTTAGGCAAGACGGTTATGTTTAGTCTTTGACCTTGAATGGTTTAGGTTAGGACCAGTTGTCAGAATGCCAATCTTACTTCAGTTTCAACAAATCATGGGTTATCATCTAGACCAGTGGTTCTCAACTGGTGGGTCACGGACCCGTTTCGAGATGTGTGAGTGAAGAAAAAAAAAAGTTGAAAATAAATATATATCTTTCCTTTTTTTGGGAAAAAATTAAAACGTTTATTTTGAAGGCCCGATGTTCTAACGCTGTGCATGCAGTGGGCGTTGGACTGGAAGTACCGGAGACCATAAACGGTTTTGAAAACTTCTCTCACGTAGTGATCATCTTCTCAATAAAACATCTTTGCTGATGTTTTTTTGAGTCTTCTGGCCAATCAGAATCAAGATTGTTGCCGGAAGTCCCCACGGAGAATAACTTTGCGGTAGAACTATTCTTTATACATCCATGGGTACAACTTCAGATACAAATGAACACATAATGAAATATGACCCCCGGTCTGATGATTGACAGGTCACAGAACAATGGGGGCTATCTACCCTACCCACAGTTTAAAGTATTTCACACAGACTCTCTCCTCTTTGCTCTTCTCTCTGTGTGGAGCAGCAAGTTCAGCTTCAGAACAAAGTGAAAAACAAACAATGGCATTAAATATTATTAATATGTCAGGTAGTAATGGATGTATTTATTTTCTTCTCAGAGTGTACCAGAATGTGTAGTTTAGTTACTATTTCTAAAAATCTCCTGGGGGAGAATCCCCCCAGACCCCCCTTCTGGGGTGGGTTTTCAGCACGTGTGCCTTTTTATGTTATACAGTTCAGCTTTGATTCCATCATCTCTTTAAACCTTATTTAAAAGCATTCTTTAGTTCTGTGAAGGGATATAAGGGATATATTCACTTTAATTAAGCGTATATTACAGCACGATTTTTAGTTGAATAGATTTCAGTGGTTCAAAATTTGGGTCGCGATTTATTGACAAAGGAAAAAGTGGGTCCCGAGGCCTGACCAGTTGAGAACCACTGATCTAGAGACAACACTGCTGTGTCTATTTATATATTTTTAACAGGTGACTTGTTTAAAATGATATGTGTGTAATGGATGGTTTTTAGCAATCAGTACAAATCTGAAATTCAGCGCACCCTTTTCCAGATTAGAACAGCAGGGCAGAGTTAGAGATGGGGTTAAAGACTGTAAAGAAAATGGACTGGTACTACGAGGAACTGCAGACTGGGCAGGACTGATGGAGAGCGATTGCTAAATTGTTTCTTTCTGGGGATATAAAAACAAGCCACACTTTGAGCTTCCTGTATGATATACAGGTATAGAAAACCCATAAGTATGGAGTTAAATCCAATAGTTTGTCTGTCATATGTATAATGACAAATGTGGCATGTTATGAACTAGCTAGGTCACCTATTTTGCAAAATCCACTTTTTCACGTCTTTTATAAATAAACATGTGTCCCCTCTGTGTAAAGAGATTCTGAAAGTTTCAGGAAAAAAGTTTCGTTCTCTTTTTGTCCTGATCCATTTATATAAAAACCTGTCTGAAAATCAGCTGATCAGATTTTGGCCACTTTATGATGTCATAACGATGTTTTGGCTTGTGTAACCATTAGCCAATAACCAACCAAGGTAACCCCCCCCACCTTATCACCTGAATCTCCTCCTAGAGCACCATTAGGCGCTTTCACACCGGAGTACTTTTCCCAGAAATAGTTCCGATAGTTCCTGGGATGTTGCGTTCACACCAAAAATATCTTTTTTTCCAGGAACCTTTTCTCCCCTTTTCAGTCCCTGCTAGAGAGGTGGTATTTTCCTGGGGGGAAAAAGGTTCCCATTTCTGATTGGCTGGGTGAATTGCAAACCACACCCCGTAAAACTCGGAAAAGTTTTGTGAAGCCGCCATTGTATTTGCTGGCATTAGCATTAGCCCCGCGCACCAACGGAGAGAAACTAACTTATGGCAACACAAAAAAAAACATGGGAGCGGTGGAGTGATGACGAAATGTTGCTAGGAAGACTCCCAGCAGCTTCTACTGAAGCCAGTCCCCAACTCCGGGAACTTCCGGCCAGGGACTTCGGGTGGCAGTATACGCCGTGAAGTTGTTTGCTGCCTGCCAGTAAACCCAAAGCAGAAGAAGAAGAAGTGACATCAGCGGCTTCATTTGCCTAATCCTCCCTCAGGGACTTATTCCGGTGTGAACGCGATTTACTAGATAGTTCCGGAACTAAAAAAAACAGGAACTATTCCTGGGAAAAGTTCCAGGGAACTATTCCTGGGAAAAGTACTTGGTGTGAAAGCGCCTATTGTGTTCTTTTTAACCAAATATCTCTCAGAGGGGCGTGGGGAGTGGCTCCTTATTTTCATCTAGTAACAGAGAATCAGCACTTTTGAAACAGGGCTGAAACAGAAGGGATTATGGGATGCTGCAATGCATGATCTGTTTGGTGTTTAGAGCCAAACACTTCAGAGACATGTTTTGTATATATCTGAGAACCATAATAAAGTAATGAAAAACAGTATTATAGGGGACCTTTAAGTAATGAGGAAAGGTACTTTGAGCTGACTCCTTTTGTGCAAAAGTGGGGTTTTCAGGTCCAGGCGACGCCCCTGCTCGGCACAGCAACCTCCTGGAGTTGCAAGCAGTGATGTTGGTCCTACAGCACTTCAAACCCTTAATACAGGGCAAACATGTGCTAGTGAGGAGCGACAACTGCACCACAGTGGTGTACATCAACAGGCAAGGCGGAGTCCGCTCCGTAGCCTTGTTGACCGCAGCAGAAAACCTGTGGTTGTGCTTCACAGATTGTGTTGTCTCTAAGGGCCCTCCACATCCCGGGACTGGAGAACAGGGGGGCCAACCTCATGTCAAGAGGCGGACCCATGCCAGACGAGTGGAGGCTTCACCCGGAGATGGTGAAGCAGGTCTGGACTCAGTTCGGGAGGGCAGAGGTGGACCTGTTCGCCAATCGGCGCAACAGCCACTGTGCCCTGTGGTTCTCCCTGGCCCGGTGGGACAATCCGCCCTTGGGGGTGGACGCATTTGCACACGAGCATGGCCAAGAAAGCTGCTTTACGCCTTTCCACCGCTGCACCTTATCCCCCCCCTTCTGGAGAGGGTGAGGCGGGAGCAGCTGTCAGTCATCCTAGTGGCCCCAGATCGCCGCCTGGCGCCGTGGTACGTGGGGGTAACACAGATGATGGTGGGCCAGCCCTGGGCAATTCCTCAGGTCTGGGGAGCGCTGTCTCAGGAAGCAGGGGCAATAGGGGCGTTACCCACTCTGGGCCATCCTCTCCAGGCTTGGCTCCTGAGAGGGACAGGCTGAGACAGGTGGGGCTGTCTGACAACGTTATTCAGACTATCCAAGCAGCAGGAGCAGAATCCACCACAGCCTGTTACAGGCCAAAGTGGGCGGGATTCCGGCGATGGTGTGAAGGAAGGAGTCTAGAGCCTCTGTCATGCACGCTGGGCTCTATTCTTACCTACTTACAGATACTGGTGGACAGGGGGCTGGCTCATTCCACAATTAAGGTGTATGCAGCAGCCATTTCGTCCTGCCATGAGGGATTTGGAGGCAGGTCAGCCTTCAGTCAGCCGCTTATGGCGCGGTTTTTGCAGGGGGTCAGGAGGCAGCGCCCAGTAGTGCACGCCTCCGCCCCACAGTGGGCCCTGCCGTTGGTGCTCGAGGCTCTGGTCACAGAACCATTTGAGCCCCTGGAGCTCTCCTCCCTGAAAGCACTGTCATGGAAGACAGCATTGCTACTTGCCTTGACTTCGGCCAAAAGAGTTTCCAAGCTGACCGCTCTGTCGGTGCACCCAAGCTGCCTTTTGATCCGGGGTGACCGTAGCGGGGCGACACTTAGACCGAACCCCTCCTTTACTCCTAAGAGTCTAAGGAGTGCGTTCAGGTCAAGGGCTATTCAGTTAGGTGGCTTTCATCTTCCACCCCATATTGGGTCCAGGGAGGCTGAATTGCACCTCCTCTGCCCAGTGCGTGCGCTAGCATGTTATGTAGAGCGCACGGCTGCCATTAGACGCACTGAACAGCTGTTTGTGTGCTTTGGGGATGGTATGGCTGGAAAAGCTCTCTCCAAGAAGCGCCTAACAGGATGGCTATGCGGGTGCATTACACATATGGACGGGCGGGGAGAGCCCTCCCCACTGGGGTCCGTGCACATTCTACACGGGCTGTGGCTGTGCCAACAGCCTTATTCAGCGGTGTGAGTGTAGAAGATATATGCACGGCGGCGTCTTGGTCTACGCCAGGCCCCTTCATACAATTGTATCTCCTGGACATGTCTGGCTCCTTCTCGTCGTCTGTGCTTGCCGAGGCAATGCATGACTAGTGAGAGGGGGGTGGCTGTGGGTCAGTAGGTATCTGACCTCTCCCCTGGACATAATGCACTTGTGTTTTTTCCCATGCTCCTTAGTGACTCGGGAGACATGGTGAGCAATCAGCCCCATACAGGGCTGGAGGACTCTCCCCGACTGCCTATGGGCAGGCTGGGAGAGCCTTCCTCACTATTGTCCATGCCCACTCTACACGGGGCGTGTGTGAGTGTGGGGGACGTGGTGCACTTATGTTTTCCCATGCTCCTGAGGGACCTGGGGAACATGGTGCGCGGTAGGCTCCAGACGGAGTCTCCGCACAATTTTTTCCATGCACACTCTACACGAGGTAAGCGTGTGTGCGTGTGCCTTATCCAAGTTGTGGCCCCGACTTCTCCACGGTTACAACCGGATGGGAGGAAGTGGGGATGCAGTGGATGTTAACCAAAGGCCGGTCAGGGACGGTGTGGTGGGTCGATGTTGTTGGACGACAGGGCGTTTATATATCGGGGCTCCGCCCACTGTACCCATAGAGTCCAGTAGAAGGCGGAGCCTGTGTGAAATATAACAGGGGGTTACGTATTGTAACCCTAGTTATATAAGCACAGGCGGAGCCCTCTACCTGGGGGCCAGGTAGAGGGCCAGGTAGAGGGCCTGTGCTTATATAACTAGGGTTACAATACGTAACCCCCTGCTTCTTGCCTCATAATTCAGCTTTTTTATTTGTTAGACTCTGAAACTAATTATATCCACCTATCCATCTTTGTATGGTTCATTACAGAGGTTTGGTATACTGTTCTTGGTACAATTCGTTCACTGTAAATCTAAATTATGGACAGTGGTTTATTGGTCACAACCTCAAAGTTATCAAATATTTACATAATTTTGTGAATTTGGCTTGGTGTCCTTGACTTGAATTGTATTGTGAAAGTGACCCGGCGGTGACAGGGTGGCAGGTGTGACTGGATGCACTCTGACAGTTTATTTTCTCCACTCCTGTCCTGTGGAATTCAGGCCTCTGGTGGCAACCAACATCAGTTCTGCAGTGACAGAGGAAACAACGTGGCCTGGTTCAGTCACCGGGCCTCAGCGTCCGTCACAGCCTTATCTGGGACACATTAGAATGATGTACACATGTCCTTTTGTTACTCCCATGTTCATCAAAGGTTATTATTGCATGCAAAATTAGATATAACAGGTTGAGGGAAACATCTCAGTACATGATTGGTTTAAAAAATGTTGCTAATAGAGGCAAGAAAAAATCTAGCTTAACCAGATATTAATAAAATAAAAATGAAATAAGACCGATCTGCGATTGTAATCAAAAAACAAACTCTGGTTAAAAGTTGCTCTTAAGTGTCCAACATAAGATAACTCCTGAAAAATAATAAATATATTGAAATGTCCTCACTTAGTGACTCTTTGGTCTGTTAGTTTCTCACAAGTCATTTGTGTGCTTAAAGCCGCTATTATGTCTGAGATAAGTTTCATAGTAGGAAAATAATTCTGCCATTGAGTTTAGACCAGGGTTGGGATCGAAATTTCAAAAAATCTGCTCCTTTTGTCTTTTCCATTTTTCCTTAACCTCTAGGTGAAGCGTCATGGAGTGAAGGATAGATGATAGGAGAATTCATCCGGATAGCTAGCAAGACAACTGCTGTGCTTTAAGAATCCAACTAAACTGACACTATCTGACGTATTCATGATGCGTCTGCCGTGCGGAAACTACCATTTTTCAGTACAGTGGAGTAATATAAACCACCTAGATACTTTGCAGAGTGCTCTTATTTTGTTGATTTATGCAGGCTTTATAAACGCGGTAAACAGTGTAAAATATATTCTTCTTTACCAATGGTCAATTTGAAATAAAAATATGAAAGTGAAACGTAATGGTTGCTCACCCTCACCCTGCGGTCAAAACACATTAATCCAATTTAATCCCAATAATTAGGCTATGATTGTACAAACATATTTTATATAAATACAATTCAATGCAATATATGTACAACCTTAGGCCTTCACATCAATCACTGAGTATGTTACCATTCAAACATGTTTCGAAAATAAACCCCATACAAAACACCATTAAATGTAGACTTGATTTGATCGTTTTACAGTAAAAAAGTAATGTTAATATTGTTTGCCTTATGAGTGTCGAAAGTTCAGCACTCTGGCAAGTCATGGCATAATTGTTGAAGCTCCTTTCCTATGATATAGAGAATCCGAGGATCTCTTATCATGGCTGCCACCTGGGTACCTCCGGGTCATTTCACTCGGTTAGGAACCTTTTGGTTGGTCAGTGGTGAAGTTGCTTTCTGCTGCCTCAAGATAGCAATGGTCAAACAATGCCAATGACCACACTCTCACTTACCTTAGTGGGAGTGTTGGATTGAAGTCATGGTATGCCAGAATGTATTACAATGTATCCAACCTCTGGTGACTAAAAACCCAAACTGAATCTTGAATCAATATGCTAGCAGTTTTTTTGCTAAAGGTTTTGACTATAGAACCAACGACCAGATACTGTGTAGCAAAGGGTGAGAAGAACAGTGTCAAAACATGTATGTTTAGAAATGTCTGTGAATGAATCTACTCTGGACTCTACCTGCATCCTGTGTAACATAATGACAAACGAACCTTGAATATTTGAATGTTGTGTATTCTGTCCATAGAGGTCGGCTGGAACGGTGGGTTTTTTTCTCTGACCAATCAGTGTAGAGCAGGGGGGTCCAAACTTTTTTCACCGAGGGCCACATACAGAAAAATATACGAAGGGCTGGGCCATTCCCCAGAGGTGAGGTATAATGCCTCTTAAGTTCAGTTATAAGTTGGAAAATTATTTAACCTATTCTTGATACTTGAAAATGCCTTAAGAAAAAAACAGCCTCAAAGCTCCCCATAGGGTTTCATTTATTGTGTTGGCGGCTCATTCCTTAAAACAGAAGCTTCAGATTGCTGATAATAAGAGGAAATATGAAGGGTATATTTCAAGGTTCTTATGTCAATTTGTTATTGGGCTTTTTAATTATGAACTTAGATTTGTTAGAACATGTTTTCAGCTTTAATTGACTGCATTTATTTGAAAATTGGGCTTATTAACACATGAATACTGTGTAATATTTTTGAACATATATATTTAAGAAGTACAATATAAGACAAGCAGAAGTCATTATACTTTTTGAATTAGCTGAGGGCCGATTCAAAATGGTCCGCGGGCCGCATTTGGACACCCCTGGTGTAGAGAGATGAATGCTTCCTAACACACACTGTCAGCAGAAACACATCTTTCCTCATTTATTCTTGCAAACCATGTCTGTTGGTGTGGAACATTTTTAGACACAACAAAATAAATCTACAATAACGCTCTCCATAAGAATAGTTTGTATCATAGTACAGAGTGGATGGAAGCTCCGATTCTCTGGATGATCCAAAGATCTTATGGCCTACTTTTTGTGTGTGCTATGTTATGTGTAGAAAGAAGCACCAACAAGAAGGCTTGTGGGTTATCCAGAGCAACAGGGACGTTCTAAAGACATGTTGCTAAGAGCAACAATATCTTTCATTTTGTAAAGGCTGTGAGCATCAGAAAGTGGACCACACACCCACAGCCAATATAACTACAATCAATTATACCATTTCAACTCCTGCATTATTATCTCCTTCTGTCTTACATTCAGCAGAGTGGTAACAGTCACTATCAGAATTAGCTCCGTTCTTTCTTGTCAGGTAAAATCAATGTGCAGTAATGGGATTCCAATTCAGCTGTTATCGACTGCTCCCTCTGGTCACTATTGATTTCTGGGAATGACTCCTGGGTTCGATTTGTTCTGCTCAGATGTGGATCCTGAAACAAACTGCTGACTGGATTTGGTTTGCTTGTTGCTGATTTTTTTCCTCCCCCTTCACCTATTGATGTTTCTTTACTTAGCTGACTGGTGTGCAGTGTCTATTTAAAGTGTCAAAGGTGTCAGGAGTCTCTGTGTTTGCAGTTGAGAGGATGTAAGTGTGCTGCACTGTGATCCAACAGCTGTAATTAGCTGAGACAAGCTCAATGCTTCCATTCAATGAAGGCTAATGAAGTCATTAAGGAATCCTTCAGTCAAACATTTCACTCTCAGTTTTATCTCTTCAATGTTGCAGCTTTTGTATTTAGTGATATGTTACCTTTTTATCAGCTTGAACTAGTTACTTAAAATTAAAACCCCATTGATGTTGGGTTTTATCCCTTTGGTTTGAACCTTCTTCAAGAAAATATCCTATCTACAACAAAGCAACATGTATAATCAGACCTACATCCAACACTCAAACAAGCAGTGTGCAAAATACTGCATGACAACCAGGCTGCTTGAAAACAGACTACGATACATCACTGTCAGACAGCTGATCAGATTAGATGCAACGCCCCGACATTTAACATCATTTATGGCATGACAAAAATATGAATTGTCCCTTTTGTCCATGGCAGAATTTGCTAAACTGTCATAAAGTATGATTTTGAAATATTTTAAATATGCTTTACAAAAAGACTTGTAAATCACAGTCATAATCTTAACATCATGGATCAAATACTGGGGCTGTCCAGTATTTGCAATTCAAATAATTCATCCTATTTATGCATGCTTTGTGATTTATCACTGTAGTTGAATTGCATCTATCAATATCAAGATATTTCAACTCGAAACACTACATTTGTATGGCAAATGGCTCAATTATTAAATGGAAATATCAAAAGGGGCATTAGAATTCAATAAATTGTTACATTTTGAAAAACATCCGCCCCACTGGGTCGGTGGTCAGCATTTATCAGACACTGTGCAGCATCACAACAATGAACATTGATTGGCAAACGTGCCTTTGCACTGTGATGCATTCACTGATGTTCACACTGAATGCTGTCTGGTGATGTGACACCTTAGGTTGTGGAAAAGTGAATGGTGTGATTCAAATCTGCAAAAGGGATACTTCAATGACTAGCTGATGTTACTGCTTATGCAAATATGCTTTCCCTGAATCCATTTGTTTTGTTATAAAAACATTCTTCATACTCTCCACACAGCAGTGGCGAGCCGTGACTTTTCTACCTAGGCCCTCTTTAACCCCCCCCCCTTCCCTCGAAAAAATAGATCCCACTTCCGCATTACGCAAGCATCGACGCGGCGTTACATCACAGCATCAACCTGGCGTTACATCCCTATGGTTACATCACTGCCTCACGCGGCACACCCGCAAAATCTGAATCTGACAATCGAAATACCGTCCTTTTAAACGCCGCATAATATACAATATAATAGTGCTTCTTTGTCAATATGACTGACGACCACACTTATGCAGTGCTGAGGAATGTTCATTCATCATTTAATATTCATTCCTGATGGATATAAGAGGATACATTAGCAAACATCTGTATATATAGCCTATATATATATATGTATATAGCCTATATATATATATATATATATAATGTTTCTTTTTTTTGTTTGTCATGTAACATATTAACGTTTTGACCTTGGCCCTGAAGTGCAAGACACCACAGCATTTCAGAAAACACCACAGCATTTCAGAAAACACCACAGCATTTCAGAAAACACCACAGCATTTCACATTGGACGGAAAGGGTATTCCTTAGGGAGAACACTTCTTGTTTGTGATTGGACAGAGCCAGCCATAGAAGCACTGCTGTGATTGGTTGTTTTTGCTGCCAGTCAAGAAATGACGCTTCGTGATTGGCCCAACACATCAGCCGTTAGCTGTTAGCACACACTCAGAGCTCACAGCTTCTCATATCTGTTCAGAAACTGGACAAAAGTTAAACATATACAAAACACAGACTGTCTATGTCATGGTGAATACAGTCGCTGCTTTATTTATGTCTGTATGACGTTGTTGTGAGTGTGGACGGAGCAGCTAGGTTAGTTTAGCCTGATGGATCCGATTCCGATTTACATGGAGATACGGCCCGCCCCCTCTCCAGCGTCTTGTTTGAATGACAGGAGTAAACACAGAATTAATGCTTTATTAATTCATGGTTTTTAAGGGGCTTATCTCCATGTAAATACTATGGTAGACCACCCAATATTCGCATCGCTCTAATCGCTCGAGTTTCACCGCGGCTGTCAGCTGTGTTTGCTCCTGTCATTCAAACAAGAGGTGCTGGAGAGGGGGCGGGGCGTATCTCCATGTAAATCCTATGGGAGATACCAACTACAACAAAATGAACATATTTGACCGTAATTTAATTGTAATACACGTTTCAAAGTGATGCCGAAGTAACAACATACTGATACCGGTTAGTAAAAACCATGAATTAACGCTTTGACAAGTCTGCAGACAGACGGCAGGCGAAAAGCTTTTAAAATGCGTGTTTTCTGAATGGAATCGGATCCATCAGGCTAAACTAACCTGTAGCTGCTCCGTCCACACTCACAACAACGTCATACAGACATAAACTAAGCAGCGACTGTATTCACCATGACACAGACAGTCTGTGTTTTGTATATGTTTAACTTGTGTCCAGTTTCTGAACAGATATGAGGAGCTGTGAGCTCTGAGTGTGTGCTAACAGCTGATGTGTTGGGACCATAGGTTGGGACATATTTAGCTGTCGGGTGTTGACCAATCACGAAGCGTAATTTCTTGACTGGCAGCAAAAACAACCAATCACAGCAGTGCTTCTCTGGCTGGCTCTGTCCAATCACAAACAAGAAGTGTTCTCCTAAAGGAATACCCTTTCCGTCCAATGTGAAATGCTGCGGTGTTTTCTGAAATGCTGTGGTGTTTTCTGAAATGCTGTGGTGTCTGGCACTGCAGGGCCACCGTACAATAATCGAGATTATGATTTTTGCCATAATCGAGCAGCCCTAAAACACATCACCATCTATTGATGAGTCACTAACATTTATAACTGCCAAAAGGGAGCCTTGTAAAGTGTAAACAGATACCAAGGATGCTGGCTGATGAAGAAGACGAAATAAGCTAAGTAGCCAATATAAGACTTAGCAGTACAGATAAATGTGGGCTCACTATTTGGCAAGCAACCGGTTACAGTTGCCCTGTTTATCTCATGTCTTATAAAAGCTTATTAATGATTTATAAAGTGTTCACAACCTAATTACTGTAATAAATGAATTACAAACTATTCCTAAACCCTTTATAAGGGTAGTCTTATTGTAAAGTGGTACCCAGTTATGTCATCTATGTAAGCTGAGCAGTCGGATGCTTTGTATGGTTGTTCACTTTTGGCCCTCTGCATAGCATTTCTCCAGCCTTTGCTAGAAGGTTTGTGGCTGACCCAAACAGAACCACTGATATTGTGCATTCTCCCATGATGCCTTTCTCAAGCCTATCACATTTAGTGGTGAAGTTTACCACTCTGAACATCACTTTATGAGCTTCACTACTTCTGATACCACCAGCTGGGAGCCACCACATAACTGAGAGAGTGTTGTTGTTAATACCAGCCCACTCTCTTCAGTCTGCGCACAAATGACACAACTTTGCAAAGGCGTGCAATAGATACGCAGAAGTCCGATTTTGCGTGCATATGATACTCCCACGTTACGTTTGTTATGAACGTATCTTAAATGCGTTTATTTTCTACATATCTTTGCCATTTATTTAACCCTAACCATAACCCAATAAGCTGCTGTGTCGTTTATTGTACCGCAAACATTAATTGTCATTAGAACGGCGATCAAGCCTGAAGCCACAGAGCTCTTTGTTTTAATGTTTGAGGTGCAATATCAGCGTATTATATGCACGCAAAATCGGACTTCTGCGTATCTATTGCACGCCTTTGCAAAGTCGTGTCATTTGTACGCAGACTGTGAGACCGGGTTGGTTAATATGCATGGTTCTAAAGTACAATAAGCAAAGATCTTCAGTAACAAACACAGCAGTCAATAATGTTCTCCACATGATGAACAAAGACTTGACTTTGATAGAAATGTCTTGTTCTGAACCAGAATGTTGGTGCTGCTTCTCCTGTGCGTAGTCGTGCCACAGGGGCAGCTTTCCACTGGGAAAGAAGTCTTTGTTTGGTTTTTACTTTGGTCTTATTATAAAAATGTTGTCTCTGCTGTTGGGATCCAGCTTGCACCTGCAGCCAACCAGTAACAATCCCTGCCCCCTCAAACTGACAGGTCTTAAAAACCTCTCTGTGCCAACATGGCCTCCATACTGCTGACCTGCAGGAACAGATTAGCTCACAGTTTAGCTCAGCACCAGTATCCCCATCTCACAAACATACATACGGAGCATTTTCATACAATTCATCTTCATATAACTGTGCTTGTATAGTAGACAACTCCATTGTAGCCATGTATTATCTTTGTAGTCTTTACACACAACACCTATGTGTGTCTGTACACAACATGTTCTCACTCCCAACCCGTCACATGTTGACGGTCGGTCAGGGCCCCTCCCCGTCACTCTATTACGCACAGGGTACTCCTTGAGAGTCAGTTTTCAACGGGCAGGGCGTCCCATTGACTTGCATAGAGCTCCCTGAACGTTGGTAATAGACGAGTTGGGATCGCGGCGAAATGCTCTCCGCAGATCCATTCTCACAGCTTTTATCAACCTTTTTCTTACTCAATATCAAGCCACACTTATTGTTTTTACTTCTTTATTTTAATTGAATAATGTAAGACTTTTGTTGCCGTCAGTTATGGGGAGAGTAGGGGCTCAGAATACTGAAATCTGTATTGTTTCATCGTTTTTTCCTTCTAATTTTGTATTCTTTTCTAAACCACACACTGTTATTTACTCAACAATAACACATAATTATCCTTGTGTTTATTTATTTGTTTGATTAATAAACACAAGTTGGAGTCCGTCAGGACCGAGGGTCGGAGCAGCTCATAGTAGTTGCTTTAGAGAATTGTACACCCGGAAGTAAGTATTCTCTCCGCTTCGCTTGACAAACCCTGTGATAGTCCTCAAGCTCTGTGATTGGATGTTTGAGTGTGCTCCGAGGGTTACGCCGAGCGTCGAACAACACTTTGAAATGGGATGGAACCACGGCAGACTGTCCAAAACTGGATTTGAACGGGTCCACCCCCCCTCCCCCTCCCCCTCCCCCACCCCGTCCCCAGAACTACACATGCTGGCTATTCTGTTTCGCAACATGTTCTCTATCTATGGCACGTCTCTACTGGGAGTTGTAGTTTTAAAAGACGTTTTCGTATTTCCCATAATAAGAAGTTGCCAGTATTAAACTGTGTACATCCCTGGAGGTTTAGGGGATAGGAAACACTCACATTTAAAACATATCATTAATAAATGGGTGAAAATTGCTTGTGCCCATAATGGGCAGCATTAATATATATACACACACATGCCAGCTAAGGTCAGAAGAGCTTTATTTAACAGCTGGTCTTATGTTTGTGACCCCTGTTGTTAATTGATAACATTACATTAATTGATAAGCCTGAAACATGCACTTGTCAAGGTTCAGAGGCACATTTTGCAAATATGGCAGTCGCCATCGATCATCTTAAGATAAGATATACTTTATTGATCCCAAGTTGGAACATTTGCGTTACATCAGCATGTGTAACAGTTGTAAATATGCAGTGGTGTTTATTTGTAAATCATTTAGTATAATCACACAAATTCTGTGTTTTATATTTAATAATTCTGTGTTCTTTATTTATTGAATGTTCAATACCTGACAAGGTCAGAGATGAAAAACTTGGGTCACAGGTTCCTCAACAGTGCATCACAAGACATCTATCAATATGTGTGTACCTCCACCATTAAATTGTCATATTCTGCACATTTCTTATTCTATCTACATACATCTTATAAGAGTATAATACATATGTATAATATCAGTTAAAATAAGTGCTTAAACATACAGTAGTTAACATTGCAGGAAAGCAATATATTAGTACTTTGTCAGGCTTAATATTTATACCCCCAAAGCTTTTTTCTTATTCAAAATAAGACCTTAACCTAAAGTATTCTTTAATGTTTAAATAAAGCCTTATTAGTTTGTCTGTCTGTGTCTCCTATTAATATCTAATAATAAAAATAATACATTTCAATAACGTGCTTTAACCACCAGGTGTCCCTTTCTATCAGCTGTGCACCGTTATGGTGTAAATAAACCAATATACCGATTGGATCAAATATAAAAGTCAGCCGAATTAGTGTTGATACTGCAAGGAGACGTATATTGTGAAGAGAAATTGAAGATTTTGTTTAATTGATATATTTATGATCCACGTCACATATTCAGTTTCGGCGGCAGTTGTTCCTGTCTGTCTAGAAGTCTTCTCATCAGGGCTCTATAAATAGAGAACTACGGCAGATATGTAATATTTAATGCAGCCGAACCGTGTATTACAATGCCGTTATGTGATGACCTCCAAAGAGAAAAGGAAGCACACTCGGAATAAAGTATTATTTTATTTTTAATTATTATTATTTTTTTTATTTATTTTTTTTACTAAAATGTCCGTGCGGAACAATACCCCAACCCATAGATCCGTGGGTGAATAATGTCAATCACCACATTACACACATCCCTTCAGATTTAAATTTAAATTTATATTAAAGTATTTCGTGAGGTCTTCTAAAATGTTTTTAAATATAATTAGGGTTGTAGTTGAAGAGTTTGTAACGGACAATGGCACTTCCATTAATTCCACAACCACACACATGGATTAACATCGATTTAATACATTAATGTAGCCTTTGTTTCTGCTAAAAGAGGTGTCGACCAGCTGGGGCAACAAGACAATCGGCGAAAATCGAGTGTGACTATTAAAAAATAAATAATTATTATATTAATATTGACAATAACAACCGACCGTCGGGGAGCGTTCTCATGGCGTCAATTATAAACGCTATGGGAGGTCTATGAAGGTCTATGGGACGCCCTGCCTGTTGAAAACTGACTCTCAAGGGGTACCCTGTGCGTAATAGAGTGACGGGGAGGGGCCCTGACCGACCGTCAACATGTGACGGGTTGGGAGTGAGAACGTGTTGCTGTACATCCTGGGAGAGGGTCCCCTCTGTTGCTCTCCCTGAGGTGTATTAAAACAAATCCTGTTCACTGTGGGGTTTCTTTAGGAGCTTTTATGCTGCAGGGGTATAAGGACAGAGGCTGATTTATGCTGCACACACTGTAAAGCCCACTGGGACAAATGTGTAATTAGTGATTTTGGGCTATATAAATAAATACAATTGATTGATGACTTAGACTGCAGGGGTTTTGTTAGAATCTCTGCAACCTCTCTGCCTCATCTGTAGAGGGCAGCCTTCAACTGGAAACAGCTGACAGTGATCACCCATCTCTATAGGTCTGTGTGGGTTGTTTCACTGTGATTGGCTAGGGCTCGTTTGATTTCTCATTGTAGATTGGATAATCCTATAATCTGATAACGACATTGTCCAGATTTAGTGATTACACTTCTGAGGCAAATGCCTGTTACCATGGCTGCCAAATAGAGGATGAGAATACATCTGTGTGAAATGATAATGTGCGTGTATGGATGGGGGGCAAAAATGCTGTAGTAGTGCTGAAATGTGCAATCAGAATGGTTATTGGACTGTACTTATATCCAGTCTTTACTACCCCTCAAAGTGCTTTCTACAACCTCATTCATGCAGAGCAGTGGCAATAGCTCTTGGAAACTAACACTCACACACCGATAGCCATTGGAAGCAGTTTTCTTGCCCAAGGATACATCGACATGTTGACTGCATGGGCTGGGATTGAACCCACAACCTTCTGGTTGAAAGACAAACAGCACTCCCTCACAGCCACAGCCTGAATCCGAAGACTTTTACTGACAAATAGACTTTAACATAGAAGGAGGGTGCTTTGGAATTGTTGCGCATGAGAGTCACAACAAATAAAGAAGGAGAAAAAAAACAAGAACAGCAAAAGTTAAGAATCATGAAAATAAAAATATATATGCAAAATATTGACTAAAGAAATATTAAAATAATATGTGCAGTGCAAAGACATGCATTCATGCATCGATTGAGATAGATTTGGAGACTTTCAAATCACCAACTGGAGAAAGCAAGTCCCTGTATTTGAGTCTATCTTCTCAGCAGAGCCAATGAAATGCTAAGATCCTCATCCTCAGCAGAGCCAATGAAATGCTAAGATCCTCATCCTCAGCAGAGCCAATGAAATGCTAAGATCCTCATCCTCAGCTGTGGCTGCAGCGTAAGAACCGTGATGGAGGAGCTGCTCATGGTGATGTAGATTTGCTGACCAAAAAGTGTTTTTAAAGAAGACAGACTAAACTATTCTCTTGCTAGAGTGGATCCACAATATTGCTTTCGGCAGGTTACCTGCAGCCAACTCCCCTAAAGCCAAGAAGCTTCTCGGGAGCACACACCTGTTGAGCCGAGGGACCAGTTGTTAATGAGAGCTGATTTGGATTGAAATAAAAACAGAATGTGTGACATGTGACGTCATGTTACATTCAACTAAAACTTTGACTATTATTATAAGTCTGTCTATTAATAGACTAACAGAGCCACTAGAGGGACAACACATCACAGAGTTTTCTCAAAGAAACTAAGACCCCATTTACACGCGAACGTTTGCGTTTACGCACCGTATGCGTTTTCAAAAAAGTCTTCCGTTCACACGCATTCGGCTCATTTAACGTGTCCGTTCCATAGACTATATATATAAATCAGTGACGTGCGGTGAGGTTCATGGCTGGTGAGGCACTGACTCTTTCAGAGTCAGATTTACAAATATTATATATTTTGACCTTAAAGGTGGCGGGGTAGGTAATTTTGGAGAAACCAGCTCGAGTGCGCTAGAATTTGAAAATACACAGCCCCTCCTCCAACACACACGAACGCGCACATGACCAATGAGGGCACGAGATAAGTTTGTGCACGAGATGGAAGGCTGACAGGCAGGTTATTTTAGCCGGGCTGGCTCAGATGATTGGTCGTGCTTTTTACAGTACTACGGCTTCCACAGATGAAATGTTTTTATGTATTTTTTGTCAAAGCACTTCAGATATTCATTGCTATCGGGATGTTAAGAGCATTCCATGGAATATAACAAGTGTATATCGTGCCGGTTTCTCAAACTTACCTACCCCACCTTTAATCGAAATATTCTGTTATTTTCAAAAGCTTTTTTAGTCTGATGATTCGATTCATTTTAAACAGACCGTTCAACAAAAGGATAGCCTATCCAAAATCTAAATATTGGATTGTTCTCTCTTAGTAAGATCCAATTTTCATTACAAATGTGGTCTTACCTTGACTTGAAGATGAAGTCCATGCTATCCTTCTGGACAACAATCTTTATTACTTTTTTGTAAAAGTCCTCCTTATCTTCCTCTAGTTTCAAAAGCCTAGCTTGTTGTTTATATATACAGTCTCTGCTTAGAATAACAGTAGCAACAAGAACCTGTGGGCTCACTTGCGCCCCCTTCAGTGCGGCAGAGGTTGTGGCTGCCTCCCCTGGTGCTTTTTTCATTGCCGTTGTATGATGAGACCAGCGAGCTTAAATATCATATATACGTGAAATAAGTTATTTAGAGACTATGGATGGCGAGGATAAATGTAATAAAGGGATCTACAAACATTACATTGGTGACATACAATGATATGGTGCAGGCATGCGCTTAGGGCCCGCTTTCCAGACAGTTTCTGTGGGGTGACGCATTCTGAGGTGAGGCAGAGCTCATCTGTGCCTCACCTCACCCCACAGTAACTGGCTTGAGCGCGCTCACAAAATAAGTGCCCGCGCTAAATTAGTGCCCGTGCTCCAGCAAGTTACTGTGGGCTTACGAGAGGCAGAGCTCGTCCCTGCCTCACTTCTCAATCTCATCGCTCCCCGTAGTTGTAGCGGAGCTCGGCAAATTAGCCGATTTTTACTATAAAAATCGATTGGAATCAAACAGAAATCACATTTACAACACAGATCAGTGGACATATTTTATTATTATTATTATTTGTATTATTATTCTTTTTTTCCGTTACATTGGAGAATGACAAGTGAGGCTCTGCCTCACCTGCCTCCCCTGACCGCACGTCGCTGATATAAATGGACGTAGTGTCCGTGACGTCACCCATAGGATTCTGCAGAGTTGCCGTGAAGCCCTTAGTAGGCGGAGTCGGCCACTAACGGCTCGACTGTGACGTCAGAGTCTAATCCCGCCTGCTCCAAATAAGGGCAAAGAGGCAGAGCCTGCTGCCTCCGAACTGGAAGTAAACAGAGCTAGCTCAGGCTAAGAAGCTAAGCTAACATGAAATACATGCATACCAAGTTACTGCTAACAGTGTAGTTCCCCTATATAAACGTTACATTCATAATCAAATGAGACAATCTGCAAGAGAATTAGCTATATTTTGTTATTCTTAATGCTTGTCATTCACACGTTAAGAAAAGACGGGCTAGCTCCGGGATGCCGGCTGGAGCTAGCCCCCTGCGGCTCCGTTAGCTCCGGTGGCCACCACTGGGATAATTGGGTCCCCTATTAACATTTGCTCCCGTTTAGCATTATGGGCGTCATAGCCATAGACTATAAAAGTCTTACCCAAGGCTGAATCATAAACTAAAATGTATATGTATGTATAAAGGGTTACGTCCTTAGCTGACTAATAAGTAGCAAGCTAAGCTACCAAGCACACAAACACCTGCGAACGGGGTTAACATGTATAATATTATAATTTTAGACTTCTTGGAAGTTCTGTTAGTACATTCAAGCCCACAGCACGACATTTTAATTGTCTGGTATTTGTAACAATATTCCCTAAAAGGCACAATCACCACGAACACGGCTAAAGGGTCAAGTACAGTAACTACAACTAACTAACGTTGTAGCCTCTATGGTTGTAGCCTAGCAGAGTGGACAAGTTGCTGTTAGCTGACAGTGAGGCATCTACATGTCCATCAAAGTGACCACGCCCTAATTTATGCAAAAGCTTTAAGGCTTAATATTAATTAAACAGATGACTTGAGAAAAAATTCACCCCCCACACAGTAGTCATGAAGGGGGAATCTAACTATACAGTGAATATGGTTTTTTGAACCACGATGTAAACATGTTTATTTCTGCTGTAAAGTTGGGCATTTTAACATGGGGGTCTATGGAAATTGCTCCCTTCTGCAGCCTGCTCCTACTGGCCACTAGATGAACTGCAGTGTGTGGCACTTCCGTATTGGCGTCCCGGCTCTTCCCCAGAGTTTGCCGCTTGGTCCGTTCACACGAGACCGCTGGAAACGCTGTAGTACATATCCCAGGCCTGTAAGTGGCGCTGCTGCCGCCACAAAGTACACCACAAGCAGCGAAGAAGACCCCGGAGCATGGTCGGTGGACGGCGTGTGCTCCTGCTGTAATTCTCTCCGGTAGTCCACCAGCAGATAAAAAACACCCACCTCTCCGCCTCTTCCAAGGGACGAGGGGACCATGCGGCAGAGTTTCCGTTAACATTTTCTTTCGCCGGTCAACATGTCCATTAAAGTTTAAATCTTCCGGACAAAATTAGAAAAGTACCGGTCAGAGGTCTTCTTTGTTATTTATTGAGCTTTATGACTCTATATAATAATATAAGAATAATAAACGGAGCCTCTCTTTTCCTCCCCCTCTTCTGACAGCCCAGCAGCTGATCTCTGAGCAGGAGAGGTGGGAGAGGGAGACGTGGGGAGAGGGAGGCAGGGCTATTTCATCGTTATCAGAAAATGATCGTATAGGGCGTACACACGGAGCCGTTTGCCCCCTCAGAGTGTTCCTTTTGCAGATCTATCCACCTTGGGACCCGTTATCGTTTACGGGGTCCGTTTCTATAGTTTTGTTACGGCCTCGTGTAAACGAAAGGGCTATACGCAAGAGAAACTATGCGGATACAACCCGTATCGCCCTCGTGTAAACGGGGTATAAAAGTGCACCAAGCTTAGTGAGCCAAGTTGTCAAACCAGTGTAGATGTGCATTAATACCAAGTGACCAGAGGGGCTTCACTCTCACCATGTCTCAAGGCAAGGCAAGGCAAGTTTATTTATATAGCATCTTTCAACACAAGGCAATTCAAAGTGCTTTACAAAAAATGAAAGACATTAAGAAAATGGCATTTAAAATCAGTCATTAAAAAGAAAAGATAATAAAATAAACATTAAAGGAAAAAATACATGGATAAAAGTTACAGTGCAGTTTAAGATGTGAATAGTTCAATTAAAATCAGCGACAAAAAGAAAAGTCTTCAGCCTGGATTTAAAAGTAGTCAGAGTTGCAGCGGACCTGCAGGTTTCTGGGAGTTTGTTCCAGATATTTGGAGCATAATAACTGAACGCTGCTTCTCCATGTTTAGTTCTGACTCTGGGGACAGAAAGCTGACCAGTCCCTGAAGACCTGAGAGATCTGGATGGTTCATAATTTAGCAGGAGGTCAGAAATGTATTTTGGGCCTAAACCATTCAGTGCTTTATAAACCAGCAGCAGTATTTTGAAATCTATTCTTTGACAAACAGGAAGCCAGTGTAAAGACTTCAGAACAGGAGTGATGTGATCCACTTTCTTAGTGTTAGTAAGGACTCGAGCAGCAGCGTTCTGAATCAGCTGCAGCTTTCTAATAGATTTTTTTGTGAGACCTGTGAAGACACCATTACAGTAGTCCAGTCTACTGAAGATAAAAGCATGGACAAGTTTTTCCAAATCCTGCTGTGACATTAGTCTTTTAATCCTAGATATATTCTTTAGGTGATAGTAGGCTGATTTAGTAACTGTTTTAATGTGACTGTTGAAACTCAGGTCAGAGTCCATGACTACACCTAGATTTCTGGCTTTATCTGTTCTTTTGAACATTGCAGGCTGAAGCTCAGCGCTAACTTTTATACGTTCTGCCTTGGCTCCAAAAACCATTACCTCAGTTTTAACTTTGTTTAATTGGAGAAAGTTCTGACACATCCAGTCATTGATTTGTTCAATGCACTTACTCAGTGTGTGAATTGGAGCATAGTCTCCTGGTGAAATTGTTACGTAAATTTGTGTGTCATCCGCATAGCTATGGTAACTTATTTTGTTGTTTTTCATTATCTGAGCCAGTGGTAGCATGTAGATGTTAAAGAGAAGAGGCCCCAAGATGGAGCCTTGAGGAACCCCACATGTCATATTTGTCAACTCAGATGTGTATTTACCTATAGAAACAACGTGTTTTCTGTCCTTTAAGTAGGATTCAAACCAATTTAGAACTGTTTCCGAAAGTCCCACCCAGTTTTCTAGTCGGTCTAGTAATATAATATGTTGTGGTCAACAGTGTCAAACGCAGCACTGAGATCTAATAATACTAACACTGAAGTTCTGCCACTGTCTGTGTTTAAGTGGATCTCAGTCTCATGTTCCACTCGGGAGCAGCAGTCCAGTCTACTGCAACGGCAAGTTGTTCCATTCTGTAAACGGGCCGCTCTAGTGGCTTAAGATCAGAACAGCACTTCCTCTTAAGGTTACCCAAGCTCCTGAGTGATGGGAGTGCCCAAGAAGTTGAGACCCCTCCCAACAAAAGGAGAGACTTTCTCAGTGTAGTTTAGGCTCTTTCATGACCTTTCTTAACCCAATAAGCAAAGTTTTGCCTCTTTGATGCTTTGAATAATTGATTTGTATTGGGATCTGTGAAAAATATTACCTTATTGTGGAAAATAAATTAAATATTTTAGGACCCGGGCACCCCAAAGCAGATTACTAAAACAGAAGGTGGTTCCTCCCAGCAGCCTTCAGTTGTTTTGGTTCAGGTTGAAAGCACCCTTCAGTTATTTAAAGCCCCACAAAGATGCTTTGAAGAACTGCTAAGCCGCTCTAGGTATTAGATTTAAAAAATGCAGGATTTCACATGTTATGTAATCCAGCGGCTGATCAAAGTAAACACAAGTCACCCCAATCAAATGCACATTGAAAGAATTTAGGTGGCTTACCTCAGACATTGGTTTGCCATTTGAAAACAGTAGACAAACCAAACCAAAGCAAAGCAACGGCAGAGAAAATAAGCTGCTGATGAATGTGAGGCTTTAGGTCCCGGGGGAGAGTCATGTCAGGATGATGAAAGCAACAACACACTGCCCTCTGTTCAACTCTCCATCTTTTTCACAAATACTACCCCTTCATCATTTTGACATTGGTCATGAATGTGTTTTTGTTACCTTGAAGTTCAGATTTGGACTGTATGCCATGTAGGCATTATGTATCTCTGATAATCTGAAACAATATCTGCAGGAAAAAACGGTTGAAGAAACAAGGGCCCGTGTCCACTGGGCAGACACTCCCAGCTCTTTTTTATTGTTTCTATGACAACGATATCTTAACATAACATATCATCGCTGTTGTGAGACAAACTAGCTTCGCCCCCCGGATTTTATTATCTGGTCGAGCTAATATTAGTTTGACACCGGAGGAGGCCTGCTAGCACACTTTAAATAAATAACCTTACAGGAAAAAGACGTGGTATGCAGCACCTTTTGTCGAGGCGGCGCAATATAATGGCATGCACTGTTTCGTCATTGGAATTATTTAAAAAGACGCTGGTGCTCAGAAATAGGCGCTATGTGGACATGGGCTCCAAATAAGTTACAGTACTTGGTATGGATATATGATACTAATTTTGACTTTCATCAAGACTTATGCAGAATATTGGGGGGATTTTAGGGCATCAGAGTTCGATTGAGCCACCCACATTAGTGGTGGTGCTAGAGTTGATTTGAGACAGTGAGTAGCTTTAAGGGGTGTTCCAGAGGGTCAGCGGGCCAGCGGAACTCTCTTCTCCTGGGACCATAAAGAACAATGTGCACCAAACTACGCATTCTAGAGCCATGTGTAAAATGTTATTCAAAGGCAAATTTAGAAACTTTTTATTTAATTTTTAACTTTGAAAAGTTTTCAGTTGCAATTCTAAATGAATCATTGATCATCTTTCTGAGACGTTAAATGGTTTAGTCATGAATGATGAGGGTTTAGATACGCATACATTTGTGACTTTGAAAACAATATTTATTTTGTTTGTTCAGATTGATACAGAACAAGAACTGCCCACTGAACACAGACGAGAGGCACTGATCCTACAGACACCCTGTGTAGTATAAACACAATAGCAAGTCAATCTTTCAGTAAACTCTCTCTAAATGTTACCTACAGTATAGGATGTAATGATCTGAATGTTTTTCTTATCACTGAGGCAAATATTTGTGTTTGCCTCAGTGTCTGGCGCACTTCCTGGGGGCTTGCTGCAGAGCCCACACCCTGTACCCGTTGGTGTTTACTTCCTGCTTGTGTACGTCTGCTGTTCACAATGCCATATACTTTATTGTCCCCGTAAGGAACTTTGTTCTGGACTCCGTCCTGCAGTTCCACAAACTTGTACGTATACAAACATAGTTAATATTACAATACATACACGTATCATCACTAGGGGTGTAACGGGTCACAAACATTTTGGTTCGGTACGTACCTCGGTTTTTAGGTCACGGTTCGGTACGTTTTCGGTACAGCAGAAACAATTATCACAAAACATAAAATATTTCTTGTTTTTTTAAAATTATTATTAAACTGTGAATAATGTATTCACTCAAATACATACAAAATATAATAAAATAAACATTAAGGTGCAGCATTTCGATGAACTGAAATAATCTGTATTTGAACTGTACTGTACTAGTACTCACAAAACATAAACTATTAGTTTTGGGTTTTGAATTATTATTAAACTATGAATATTCACTCAAATAAATACAAAATATAATAAAATAAACATTAAGGTGCAGCATTTCGATGAACTGAAATAATCTGTATTTGAACTGTACTGTACTAGTACCTAAGCAGCCAGTTTGACATAATGACTTGCTTGTCATGTTTTTTTAAAGAAAAATGTACTTGCCCACATTGCTTGCCGAAAGGGCAGATCTGCTGGCACTAACAATGTCTCCTGCTGTGGAGAACACCCTCTCGCTAGGGACAGAGGTAGCAGATACAGCCAGGTAGCGCTTTGCTAACATGGCAACATAAGGATATTTGGCGTTTGTAATAGCTTTGGCTCGGTCTGAACTTTTTTCGAGTGGTGGAGGCTTAAATGCTTTATCTGCGTTCGCCATTTCGACAGTTCCTCAAATGACTGACTACATTTGAACGCATCCCTGTGACCAGCTCTCATAGTATGCCTCTCGTCCAATGAAATGACTTGGTCGCTCTATGACGCGTTGAACCCAATGTGAGCAAATTACTCTGAATGCTGCGACGCAGCACCTGAGATTACTTCCAAAAAGTTGTTCACGTTCTCAATTTTTTACGTTTAACGTTATATTCGTTCGGTACACTTCACGTGTACCGAACCGAAGGGCCCGTACCGAATAATTTCGATACGGGTACATATACCGTTACACCCCTAATCATCACTCTTACACCATTTGCACAACCCTCATGGCCAACATTTAAAAGTATATAATATCACATGTGAGTGTTGAGCAGCTCAATAGCTTGGTTTCAGTCACGTGACTTCTACGACGCGCGAAATTCAAGTGGAGGTCTGGAAGTGAAAACGCAATCATTCATCAATGCAGGAATCATGGAGGACACAGACTATGTCAAACAATTAAATGAACCTGCACGCCGCAGATATCGTGAAAAAATCACAGCACACATCGGATACGATCCGTATCAGCTGAAAAAGAGCGACTTTTCTCGTGATTTATCAGATTTGCCCGCTGTCGAGGCGATGGATATCACCAGCTACCTCGTCCTTCATACCTCCTACTACACGGCTAGCCAAATGAAAGCGTATAAAAGCCTGGAAGCTTTCAACTACTTCGTGTGTGGATGGGTGAATGACCTCGGCACCAAAAGGCATAAACAATGTCGCCTTGTTTTTGCCAGGGTGAGTGTTAACTACCTATACCTTCTTACCTCTAAGTAGCATTATTAGGAGATATCTAGCTAGCTAACTTTAGCTACATGGACTCATGTAAGGCAGTGTTACGGCTGTCGCCTTGCCTTCAGCATTAACTGGCCTGTGAGTGTTCTGTGTGTGTATATATATATGTGTAGTATGTGTGTTATGATTACATGTAGGTACTATGGTTACCGCGTCGGCGACGTTGTTTCGCATAGACTGTATATATAATCGGTGGTAACCGAGGCTAACAGTGGGAGCCCAGTCCACCGACTCAACGTCACCCAAAGCGCTAGGGCACCCTAAAAAGTCCCAACAAAGTCCATATTAGACTACACAGGTAACTTAAACATGATCAGTATTACTAAGTAAATAAGCATTTAACCACAACCCAATAATACATAAACAAAGCCACAAAAACCAAGTTAGCTAATACCTCTGATGAAATGGTCGCTGCAGACACGTGAATTAGACGACTCTGCTCCTCCCGACCGCAGATGTAGGTTTGAAAGCCATTTTTTCCGGCGTTCTTCGGTTAGCTTCTTAAATTGCTCAGCTTTATGGACGACAACCTTCGGCACTCGGTAAAACCTCTTGTTTTTCTCTCGGCCGGATCGATTGGAACAACCGTAAACTACACAACACACCGGCATTTTCACAATGGTAACAGCAGCTAGATCCTCTGTAGAAAATTACTTCCTGACCTCCAATGGAATTTCGCGCCAAAGGAACGCAGCGGTGTGACGTCAAGTGAAACAAAGCTATGGACAGACAGAGGCAGGAAGGACTGCTTATAGCGGTTCAGCCTGCTCTTGGGAACCCTGCATCTTCTACCAGAAGGGAGGAGCTGGAGTTCTGGGTGGAGAATGTGGGGGGATCAGACACGACTCATTATGTTTTGGAGAGATGGATGTTTTCACAGCAGTCTGTACCAGGCGAACGATCTGTGACTTTGACTGCACTGTCAAGTTACCATGCCAGGCAGTGATACCGTACCTTATGGTGCTCTCCAACAATGCATGATAAAACAGTATCATGAACTTCTGCTCGACTCCGTAAGCCCGGAGTCTACGCAGAAAATACAATTGCTGTTGAAGTCTAGAGCACAGACCCTTAACATGAACCCTCCAGCTGAGTGTACTATTTACAGTGGAGGAAATAAGTGTTTGATCCCCTGCAGATTTTGTAAGTGTGTCAGATTCCAACCTCTCCACCATGGGCAAGACTAAAGAGCTCTCTAAGGACCTCAGGGACAAGACTGTAGACCTGCACAATGCTGGGATTGGCTACAAGACCTTCAGAAAGCAGCTTGGTGAGAAGGAGACAACTGTTGGTGCCATTATTCAGAAATGGAAGAAAAATAAAATGGGCATCAATCATCAATCAATGGCCCTCGGTCTGGGGCTTGTTATGGAAATCTTAGACCCAGTCAATACGGTGGAGATACACAAGTCAAACAAATAAATGGTGAAACAAACAGAGTTGTCTTTCTGGTTATTTATTTGAATATTCAAAGACACAGGTCTCACAGAGTATAGGATAGTCTGCGGGAGTGTGCGCAGATATAATAAAATAGCAAAGCTTATATACAGGAAGGGCGGGAAGCTCAGAATATTTGTCTTCACACGGTCTCATATTGTGATTAGACACCTGTCCTTGAGCTCAGAATAGGGAGACTTTGGTTAAAGAGGAGTAGCCTCAACATAGTCTGCCAAATCAGCTCTGTGGCCTTGAAGCGCTTGGGAATAAAAACCCACAGTAGAGTATGAGAAGAAAACAGCACATCTCAGGAAATGAGAAGCATTTGGTTTAAGCATATAAGGATATAATAAAAATGTCCACTACATTCTCCCCTTTTGATCATACTTGATCAATAAAAAAACAAATGACAGGATAGACTGATATAACACATCAATGAATACACTCCATCGCTGGTTTAAGTAAACACATCACAAATATATCATAGAAAACTGGCTGTTTTTGAGGAGGACAGACTCCAATATAATGTAAGCATAAGAGGAGGGTACACATGGATTATATTGTAGTGTCGAAACCAGACTCTTCTGAGAAGAAAACAGCACATCTCAGGAAATGAGAAGCATTTGGTTTAAGCATATAAGGATATAATAAAAATGTCCACTACAGGCTCCACCAGAGGTGGCGCTAGACTTTTTCGCTGCTCGTCAGGACAGGAACGTAACATTTCCGTCAAAATCCATTATTACCCGTCGGTCTGTACACAACTCTCACGCTCGTGAACTGTTAGCGCCGGTGTTATGCCGTGTTATTATGCATGCCCACTGCACCTCGCGGGAGCACGCGCAGCGTAAAGCAAATACTCACAGACATTTCAATGATTTGTACGGCAAAGTTAGGTTTCTAAACAATATCATTTCCTTTTTGGCGGGCATGCATAACACGGCATAACACCAGAGCCTCGCTGCAGGGAAACGTTGCCGCTGTTCTGAGTTTGTTCTAATCTGTCAAAATGACAGACTGCTTTCAGATTTTTCCCTCATTGTTAAAAAAAAAATCCGTCATAGACGGAAAATATTCGGTTAACGCGAACACTGGGCTCCACACAACATCTGGCCCCGTGGGGTTTGATGATCATGAGAAAGGTGAGGGATCAGCCAAGAACTACACAGGAGGAACTTGTGAATGATCTCAAGGCAGCTGGGAGCACAGTCACCAAGAAAACTGTTGGTGGTAACACACTACACCATAATGGATCAAACCGTGCAGCGCCTGAAGCCCCCCTCCCCCCTCTGCTCAAAAAGAACATGAAAGGCCGTCTGAAGTTTGACAATGAACATCTGAATGATTCAGAGAAGGTGATGTGGTCAGATGAGACCAAAATGTAGATATTTGGCAGCAACTCAACACGCCGTGTTTGGAGGAAGAGAGATGCTGACTATAACCCCAGAACACCATCCGTCAGGCATGGAGGCTTGATATTCTTACTCTCACTGTTAAAATAGACCTACCATTAAAATGATAGATTTTTAATTTCTTTGTAAGTGGGCAAACTTACGAAATCTGCAAAGGATCAAATACTTATTTCCTCCAATGTATATGAACACCAAGGTATTTATAGGAGCAGACCTGAGTTATGGGTTCATTGTGGATAACCACCAGCCTAAGGTCACCCACTGCCACACCCTAAAAGGGTCAATCCCCACCCTTGCGTCCTGGTCAGTAGCAGAGATTGGCTCTAAGATGTCTCTACATTAAGAAGAGAATACCTGATGTAAAAGTCATTCAGTTCATTTGCTTTTTGCAGGTCATCAGAGGTACAGAGCATTTCTTTAGCTGGAGTCATATTTGTGATTGCCTTCAGTGTCCCAAAGCACACTTACATTCTCTGTCTTACTGTTACATAAATCCCCTGACTGTATGAGATTAAGTTAGCTTCATCATATCTCAATCAGTGATTAAGTGAATAATAAAGTTTCTATCAGGTTACTATCAGCCTGTCACTCATTATTTTCAGGGTGGGCGGGTTTGGAGGAACAGTTGAGACGGTGATCGCGGAAGCTTTTTTCCTCCTGCCTTCAAACATTTTACACAAGTATTTATCAACTGAAAATAGCAAGAGGACATTCATACTCTGCAATCCAAGACTTGATTAAATCCACCAAAAACCTGACATGACGACAACGAGTGTTTTTCAAAAACAGAAATCGATGTGTGTCTCTGAGCCGCAGCGACACGGACTGATTCAGAGCGGGTCCTTCTGCGGTTGGTTCTGGACTGGTGCTGGTGGATAAAGCAGACTGTTTGGAGTCGCTGTACCGCTGTCACTTCTGTTCCCTGATCTCTGCGTCACCGACCGATTTGATATTCGTGTGACAGACAAAAACAAAAAAACGTTATTGTCCAGCCGCAGCCGGAAGATCAGGAAGCAACGTTACTATACTATAATCGAATATGTTCTGTCCCTGCATCGATGCAGAACTGTCCACGTCTCCTTCACGACTCATCGTAGAAACGATTCATTTCAACACCCCTAGTCCACACTATTACTATTATTTTGCATATTAGGTGACCTTTAATAAAGCTAAAAGGTCAACAGTATGAAATCTCCTTATTTTTCCTGACTTTTCCTGAGGTTTTCATTTGAAAAATATAGCACGCTATCAACCTAAAAGAAAAAGAAATGTAATTAAGGCAGGACAAACATCTTTAAAATATCCCAGACAAACCTCTCATCATTAGTAGTGTACTCCCCCAGTGCAGTCCCCCAGTGTGGTCCCCCAGTGTAGTCTCCCAGTGTGGTCCCCCAGTGTAGTCCCCCAGTGTAGTCGCCCAGTGTGGTCCCCCAGTGTGGTCCCCCAGTGTGGTCCCCCAGGGTAGTCCCCCAGTGTGGTCCCCCAGGGTAGTCCCCCAGTGTGGTCCCCCAGTGTATTCCCCAGTGTATTCCCCAGTGTGGTCCCCAGTGTAGTCCCCCCCAGTGTAGTCCCCCAGTGTGGTCACCCAGTGTGGTCCCCCAGTGTAGTCCCCAGTGTAGTCCCCCCCCAGTGTGGTCCCCCAGTGTGGTCCCCCAGTGTAGTCCCCCAGTGTGGTCCCCCAGTGTGGTCCCCCAGTGTAGTCCCCCAGTGTGGTCCCCAAGTGTGGTCCCCAGTGTAGTCCCCCCCCAGTGTGGTCCCCCAGTGTAGTCCCCCCCCAGTGTGGTCCCCCAGTGTGGTCCCCCAGTGTAGTCCCCCAGTGTGGTCCCCCAGTGTAGTCCCCCAGTGTGGTCCCCCAGTGTAGTCCCCCAGTGTGGTCCCCCAGTGTAGTCCCCCAGTGTGGTCCCCCAGTGTGGTCCCCCAGTGTAGTCCCCCAGTGTAGTCCCCCAGTGTGGTCCCCCAGTGTAGTCCCCCAGTGTGGTGCGTTTCCATCCTTCCAATATGCAAACACAAAAAGAGACATCTTCACATTCTGTAATTCATATTTCAAAGGAGGGAGAGTAATTTGATATAGTTCAACAATTTCCTACAAAAGGCCAAGAAGCTCCATGTTCATTTATATTTGTTTCCCATGGTCGAGGAATATATTTGTTTAATATGCCAACACGTTATACTGTAGCCAACCTCAAATGCAACCCATGAAGAAATGATTTGAAGGTCCTTTAATTCCCCTACGCTGCGCAGTAAACGGGATCATCTCAGGCACTGGTGTCACATCCTGCTACAACATGGATTTTGTGATAACGTTACCTTGATGAACACACACACACATTTTGGTTTAAGTGCACACACACACAGGAACAGCTCAGTGGCGACAGCGTTTTCAAACTCTTTTTACATGTGGATTAAGTGCATGTTTGCCCCCATATATCATGTATTGCTCAGATTCAGGTGCTCAGCAGTACCTTTCAATAAACCATGTTCGATTTACTGGAGAAAAACACCTGTAGGCCAGTACCCTGTTTTCATATTCAGAGGCAACAAACACATCCTTTTTGTTTATCATTCTATTCTCTTCAAGTCAGAAGGCTCAAGTCCAAGTCAAGTCCCGAATCATTGGTGTTCAAGTCCAAATCGAGTCACGAGTGTTTTGTGATTTTGTCAAGTCGAGTCCAAAGTCATCAAATTGGTGACTCGAGTCTGACTCGAGTCCACGTCCTGTGACTCGAGTCCACACCTCTGCCGGGTAGTGACAGTTCAAGTTTGCAATGATTGAAGTCCCCTAGAATAAAAACCGGAGCGTCAGGAGTGTGTAGTAGCTGCTGGTGAACACAGTCAGTGATTTGAGCTGCTGCACTTGCTGCGTTCCCGCTGGGTCGAATATAAACAGTGTAGGGGTCTTAGGCTCAAGCACAGAGCCGGCCCGACCCATTAAGCGACATAAGCGGCCACTTAGGGCCCCGCAGCCACTAAGGGCCCCCTAGCAACAACAAAAAAATGAAAAGAAAAATCTCAGTGCACCATCGCCGTGATAAGTATGTTTAATTAATTGTGTTAATATGCCTAGATTGCCTACTCTCAAAGTCATGTATTATATTATTGAGTCAATAATATAATACATTAACCATGCATTACCTGAACCTCATCATGACACAAGAGAGGACGGCAGGATTGTAATTTCCCGTGTTCAGTGAATGCAACAGAGGCAAGACACCAGACCAACCAGAGAGTTGAATGGAAATAAACATCTGTCTTATTGGCTGACAGGTACCTATCCTGTGAGCTGTGACAATGTTTAAAATAAACTGTCAGTCGGACTCAGAGTTTTTGAAGATGGACATAAGAAATGTTTTTCTTAAACAAGCTGACAATTCTCAAGTGGTGGTTCACACAACAACCCCAGAGCCACCACTTGAGCCAGGTAAACAAGGTAAGTAAATGTCAGTAAATTCCAAGCTATGCGAACATGTAAGCAAAGCATAAATTACAGCTACGTTGATGTTACTTTGAATCACGGGGTAAGCTAAAGCGTTAGCAAGTAGCTATAGCTAGCCAGATATATTAAATAAACACTTTGTCATACAATCTAAATGTAATATTTTTTAGCATTACCTGGTGATTTCAAAGAAAGCTCTCTGGGAAATGTTGACTTACTGTTCGACATGAAGCTAGAAGCTACCTTACAGTACACAGTTGATCCGGAGTCCTGTCAGTTAAAGTGTTTCATAGTTAGCTTAGCTAAGCATCAACCTAGCACTGAAATATATGGATGTTATGTGACAGTATTTCTGAGAAAAAGTCAGCTGAAATGGTGGCATAGTTGCCACTGCGTGTCGACAGCATGTTTGAACGTATTTGCAGCAGTAAATGTGGCTGTTTGGCCACTGACGTTGCCATAACAACACCTGAATTTAAATGTGCAATCTCTTTTTGTGACAGATTTTTGCAGGAAATTATAATTCTTCTGAATGATATTCCTATTGACAGCTAGTTTCTATGTGAACATTATGAGATGGACAGCCAAAGAGAATAAATGAAAAACAGTTATGAAATACTATATGACAAAACAAGAATACAGTTTAAAAGGAGAGTGATTTGTAAAATATCCATAAAGAAAAATCTGTTTACAGTTCTGTTTCATATGGGTGTATCCATAGATCCCACATTTTGCTCTCAAAGTTCACCAGATTGATGTTTTTAACTGCAATTTTTTTTTAAATCTTCCCGGGGGAGCATGCCCCCGGACCCCCCTAGAGGAGGTTAGATCCACAGTGTTTACATGGTTATTTATACAATATGTGTGCTTATGCTAACATCATAAGACAAACGTTGGTTCCGTGTTGTGTGTAGTGAGAACGCACGGGGGGGCCCCCCAAGCCAAAGCTCGCTTAGGGCCCCCATAAGTCTAGGGCCAGCCCTGCTCAAGCACACAAGTTAAACGACGGGGCTGCAGATAGTCTCACGCAAAGTGTGTTGTCTGCACCACTTGTCATTGATAAACACACAGATGCCCCCACCTCTGCTTTTCCCCGATGTTTCACTCCTGTCCGAGCGGATGAATGCAAAACCCTCCAGTTCACACAAAGAGTCGGGAATAGGGAATATCGAAGCCACGTCTCAGTTTACTGAGACACCTATTATGGTGTTTACACCATATAGCCTGTTGCCTCTCCTCTGATGCAACACAGTCTCACTCCCTGATAGTCCAATAGCGATGCTTGGTCAGGGTCCTGTGGCGTGCAGTTGTGACGCACCGAGTCTCCTTCAGCTTCATAAACGGACGCAAAAAGCTTTCAACTGATTGCAATGTATTCCCATCGGCGGCGGTATTTGACGCTCAGGGAAGCACCGCATCGGTCCATGTCGGCGGCAGTTAAAGGCAATGTGAGCGTCCATTCCCATTGGATAACGGAGGACTTTACACCCGGAAGTAAGTATTCTGTCGATTGATTTGACAGTGATATCTGTCCTACTCATCAACTCAAAAACACCAGATTATCCTTGTTAATTACACAACATTGATTGGTTTAAATTGTGTACAATGCTTTTGTGTTTTTCCTCTTCGATTCGGAGAAACAAATATTTTTTCGGAGTTTAGGATGGCAAAAGACACTACACTACCCAGAATCCTCAGCTATTGTTTGGGACTACACCATGTGCTTTGCTTGACAAACCCCGTGATTAGTCCTCAAGCTCTGTGATTGGTTGACCTCCAACTGCATTCCATATGAAAACGTTTCGTAAAAGATAAAATCATACTTTATTCAGCAGTGCTTGCTTTACTCTTTGAAAGTCATCGCATGAATGCATTGTAATAAATGGTTTGGCTGCATTAAATATTACACATCTGTCGATGTTCTTTATTTATCTACAGAGATCTGGCCTCAGAATAGACCGGAAACTATTCTTTTACCGTTCTGTTTTAATTTCACAATAAAGTTAGTAGTAATATTTTGTTTTGATATTATTGTTTTTTATTAACTGCTAGACCGCTGGGTCATGTTAAGACCATCTTTTCTGTGTTGCTGTGGGTTTTTTCCATCGCTTTTGTGTTACAAATATCAAAACAATAACTAAATATATCCGTCGTAAACTAAACCAGAAACAGCAGTATATTTTATTTTGTTAACACTGTAAACTTGACAGCTTTTTAACCTGCACCACCTACTGGTTAAAGCACGTTATTACACGTTTAGAGTAATTGCAATGCAGGTAGATTGTGTTGCTTTTTAATGACTGTTTTAAAATGCCTTTTTCTTAATGTCTTTCATTTTTGTAAAGCACTTTTGAATGTGTTATAATTGATGAAAACATTTAAATATTAAGAGTACATACAAAATAGGAGGAAAGTAGAAGGTCAATGATAGAAATATAGAATAGAACATATCAAGAAGATACTGTAAGTGATATCTAGATTAAAACAGTTTAGTGCCGGATGTACAAAGATATTAATATGAGGATGTGCAAAACAGAAAAACTAATTAGGCTTTATTTAAACATTAAATAATACTTTAGGTTAAGGTTTTCTTTTAAATACATGTAAGCAAAAAGCTTTGGGGGTATCTGGTAAATATTAAGCCTGACAAGGTACTTAACGTTTAATATATTGCATGGTTTGTTTTGGGACTTGACAATCAACTTTCCTGCAATGTTAACTATGTTGAAGCACTTATTTTAACCGATATTATACATATTTATTATACTCTTATAAGATGTATGTAGAGAGTATAAGAAATGTGCAGAATTTGACAGTTTAATGGTGGAGGTACACACATATTGATAGATGTCTTGTAATGCACTGTTGAGGAACCTGTGACCCAAGTTTTTCATTCATTGCATAACTACACCGTAGTTGTGTATATGATATGTCAATAAACCTTAGAAAATCTTGAAATCTTGAAAGGGATGTGCAAAATAGCCATTATACAGTTTTTAATTAACTATTAGTAGAGAATAACGATTAATGAATATACTTTATAGAGATCTGCAGATAAATGTTTAGTCTTCTCAAGCACCAACTATCAAATATCTCTCCTGATTGTTGGCACTTGACAATCACCTTCCCTGGATTTTACTCAGGTGTAACTAAAGTCTGATTTAAGGGTTGTCTATATTTCACATCATTCATCAGAATCTGTAAAGTAACTAAAATAAATGGAGTGGAGTAAAAATACCAGGTTAACTTTAAAGAAAGCCCTCAGGATTATAAAAGACCCCCATCACACCAGCCACACGTTCGAGTCCAGTTTTGGATAGTGTGCCGTCGATGGGTTTCATTCTATTTCAAAATTCTTTTTGACGCTCGGTGTAAACTTCGCGCACTGCCACTCCAACATCCAATCACAGAGCTTGAGGACTAATCACAGGGTTTGTCAAGCAAAGCACATGGTGTAGTCCCAAACAATAGCTGAGGATTCTGGGTAGTGTAGTGTCTTCTGCCATCCTAAACTCCGAAAAAATATTTGTTTCTCCGAATCGAATGGGAAAAATACAAAAGCATTGTACACAATTTAAACCAATCAATGTTGTCCCGCAGCACGGAGGGCCAGCCAGCAGTGCAGTGCGTCTCTGGTGTCTGACCAACACACTCTCACTCCCTAAGCGTCCAGGATTGACGTTTGGTCAGTGTCCGTGGCGTCCATTTGTGACGCTCCTAGGCTCCTTCAGCGTCATAAAGGGACGCAAATAGCTTTCAACTGATTGCAATGTATTCCCATCTGCGGCGGGATTTGACGCTCATGGAAGCACGGCATTCGTTTGTGTCGGCTGCCCTTAAAGGCTATGTGAGCGTCCATTCTCATTGGATAACGGAGAATTGTACACCCGGAAGTAAGTATTCCCCTTACTGTCGATTGATTTTACAGTGATATCTGCACTACTCATCGACTAAAAAACACCAGATTATCCTTGTTAATTACACAACATTGATTGGTTTAAATTGTGTGCAATGCTTTTGTATTTTTCCCCTTCGATTCGGAGAAACAAATATTTTTTCGGAGTAAAGGATGGCAGAAGACACTACACTACCCAGAATCCCCAGCTATCGTTTGGACTACACCATGTGCTCTGTTTGACAAACCCGGTTGCATTCCAATAGTCCATTTAGTTTAGGAACCTTCCTAACGGAGTGAAATGACCCGGAAGTACGTCACTGGCAGCCATGATAAGTTCCGTTCCAATTCTCCAAATGAAAGGAAAGGAGGTTTCAAACTTCCTTTATATCCTCCTTTAGCTTAGGAACCACTGGACTTCCCTAACCGAAAGGAGAGGAGAAAATGCTGCCCCACAATGCATTGCAGCCGCAGCATTTGCCATCACAACAGTCGGCCGTTCACGGAAACAACCGATTATGACCGAGAAATGATATCATGAAAGTTACGGTGCTTATTAAGCTTTTTAAAACGTATGTGGTAAGTTGCCAAAGTGCTTTGTTTTGAACGTTCATCAGTATTATAATCAAAAAGACAAATATGAACGTTAGTTTTTACTGAAATCACCAAATAAAGTCAACATCTCACAGTCTTTACTGAGCTGTGTGGAGTTTGTTCAACTTTTAAAAGATGTTTGAATGGTGATATACACACTGATAGATGTTAAGGACTAACGTTTATAATAAATACATCTGTATTGATTTTAAGATCTTTTCATCAATCATACGTATTGGGATCATTTGTATTAATGTGGACCGGAGGGAGAGGGTGACGAGCATAAGTTTCACTTTCCTTTTTTATTTCAATTCCAACTTTGGTCATGAAGAATATGATTCTCTGTTGTCCACGTTCATAAAGCATAAAGCAACAGCATCAGAGCACGGTGCAGAGTCTCTAGATGAGTTTACAGTAGTCCCTCCTTCTTATTAAACATCCATGTTGTAGTCCGCTGTATAGAAAACTGTAGTTTCCATAGTTTCCCCACAGCAGCAGACGCACATTCATGACGTCCGCTGGCGCATCATAAACACGTCGGATAGTGAAAGTGCAGTCGGATTCTCTAAAGTACCGCAGTCTCTTCCCCTAAGTCCTTTTGAATTCTCCTATCCACTATCCCTTAACCCCGTGACATTTCACTCAGAGGTCAAGGAATAGGAGATAGGGTTAGAATTTAGGAGCTGATTTTTGGATTATCGGAACGCAACCCCCGTTTTTTTTCACCATTCATTCCAATGGCTGGCGTCTATGTCACGTGATCTTCAAATTTCTCCCTGCAGAAAAAAAAAACATGGCCGAACTTCGTTTTATTCTCGGTGGAAAATGCCTATTTTAAAGTTAGTTTGGCCATTAAAATGCCTTTTGATGTCATTTGATGCGAGAAATATGAGTTGTTATTTCAGATTATGTGTGCAGTGGATGTACATGATCTTTAGTTTGCTAGTTATTACGAAGATTACTTCAGGAAATTGCGTCCATAGAACGTTTTCATTGTTACCAAGGTGGTTGCTAGGGACGCTGCTATCGATATTATTTCTGTTATGTTGTGTAACTGTTTAATGGTGTTATCTTTATTGCTACCCCCTTCCCCGTCAATGTATAGTGTTGGTCCACAGCGCAAACATATTAGTTTAACAAAATCCGCATCTAAAGATAGCCTACGTTATTTTCCCCTGTGCAATTCCAGTCTCACATCTCACAGAACATCGTCATTAACAAATACCGGAAACAGACCGAAAACATTTAAAAAAAATAAAATAATACTTTATTCCGAGTGTGCTTGCTTTTCTCTTTGAAAGTCATCACATAACGGCATTGTAATACACGGTTCGGCTGCATTAAATATTACATATCTGCCGTAGTTCTGTATTTATAGAGCCCTGATGAGAAGACTTCTAGACAAACATGAGGAACTGAAAACGTGACGTGGATCATAAATATATCAGCCATTAAACAACATCTTACATTTCTTTTCACACAATACGTCTCCTTGCAGTATCAACACTAATTCGGCTGACTTTTATATTTGATCCAATTGGTAGATAGGCTGTATTTACACCATAAAGGTGCAGAGCTGATATAAAGGGACACCTAGTGGTTAAAGCATGTTATTGAATTTCATTATTTTTATTATTACATATTAATAGGATCCCTATAAAGTATATTCATTACTCGTTATTCTCTACTAATAGTTAATTAAAGACTTTATATAATGACTATTTTGCACATCCCTTTCAAGATTTCAAGATTTTCTAAGGTTTATTGACATATCATATAGGCCTACACAACTATGGTGTAGTTATGCATTGAATGCAAAACTTGGGTCGCAGGTTCCTCAATAGTGCATTACAAGACATCTATCAATATGTGTGCATACCTCCAGCAATGTTAACTATGTTGAAGCACTTATTTTAACTGATATTATAATGTATTATACTCTTATAAGATGTATGTAGATATTTCATCTCCGGCCTTGTCAGGTATTGAACAATCAATAAATAAAGAACACAGAATTATTAAATATAAAACACAGAATTTGTGTGATTATACTAAATGATTTACAAATAAACACAACTGCATATTTACAACTGTTACACATGCTGATGTAACGCAAATGTTCCAACTTGGGATCAATAAAGTATATCTTATCTTAAGATGATCGATGGCTACTGCCATATTTGCTAAATGTGCCTCTGAACCTTGACAAGTGCATGTTTCAGGCTTATCAATTAATGTAATGTTATCAATTAACAACAGGGGTCACAAACATAAGACCAGCTGTTAAATAAAGCTCTTCTGACCTTAGCTGGCATGTGTGCAGTGGCGGCGCCAGAGATTTTCTCTAGGGGGTGCTGTGGGGTAGCTTGACGTTTCATAGAGGGTGCTCAAACATTAAGGGTTTCCCATTAATGCACCAGCGCTACAGTTGAATTTTCTACTGCAACACTCCCCACACGCACACACAGTGTACCCGCGACTGTTTCAGTGAAGGCTCGATAATCAGCTCACGGCATATAGGTGTAAGCAGGGGTAAAGTGCTATTTTTACAAGTGGGGAGTGGACCTCACGTCCTCTAGGAGGGTCCTCACCTCCTCTCGTAGGGTCCGGGGGCATGTTTCCCCGGGAAGATTTTTTTTAAATATTGAAGTTAAAAGCATCAATCTGGTGCACTTTGAGAGCAACATTAAGAGATATATGGATACATCTCTCATCACCCATATGAAACAGAACTGTAAACAGATTTTCTATTTCTTCATAGACATTTTACAAATCACTCCCCTTTTAAAACAAACCGTTTGAGACCCACTGAGATAACTAGACTAAAGTTAACTATCTAAACACTGAGAGTCCTTTACTTCACCTGAGCTGACAGGAGAGAGTTCTCCCTCCACCTTGTTGTTGAAAAAGCTCCTTATGCCCGTTAGCTTGGCTAGCTAGCACCAGATGCTAACCACAACGATCTCCGGTAAATACCCACCTTTGCGCGAGCTTCTCTCTCGCTCGCTCGCGCACACACACAAAATGGCTCGGGCCACCGCCACACACACACACAGAGCAGAGCTTGAATGAAACACAGAGACCCAGAAGTAAGCTACTTGTACTCACGAGGCTAGGCTATTATGTGCAGAATCCCTCTCGCTTTCAGGTGGTTTTGATTGAGTGTCCACACGTGGACGTTTAAGGACTAAAAAACGATAATTTTTTTCACTTTGCTGTTAGCAAATCATTTGGCGCTCTAGCTAACAGGAAGTCACTCAAGTGTCACAAAGTAATTTAGCCTATGGGTAGGTCAAAAATCGAATGGGTGATCACATCATATCACCTGTGTTGGCTTTATGTTTTTGGTCAAACATTTGTTTCTTTCACATGCATTGATGTAATCAATAATTTTTCTAATTTAATAAAAATAATAATAATAATTTTCGGAAAAAAAAACAACAACATATTTCTTGGGGGTGCTTAGGGGGTGCTTTGGCAATCCTGGGGGGTGCTTCAGCACGCGGTGGACCCGTTCAAATCCAGTTTTGGACAGTCTGCCGTGGTTCCATCCCATTTCAAGTGCTGTTCGAGGCTGGCGTAACCCTCGGAGCACACTCTCCAATCACAGAGGACTATCACGGGTTTGTCAAATAGAGCACATGGTGTAGTCCAAACGATAGCTGGGGATTCTGGGTAGTGTAGTGTCTTCTGCCATCCTTTACTCCGAAAAAATATTTGTTTCTCCGAATCGAAGGGGAAAAATACAAAAGCATTGCACACAATTTAAACCAATCAATGTTGTGTAATTAACAAGGATAATCTGGTGTTTTTTAGTCGATGAGTAGTGCAGATATCACTGTAACATCAATCGACAGTAAGGGGAATACTTACTTCCGGGTGTACAATTCTCCGTTATCCAATGAGAATGGACGCTCACATTGCCTTTAAGGGCAGCCGACACAAACGAATGCGGTGCTTCCATGAGTGTCAAATCCCGCCGCAGATGGGAATACATTGCAATCAGTTGAAAGCTCTTTGCGTCCCTTTATGACGCTGAAGGAGCCTAGGAGCGTCACAACTGCACGCCACGGGACCCTGACCAAACGTCGCTCCTGGACGCTTAGGGAGTGAGAGTGTGTTGGTCTGACAGGTTATTTCCTCCCCGTATTGTTTGACTTGGTCAAAAAAGTGATAGGATAAAAAGTGCCAGTAAAACAGTTGCAAGGGTCGTCATTGTTCCAACTAAAAGGGGTGGTCAAAAATCAAGGAAGAAAAAGTAAACCAACATAAAAAACCACAGCACACGACAGGAGCCCGGGTCGCAGCAGGGCCGCGCCACCGGAAGTAGTACATGAGTAACACGCAGGGTGTTTCTCAGTGTCGAGTACGCTTGCTTGGTAGCACATGTCTTCAGAGCGTCTTGCTTCAGAAGCAAAAATACTTCCTAGCATTCGGAAAACGAAGAGTGGAACAGGCGAGCAAGTGTGCAGGTGTGCGTCATATGAGAGGCCCCGCCTTACATTTTCCGCCACAGATTTGGGGAAATTGGTCCGTGCGCAAAGCATTGTGGGGATTTTAAGACCGCGGAGTCTACCACATGTGCAGCCTCTAAATTTCTCCAAACGAAGTACGCCGGGCTCGGTAGAATTCCAAGTATGCTGGACATTGGAACAGTATACTTCGGCGTCACTCGATGACGTAGTATGCTTGAAATAGTGGCTCTGGAGCAGCTTTACTCGAGATTGAGAAACACCCAAAGTGTTTACTTCTTCTTCTGCTGTTCCTGTTAGTGTTGACTTCCTGTCTGTCTTCTTCTGCTGTTCCTGTTAGTGTTGACATCCTGTCCGCCTTCCTCTGTTGATTTCTCTGACGTCCTACACTCTGTCTTTTAATCTCTTTCCTCCTCTCACTTAGAAACGGTACTTTTTTTGCTTAGCAGCGGTGGGTGTATCAAGTATTAACAATCTCTGATATTTGCAGAATCAAGTATTCATCTAAGCCATGTAATAAAATAATATAAAAACTGTGCCTCTAAATGACATCACTGGACTTGAGCTAAAGATGACATAACAAACTAGATTATAGAACTATAATACAAATAAACTATAGCGCTTTATGACAACATACTCAGCGTTTCTTGTCTCTTTTAGTTGAGTGAATACAGCTTTAAAGACATCAATTGGGCGCATTGACAGCAGTTTCTAACCAAAGCGAACCACAACCTGTTTCTAAATTGACAGAGCAAATGATGAATAATATAATGTCATAAAGATATTGTGTGGCTGTTTGGAGTCATTAAGTAGCCCTCTTATTAAGGCCTATATTTAGCACATTGTTGTGCCATATGGATTTGTGTGTATTATCCTTTTGCCATAAGCTTATCATCTCCTCATCAATTGGCTCTATTGGTGTCGGCTTGGCAGCTGCAGTGCATGATGAGAGGGAATATGCAGAGCCAATCTTAACTACCAGAAGCAGATATCCAGGCGCTTCCATAAAAACAGAGCCATGTTCAAACGGTTGAAAGTTCCTCTGAGTGTTGCCAGGTAGGTTTCCATCTCTATCAGTCAGTGAAGTCAAATTGACCGGCAGATAGTACTGGTCCCTGCATGCCAAGGATTAGGAGGCTTCGCTAAGCTGTTTTAGTATTCTAGGATATTTTCACATGTATTTAGCTTGGTAGTAAAAACAAATTAAATATGTGTTTGACCTAAACTCATTTTAGTTCGTCATGGACCTACACATAAAGCCAGATGTATGTTATGATGCTTGGGCTCATATGTTTTGCAATGAAGCTGCCAGTAAATTATATTTTATGCCATTATTGAGTAACTGGAAACACTTAAGCCTAATTAAATCACATTGTCTGCAGACTTTATTGAATTGTGCAGTGTGCAGACGTTGTATTCTACTACTATTATTAAGGAATTAGAAAGTTGGTTTATTCTAGAGCAGCATTTAACACTAACTTGACTAAAACCCTTTTCATGATATTCTAAAATGTTGCATTTTAGGTGATGAAAACACCACCTAAAATATTTAGTGGGAGGGTAACTTCCCACGCCTTTTATTGACAAAACCTGATTAACTCCTCCCGTAGGGCCCGTGATGGTTGTTTTGCTGCCCTTTCAATATAAAAATAATGGATAGCATACAGTTACTATTAGCTAATAAGGTCAAATTTAAACAGGTCAGGTCATAAGAGTCTTTAGCTGAAACATGACAAAATATAATCGAAAAATATATTATTCTAAATTAGTTGTTCCCAAACATTTTGGCTCGTACATTCTTAAAACAAGTAATCACTGCATTCTAATGGTTCGATTTAAATGTAATGTGAAAATACCCAATCAGTTAATGGAAATTAACCGGTCACAACTTAGCACTGGTTAATTTTTTTTAAATGACCATGTTTTCCATGTAATACGTAATGAATGTAGGCTTTGAATAGATTGATTGGCAATGAAAAAAATAAATGACATTTGCAGGTAAAAAGCAGGAAAAAATAAATAAAAACACATCTGGCAGAGTGACAAATGACAATGCTCAGTAACGGATGTCAACGGAGGATTAAAGTTGCTTTTAAATGGAGAGCATGGACACTGCCCCCCCCCCCACACACACACACGCACACTGAACAGTCTGGTGAAATGGCTAATGGAATATTTATTCACAGCATTTTCTAATTAAAAAAAGTAATCATTATGATTTATTAAATACTTTAAATTGTATGTAGAAAGACAATTGAAATGCTGCAAACATTTTCAATTAATTGCTAACACATTTTTATATCTGGTAAACCATTATTACATACTAGAGGACTAATGAGGGGATGATCTATGGTGCTTATCAATATCCAATAATAAATCAATGTCAGAACAGAACATTGCTTCCTGCCAATGAGCCTCCATTAGCAGGTAGCCTGAGCTGGAGTCCCCGTGTGAGCCGAGCCTCACCGAATCCTTTCCAGCGCGTTCTGCGCCCTTTTCATTTTCGGTGACTTTGGTTACGTAAGAGATTAAGAGTGTGTGAAGGTGGAGATGTTTGGAGCGGACAGTTTTTCTGGCATTAGGCTGCCTGCACGCACACACCATGAGGCTGCCTGCTAAAGGCTGAAGCTGGAGCCTCGTTCCACCGTGCGTCCTACTCCGTCAACATGCCCACCTTTTCAGTCATGTATAAAGGAGCCGTCATCATTAGCAGGTAAAAACATCTCGTGTGTGTGTGTGTGTGTGTGTGTGTGTGTGTGTGTGTGTGTGTGTGTGTGTGTGTGTGTGTGTGTGTGTGTGTGTGTGTGTGTGTGTGTGTGTGTGTGTGTGTGTGTTGGCTCGCTGCTGTCTTCACCCTTTGTTAGTGTGGAGTGTGTTGGTGTCGGTGCTGGAGTGTTGTTTACAGCAGCTGTGTGGAAGTTACAGGTAGAGGCAGGGCCGGTCTGTGGCATAGGCGACATAGGCGGTCGCCTAGGGCGCCAGATATGGGGGGTGGGGGGGGGGGGGCGCTGCGCTGGTAATTCTGGGAGGGAAAACATTTTTTGTGATGAAAGTGGGGGATGTTGACTTATCAGGCGCTCACAGCTAAAGTGCGAGCGAGCCTCCGAGCGCATCGGTACCGCGGATTGTTGTTGGATTGAGACTGATAACTACAGCTCAGTGAGGTAAAGGACTCTGAGTGTTTAGATAGTTCACTTTAGTTATCTCAGTGGGTCCCAAACGGTTTTGTCACAATTTATGTTAACACATATTTCCAAGGCACACTTTTATAATTATTAGGATAAATAAAAACAGGTTTGAAATCATTCCAATGTATACTCTATAGACAGTAAACCAAAAATATCGTTTAAAACTGGAGATATAAAAAAAAATGCATGAATAAATAAATGTTAACTAGGTAAAATAAGATATGAATGAACAACAAAAATAAAATAAGTTACATTTATTTGTTATTGGCTATGGTAGGTTATCGGTTATGTTTAAAGTTGTACCCCCTACTGTAGATCTAGTTTTAGTAATTCTGCTCAAAGTGCACCAGATTGAAGCATTTTACTTTAAAATGTCTAGGACCGGACCTGGGTAGAGGTTCCCACATGTGTGATGTTGATGTGGGGGGACAGTTGGGGGAATCTGCCGCTGGGTCGGTGGAGGGGTAAACGCGGTGCTGCGCGTGATGGAGTCGCCTTAGTGTCCAAATGTGTTCCATGTTGGAGTGCACAGTAACCAATTCTATAAATTCACGTTTGTAGTAAAAACGTGTTAAAGCTCAGGAGAGTGTTTATTTCTGATGTTTGTTCATCATTCCACACACATAGAGCTCCCCATCTGTTGGTGCGTGCGCAGCGACACACGGCTGTTCGCCTACGCATCACTTTAATCATTCCGCGGCTTAAGCAGGGTAACTTAAAAAATGTATTCCGTAACAATGACTTATAACCTCTAAAAACAATGTTATTAGTAACCTAATCTGAGTATCTCAATATAAAGGTAATGTAACCTGATTACTTTCCGTTACTTTTGGATAAATGCAATGTAAATAAATACAAGAGAAAACTAAAATCCATAAGATGTTTGTTTTACTTATGTTAGACAACAGAGAAACGTGACCCTAGAAAAAAGATATTCAGGATAAAAAATATTCTGTTTTTAAAGGAAAACCCGACTTCCATTAATTCAGGATACAGGCCAACTATTAATCACATGACCACATAGTAGAGTTTACATAAGCAAAACATAATGATAATCAGAAAATGCTAAGTTTTTGTTTTATACATAGAGTATTAAGATAATGTGGGTTCAGCTAGACATTTCCAGTGAAAGCATTCTTTAAACGTTTAAAGAAGGGTTGTGATTTAGGCTAGTGTTAGTACTATATCTTAATGGGTGATTAAACCTATTGTAAATCACTGTGGATTAAAGTGTCCGCTCAATGTAATGTAATGTAAACAATAAAAACACAATGTCACTTTGCATTTTATAACCTAGTAGTTTAGATGCCTTAACCAGTATGAATGTACACATTTTAACCCAGGACATGATCTTTCCTGACCCTTGGCAATAGAGTGGTGCAGTGATAACGTATATTTAGGGCCAACCCGGAAGTTAGCATCACAAGGGCTCCCTCCACCAGAAGGATCTTTCCATTGGATTTTGGAATATTGAAAATAATAAGATAGTTGGCAAACACATTTTTGATACCTACACGTTTTGTTCAGCAGGATTATCTCCGCATTATAAACACCACTTTGTACCAAATTTAAAAAAAAATTATTTAGCTTTTTAATTTAGCTTTAAAATAGCTAGCGTTAAAAAAGCTAGCGTTAGTCAATAAACAAACTACATTCTGAGGCCTGTACTACGAAGCAGGATTTGCGCTTAGCGAGGTAACTTCAGGGTTAACTCTGAGTTTCCGGTCCTACGACGCTGGTTCACTTTTTACCGGGGTAACTTATGCGGAGCAGGTTTAGTTCCAGATAAGAGATCAACTCAGTGAAAGCACCGCCTGCTGACCAATCAGAGCTCAGTGTGCGGAGTTTAAAGCTATCAAGTCATATTACAGGAGAAAGGAAATACAGTTTAAACTGCCATATGCAGAGAAGACGCCGACGTGTCGCACTTATCATTCATATCACATCATCATATATCATATATTTCCTTATCTGTGTCAAATTTGCGAGCCGTATCTGGCCGTGCAACACTCACAGTGTCACATACTGTATGCAGAAGTATTATTTTAAGCAACACGTTAAGTTGACGAAACACTCGAGTAATTAAAGTCAGATCCACTCGTGTCTTAGACGGGGCAGTGATATCATAAACCTGTTAATGTACGCATTCAGACACTCTGTATTTATTTATTTGTTACCAGCTGTTCTGTATTCACCTTGCAGGTGCAGCTATGTGGCTTTGATCCTAGATGATGTGATTAAATCATGGATGTTTAAAGTTTAACGTCTTCATATTTGTCTAACATGATAGTTTACTTTTCATTCATGAAGTATGACGCTGCGCTGTCAGTACGCTTGTCCCTGTTTGTGATTGGTCAAATGTTGCTAACCCCGCCCCTTTCACGTGAACGCGCTCTCAGCCGGACAGAGAAACCCTGGTTGATTTACCGAGTTGATAACCAGCGTCGTAGGACCGCTTAGCGAGATCTCGTTTGTTAGGGTTAGGTAAGCCGGGTAACTCAAACATATCCAGGGTCTGTTGAACTGGATTCGTAGTACAGGGCACAGGTCACATGGCTGCACATCAGCACCGCTAAGCTAAAGGTGGCTAATAGTGGGCGTGATGACTTTTAGTCTCATTTAGACACCAGTGGGATATTTAATGACGTATTTTAATTAAACATCTTCAGTTTTTGATCAGAAAAACAGACCTTTTTTTCAAACATCTTCCCTAAAACACCTTAAAAAATGGAACAGAACTGGACATTGTAAATTGTGTATAACAAACATAACGGTTTATTGTACACAATGTACATTGACATGTAAAAAAAGGGGATATACTGATGTGGGCTCTGTCGTTATGGATTGGGCTTCATTGGGATCATGTGACCAAAGAAACTTGAGCTAAGATATGTTGGGATGTGTATGTCAAGATAACATAATGTTTACAATAACAGATTCTCAGGATACATTAACAACATCTCACAGGAATGTGTCTACAGGTCATCAGTGTGAATAATGCTCATCCTGTGATCAGACTCTATGAAGTATTCTGCGTGTTACCTTCTTCAGGACGTCTCATTGGTTCCCTGACAGCAGTCTGTGGTTGCTATGATGCTCCCTCTGCATCTGAAATATAAAAAATAATCCTTGCTGTTTGCTTGGCAACCAGACAGGGTTGTGTAATTGCTGAGATGACATAGATCCAGATTTCCAAAACATTATCACAATAATCTCTAAATTTGACCAACTAAGTGTTGCTAATTGTACGTAGAGGTGTGCTCTGGTTTATATTTTATTTGACCCCATCTTTTGTAGTGTACATTCCAAACAAATCAATGTTTATTTGCTATTTGAGCAGATTGATCTATAACACAATTCATACCTTTACAGTTTGCGCTGCACTATGTAATATTAACATAAAAAAAGGTATTAAGGTATTCACTTTATTCATAGTTACCACTAAAAGGTTAAAGGGCTACTGTGGTGTTAAAACCTTCTGAAGAGAGCGACTGATGATCATTTGTGTCCTATAAATATTGCATTACACAACCAAAGGAAAAACACTAGGGGGAATCTTCAAGACGATTGTGTTGTATAAATTAGAGGACTGTGCCAAAAGCACAAACACGTATAACTGGATTAGTGTTCAGTCAACTGGACGCAGGGAATCTCAAAAAGAATCTTCCTAATGCGGCTTAATTAGGAGGTAAAGAATACTCCAATCTGTTCGAGTTGCTCTTGCTTCAGGTCCTTACACCACTCAATGTTTCTCTCACCATCATCATCATCATCATCATCATCCTCCAACAGCTGTTTTTAGTGCTCTGATATACCCACTGTACACAAACTGCTCAGCAGTTAACAGCAGACACACAGTTAGAGCTGTGCAGCAGCAGCAGAGCAGCCGATGACCACCCAGAATATTTATGGTACATCACTATTGTGTTAACAACTGAATGCAGCCCCAATAATGGGTGCAGTAAAGCTGCTGTAAAGATCACAACGCCTCACCTGTTTGCCAAACGCTTTGTCCACATTAGTAATTTATTTCCTAACTGATAAATTCATCTTGGATATGTTTATAATTGATGTGATTTTGTAGTGTTATCTTATTTACTCTGCAGGGATAGCTGCTAGTTTCTTCATCTTTTCTTGAAGATAAACCGAGATGTAGCAGATGTGTGAGTTTTTATAAATATAATTGCAAGATGGGTTATCTGTCACTGTTATATGAGCTTTGATCAGTATGCCTACAGACAACATGAGTCATATCAGGTTGTATGTTCCCATCGTCAAATAGGAGCCGCAGGAATGTTTAATATCAGTCAAAGTTTTATAGTAACAGCTGCGGTTTAAAACACAGGGTTGATGCTGTGAAATTGATGGTTTTCCCAACATAATTACTTAGATAGTTAAGGCAAGGGAACTATTCAGTTCAAGATTTGGGTTCAATTGGCACATCAGGATATGAAAGTCTCCATGATGAATGTCCTGTGTTTCTGTCATCCAACCTTGGGTCTTGTGCTCTTAAAATAATGTCACAAGACTTCCTTCTTTCTCAAGTCATTATTCCTTCAGTTAATATGAATTTAAATACACTAAACTTAATAAATATGGGTCATAATATGCTGCTTGTACAAACACCATACACACACACACACACACACACACACACACACACACACACACACACACACACACACACACCCTTCTTATTTCACCCAGATGGAAACTCAGTATATTTTTACAGTCAGCATCCTGTGTTAGGATGCTCTTATGCTAAAACTCTACGGTGGGGTCTTTCTATCCACCCAGAGGTGAACATTGTTGCTCTCTGCTGTGGCAGATAGAGAGTTCTCTAGAGTTACAGGGAGTATATGCAGCTTGGGACCCTCAGCTCGACAAGCTGCTTTAATATGTGAGAATAGGTGGAGTTGGACAGGTTGTATTATTGTTCAATCGTCCCTGACTTACTGAGTGAGTGAGTGTTGGACTTTCCCCAGCTTCACCATGTTGTGTGATATGCTGCTTCAGTTCACTTTAAGAACACATCTGAATGGGACCACTACAGAATATTGCAGATGAACATTAAGTATCCAAGAAGTCACTACAACACTGCGACTCGTGCTTTAAAACTACTGAGTGTTGCTTTAAATGTGAAAGACATACACATTCTAAACATTTAACACTAACAGGAAAAGTTCATTATTATTATTCCATTGTTATTTTTTGTTTTTAGAACGTAATCACAAAATCATAGAATGTGACTAAAGATCACAACGTGTGAAGAGTGGCTGTAATGCATGGGGTGACCACCAGACAGACACACACACACACACACACACACACACACACACACACACACACACACACACACACACACACACACACACACACACACACACACACACACACACACACACACACAGAGAGAGAGAGAGTCTCGCTGTCTCGCAGACCCCACGCAGCAGGCAGGAAAATGAACCCAGCTCACACTGTCTGCTCCTCGCAGCAGGGAGCCCCGCAACGTCCCGCCAACACGGCACCCAGACCCCACACAGCATTCTCATCCGTTTGTCCTTACTGGTGTCATTTTCTGGTTGCTAACGCCATTGTAACACATAATCATTGATGTTCCGCTGTAACGGTGGTGAACTCATCAGAACAGTGTGGGCGAGCTGACCAATCAGAGCACAGTGGGCTCACAGGGAGGGGGGGGGCAGGAGCTCCAACAAGCCGTGTAGGACAGAGAGTGAATACACATACTATACAGAGATGCTGTATGAGAAACCAATGTGAGTTTGGAGCATTGAACAATGTAAATCTATTCTAGTAGAACTCAACAATGGAATTATGATCAGTAGAAATGGCCATGACATGGGAGTTTTAAAGTCAGCCCAGCCTGACTGCTGGCAGCAGAAAGCAGCAGACACACTCGGCAGAGAGAGAGAGGGGGCACAACAATTGTTGACACTCCTGCTGAACGAAGACACTACAGACTCAACCTGGGTAGAATAAGTATGCAGTCTAGATTTAGAAGACAGATTTGGTTTAAATCTTACAACGTATGCCAACCATATGTGTTCCCCCTCCCACCTCCCCCCTCCTGACTCATCCAGAGCAGTGATCTGTCTCCACCTGCACCGCTGTTGGAGAACTTCTCAGATCTTCTATCACTGAGTCAAACTGCTCTCATGATGTCACGCCCTGACTGTGCAGCTGAAGGCTCTACTCTGTGAAGGAAAAACAAGTGAAAGCTTTTCAAGTTTAGTTTATGTTGTACTTATTTTCTCCTCTCTTCCCCCGACAGGACATTAATGGGTCCATTCGGAGTAGACAGAGCTGTTCATTCCATGGAGTTCACTGACTGTGAGAATGGCCTGGGTAAGTAGGGTTTTTATTTGTTAGGGAAGCCATGGATACAAGGAATGACTGATCAAAGGAAAATGGGTTTCCTGCAGAACATAAAATACACACTGAAAACGACACTGCTGCAGGGAGAACGTGCACTCCACACAGAAATAAAACATTAAACCCCCACTGATGCAGAGAAAACACGAGTCTTACACAAATCAAACACTTGCCCCTAAAAATGATGAATCAACACCCTGAAGCATGGCATCTGAGAGTCTGTGCACATACCTTTAAATTAGAATGATTTGACAGCAGTCGTTCATCCTCTGACATACAAAGCACATCGCTGCATGAGGCTGTGCACTCTGTATGGTCCAATGATTAACATTCATTTACATTCTCATCTTACATTAAGCAAAACATACTAAAAGCTAAACACATTAGCTGACACCATTCAGCAGATACACACATCTCACTATTCAGTCAATGGTGGTTACACTCAGGCATAATTCCAAATGAGCTAACAGGTGAGGCACGTTTCACATTACACACTCCATATTAAACTTGTTTAAACAATAAATACAATATAGATATATTATAAGCATTATCACTGGCTTCTTGCAGTTCCATCTACAATATACATTCGTATCAACCCTTTTTTACAACTTCTCATCAGAATTGGTACTGCAGCTGAAACAATAATGTAGGCATGTCACCATTTGAGAGGGGTTTTTCACCTGTGCTGGCAGGGGGGCTGAGCCACAACAATGAGAGGCTCAGCCTTAGTGACATACATTACACAGTCATGTGATCCATTGGGCTGTAATCTATTGTTAGTGCATACATATAGCTTTAGTGATGCTTTTAGTCTGAAGGCCAGAGCCTCACACGGTCCTGTTGCTCACTGAACAGCATCATAGTGAGGAGATGGTAAATGGACCGTTTTTGGACATTTATTTTTTATGGAAATGTTTTTGTCTTTGTCCTTCAGTTTTTTTTGTATTTATTACTTTGTCAGAGCACTTGTTGGAGAAAAGGGGTATGGCATGCAAACAAGATCACATGATCATCTTAAATTGTCAACAACATGTAGTGTATCTAGCCAATCGTCCTCCACTATCTGGCACTGGATTGGGATTCTGAATAGCTGGAATGATTGAAGTCGTTCTCCTAAAGGGATTGTCTCTGCAGAGTAGGTTTCCTTGTTAAGTCTCAGTGTGTTGGCCTGCGAAGGGAAGTAGGTCATGAGGCAAAGCCCTAACCCACTTAACTGAGCTTGGTTAAGGATGCTGCTGTTGTTCCATCCTTACTACACGTTGACACCCCCACGCTGAGCAGCTCTGCCTACGCAAGCACAAATACCCCAAACCATGAATACAAGCTACACTGAACAAAAATATAAACGCAACACTTTTGTTTTTGCTCCCATTTTTCATGAGATGAACTCAAAGATCTAAAACATTTTCTACATACACAAAATAACCATTTCTCTCAGATATTGTTCACAAATCTGAAAAAATGTGTGATAGTGAGCACTTCTCCTTTGCCGAGATAATCCATCCCACCTCACAGGTGTGGCATATCAAGATGCTGATTAGACAGCATGATTATTGCACAGGTGTGCCTTAGGCTGGCCACAATAAAAGGCCACTCTGAAACGTGCAGTTTTGCTTTATTGGGGGGGTCTGGGGGGGTCCGAAAACCAGGCAGTATCTGGTGTGACCACCATTTGCCTCACGCAGTGCAACACATCTCCTTCGCATAGAGTTGATCAGGTTGTTGATTGTAACCTGTTAGGGTTTAACCCTAACAGGTTACCTACTGACATGTTAGGGTTAAACCCACACCTGTGAGGTGGGATGGATTATCTCGGCAAAGGAGAAGTGCTCACTATCACAGATTTTTTCAGATTTGTGAACAATATTTGAGAGAAATGGTTATTTTGTGTAAATAGAAAATGTTTTAGATCTTTGAGTTCATCTCATGAAAAATGGGAGCAAAAACAAAAGTGTTGCGTTTATATTTTTGTTCAGTGTAATACCCTGCTCAAATGGAGGATATATGAAGTGTACCCAGCAACAACTGATGTACATGAACTGAATTACTTCACTTGTTTAGCCTCCTATCTCATTTTCTATTTTTTAAATGTAAATTATATATTCATCAAAAACGTATACACAACCCTAGTGACTTTTTTAGGATTATAAAAAAACAAGAGGAAATGCATGCCAAAAGTGTGTCTAATAACAATGCTACATCTGCATGAATGCTAGATCAAGGACCAAGATGTGATAGTGTAGTAAAGTTCGAAGGGAAAGGTGTGGGGGTGTGTTGGGGGGGGGGGGGTGAAAGCAGCAGACAGGTGAGAAGTAAAGCAGCTTATAGTCATGCGACTTGTGTAAGTGTACACACTGTTCCAATACATGGAGCTTAAACACCCCTGCACTGCAGTGTGTGTTCACAGAGCAGTGTGTGTGTGTTCATAGAGCAGTGTGTGTTCACAGAGCAGTGTGTGTGTGTTCACAGAGCAGTGTGTGTTCACAGAGCAGTGTGTGTGTGTTCACAGAGCAGTGTGTGTGTGTTCACAGAGCAGTGTGTGTTCACAGAGCAGTGTGTGTGTGTTCACAGAGCAGTGTGTGTTCACAGAGCAGTGTGTGTGTGTTCACAGAGCAGTGTGTGTGTGTTCACAGAGCAGTGTGTGTTCACAGAGCAGTGTGTGTGTGTTCACAGAGCAGTGTGTGTGTGTTCACAGAGCAGTGTGTGTGTGTTCACAGAGCAGTGTGTGTGTGTTCACAGAGCAGTGTGTGTTCACAGAGCAGTGTGTGTGTGTGTTCACAGAGCAGTGTGTGTTCACAGAGCAGTGTGTGTGTGTTCACAGAGCAGTGTGTGTGTGTTCACAGAGCAGTGTGTGTGTGTTCACAGAGCAGTGTGTGTTCACAGAGCAGTGTGTGTGTGTGTTCACAGAGCAGTGTGTGTTCACAGAGCAGTGTGTGTGTGTTCACAGAGCAGTGTGTGTTCACAGAGCAGTGTGTGTGTGTTCACAGAGCAGTGTGTGTGTGTTCACAGAGCAGTGTGTGTGTTACACACCGTGGCACCCCCCCTGCTGTCCCTCTCAGAGCACAGCACAGTCTAATCTTTTAGTCACTGCAGCCGAGCTGTTGTTCCTCAGCGTGTGGACGAGGGTCCATGGTCATCCTTTAAATACAGACCGTGTGGATCAATGGAACACAGCCACTGGACGGAGATTCTGAAAGTGGAATTTTCACTTCTCACTAGAAATGTAATCAAAAGCATTTTAATGGAGGAACTATCCTACAGTTTCGGATTTTCCATAAAAAACAAGTCGGGTGTCCGCCATGTTTTTTTTTCACTCCGGGAAAGTTGACGATCACGTGACATGGACACTGGTCATTAGAAATCTATAGGAAACAATAATGTAGGCACCATTTGAGAGGGGTTTTGTTAACATACAGCACTACGTTTTGCCCTGTGGACCAAGCTAGATATTGGCCAGTCATTTGCCTTTTGGATATTGCAGTGGTGCATATTGCTATTTCGATACTGTTGGATAAATTGTGCAGCCCTTCTTAGTATCATCTTGGGTATTATAAAGCATTTTGAAAGCAACTATATTTTCATCACACTGAGTTGTGTGATCTTTACAAAGTGTCGGAACATTAAATCCTCAGAAGGCGAACATGCCCTTGATGATGAGGAGGAAATAATGATTTGGAAAACAAAATGTGAACAGGAGAGGAGATGCGAGTCTTTAATATTTACTCCGGCTGCTTTTGCATTAGTATGATGTTTTTCTTCTCAGATGGTAGGCGGGGGGAGGAGAGTGCTTTGAGGCTGAACAAAAGAATAAGAGTCTGTTTTCCTCAGAGAAGAGTCAGAAGGGAGGGAGGACCGAGACAAGGAACTTTATAACCCCATTCTTCCAACAGGCCATAATTAACATGCACCACTTGGCTCCAGAACTAATTAGTGTTAGCATTTTGTGAGTGAGGTAACAGGCCAGCAGCAGCTCAAGGTTCTGAATGTTAGAGAAGAGAGCCTCCAGCAGCCACAGAGATACCTACAGTGTGGAGTACAGACCCGTGTTGGTTTCACTGTTATAAGTACTACAATATTGGATGTAAAGTACATAATGAGCCATATTATGCTTGAATTATTTCCCCACAGTAACTCTTCTTTCATTTACTGTGTCTTGTGGCCGACAAGTTCTCGTTCTTAGTTTTCTCGGGAAATGTCCCCACCACTTTTTGAAACGAAAGATTTGGTATCAATTTTCTTTTTAGCCATACATTGTTTCAAATATTCCAAAATTAGCTTGCACCACATCTAACTAACACACACATGGGATTTTGAGAAAGTTGAACCAGCACAATAAAAAAAACATGCAATGCACTGTAAATAAAAACTTGACGGTGAATAACACCCATATTATTATTTTTTACATCCATACACGTTAAACATTGACACAGACTGTCAAATGATTGAATCCCACAGAAACCATTTTAGGGTCAGTGTGCCATTTTTTAACAACCAGCCAATCTCACCCCCATTTCATTTCCTAAAATCCCATATGTGTTTCATCTGAGTCCAGTCTCTGACTCGCTGTTCTCAGAGCAGCAGAGGCTTGGCAGGACAGATCTCTGCAGGGTAGCTCAAAGCAGGGCCCTCCTAACTTCACTATTAACAAACTGTCACCTTATAACTCAACCATAAAGACTACACATACAAGTAGTGTAGCTACACTGTAACCACAACTCTAAAACCAAAAATACATGTGTAATCATGAGGCTTATCATGTAGAAACAACTAGTAAAAAACAGTTATTTACATACATAGTATATTTAAGCAATAGCTCACGACAGGCCGTGGTATTTTTTTTAGTGTGGCAATATGAAAGAAAAATAGACACTCTAAACCCTCTATGGCATGACTTTTTATTTTGGGAGGAAAACAATGTTTCACCATGTGTTTTAGGAGCTTAGGGGTCCCTGATATTATATCAATTATAAAATGTGACCCCCCCTCACCCCTCAACCAGGGGTTGGTTTGTTGCCTCAGGGCAACAATGTGCTACGAGGGTATTGGAACACCAAGGATTTCTACAATTCAGAAGAAATAGAAAAAACAACTCTATATGAATTCAAAAGGTTTTCTCTGTGTGTGTGTGTGTGTGTGTGTGTGTGTGTGTGTGTGTGTGTGTGTGTGTGTGTGTGTGTGTGTGTGTGTGTGTGTGTGTGTGTGTGTGTGTGTGTGTGTGTGTGTGTGTGTGTGTGTGTGTGTGTGTGTGTGTGTGTGTGTGTGTGTGTGTGTGTGCGTGTGCGTGCCTAACCCTAACCCTATCTCTACCTTCACTGTCCTCACTGTCAGACGGAATAGCCCTAACAGCCTGATCGTGTCCCTTCTGCCCATAACATGTTTTGGGTCCATTTCCTGTAAATATCAGTAGAGGTAAAAACATTGATTAGGTTTATCATTTTACAGCTGAGCACACTTGTATGATATTGCCTGGAAAAAAAGTGGTCAAGTGGCACAGTGTTGCCCTGAGGCAACGAACAAAAAAACATAGTTTTAGCTAATTAATAAATACATAATAAGTCTTTAAACAATCAAATATACTTCTTTACGTATTCATGCACATGCATGTATTTTTTATTTTAAGTTGTGTACATTTCTAATATGTTAAAAAGTGAAATGTATCTTACCAAGTGGTGGCCCTGAGTCCCCTGCAGCTTTGCTTGCAGAAAGGACTGCTCCACCCCCAGACAAAATGCCACACCCATATATTTCCCTCATTTTATTGGACACCAACATGTCAGGTGACATTGTGTATATTTAAAAAAATAAAAATATTTAGAGGGCCAGTGTGAGGTCGAAAAAAGTGGTTTGTTGCCTGAGAGCAACAGTATGCTGTAGAGGGTTAAATAGTTTGTATTAGTAAATAATGATGTTCAAAATAAAATAGTCCCTTTTGCCTTCTGCACAAAACGAGGTGGTTGCTATGCAACAACACTAACAGCTAGCGAACATATTAGACAGAGAGCGTTGATCGATTATTTAGCTATTTATTTACATTCATTTGTATGTTGCCGTTTATTGTGCAGCCACTGAAAAACTGTCCAGCATCAGTAGCATGGCTTACGAGGTTACTTGTACAGGTTGAGGTTGTTCTAGGCTGTTGCTTGGCGTGGCGAGAATATTGCTCCACTTTCTCCGGTCCCCGAGATTTGGCTTCCAGTAGCTCTGGAGAGAGCTTTGCACCTGTGGCCACTAACGCTCATCATTTCTCTGCTTTGTTTCAAGACCCGCACCAGAAAGCTTTTGAATGGTGCTACTTTTCCAGTTGGTCTACCTGCTCTTCACGGAGCTCTGCATGTCGTCGTTTAGGTGCTTTCTGGAGATAGGCACTGCTCAATCCACTCCTCCATAGTAAGACCACCCCGGAGGTCCAAGTTAAGTAAGGGATAATGTGCAGCGAGGCGGTCATTATGGGTAAAAGAACACCCGATCAAAAATAGTCCGTTGTTACCGTTTGAACTAACGTAGCAACGGCAGGAACTGCTTCGATAACGTTTTTGCTGACCTTTTTGATTACAGATTTGGAAACATCGTTGCTTGCTTTAAAAGTAGCACAATTCATGATGTCAAACATTGGAAAGTATCTAGATATCCCTGCCCTAATGCCAAAGGAACTGCCAACTGAATATGTGTTGCCGTTTGATGTCTATGTCTGGATCGCTGCGTAAAAAGGAGGGTTTCTGCCTCATTACTTCCCCGCTGTTTTCTTGTCCCAGCCCAACTGTATACAGTTAAATCGACCGGACTTCTTTCTGCAGATGTGAGCGTCCTTAACAACGGTCAATAAGTCCTTGCTGCACATTATCCCTTACATGTTTCCATCTTAAGCTTAGTTAGTTAGTTAGTTAGTTAGTTAGTTAGTTAGTTAGTTAGTTTCCTAACGGACGTAGTAACGTAACAGCTGTAACGGTTGTAGCTTTTCTCAGACGCGGAGGGATACGGACTTGTTGTGAAAAGTAACTACAATTCTACCCGTGATATACGCTCATTACATCACGGCTAAGAACCAATCAGATTGCTTGATTTTACTTGTCCGTTTTATAAATATATATGTACTGTAGTATATTCAGTTACAGTTGTGTTAGGTGGGGGCGTTTAATGTAATTACATATGTATTTTGAGTGTTATTGTGAAGGTAAATACTACTCCAGAAATGCCCCTGACATTCCTCTTTTGTCAGCAGTATGCCGATATAACGTCAGCTGCTGTTAAATGACCTTCCCCTCACTCCCCTCAGCTCACAATATTTAAAACCCCATCTGCAGCAGGTCATTATTATTCATTTATACTGTAATTAGCATTTGTTCTGTTTTGAGTTCACCAGAAAAAAGCTTCCTTGTGTCATTTATCTATGATTGATTTTAAAATAAGTAAAGTAAAAGTGCCTTGTTATTGCTCCAAACAGGGATCAAAGTGATTGGTGGAGTGAAGGAGCAAACCGGAGAGGAGTTTGGAGTCTACGTCAAACGGATCCTACCGGGAGGCGTTGCATCCTACGACGGTAAGAGGCTTGACCTCGGAGCCATCATAGATTCACTTTATTGATCCCAAATGAGGACATTGCTTTGTTAGAGCAGCATGTAAACAAGGAATCGCACATGTATTTAAAACAAACAATATGTTGAACAGTAAGTATATACTTATTATATATATCTTTAGAGTATCACTATCACTAAGTCAGCATACACTATAACAGAACAACCTACTAACATTTAAACACATTGCTTACATTATAAGTCTGTGATGTAAATGCAGATTTTATATTTATAAAATGCAACGAGGTACAGTGTGAGAACAATATATACAAATACATTTATTATGGTTATTGAAAGTATGTGCTGTCCCAGGTTTACTCTGTGAAACTGCTGCAGATCATCAGCTGGGGGTCCGGTGGTCTTTATCATCTCCTGCCTGACTACACACCCTCCATTAACCCAGTCACCCCCCTCTGATCTCACTTATACACTGTGTCCATCTGGGTCCTATTCCATCATCATTTCAGATGACTCTGAAACCATATATACAGTATTTCAGCAAATATACAGAATCAAGTGTCAGACTTTTGATATTCAAAATCAATCACTCACAAAAAATGTATTATGTTTTTATCAAAAGGCTTTAGATTAAAAGCAACAAGATAACACATAAACAATCGGCATCAATGAATCAATCAAAAGAAAAAACACAAATTATTTGACATATTATTTATATACTTGAAGCTCCTCTTATCTTCCTGCATGTATCGTCTTTATTGAACATCTGTCATGTTGTGAACATGTGTGGCACGGTGCAGCTCGATCTTCAGACCGCAGAGAATAGCCCGCGGTGTGTTTGAGGTTTGGATTTGGGTTTATTGTTCTGCTTGTCAGTTAGTGAAACAATGCATCCGGATTTACACGCTGACAATAATAACACAATGTTAACACAATGTCTTATTGTGATTCATTGGTCCGCATATAAATACAAGAAAGAAGCTCTGCACCTACATCTGAGTCCTCGCAGCTCACAGCATGCCCTGCAGCGCCCTGAGGGTTCACTGGAGGTCATTATCAGACCAGGTGGAGGGGGGTTCATGAAGGGGGTCTGTGCAGGAGTCCAGAGGCCTGTACTACGAAGCTGGTTCAACCTAACCTGGATATGGTTGAGTTACCCGGTTGGCCTAATCCAAAACAAACGCGCTCTCGCTAAGCGGTCCTACGACGCTGGTTATCAACTCGTTCGCTCAAGCCAGCTTTGCCCTATCTATTATGTGCGCGTTCACATGAAAGGGGTGGTATCTGGAGCATTCGACCAATCACAAACATGGAGAAGCGTACTGACAGCGCAGCGCGTCATACTTCCTGAATGAAAAGTCAACTATAATATTAGACATATGAAGAAGTTAAACTTTAAACATCCATGACTTAAACACTTGATCCAGGATCAAAGCCACATAGCTGCACCTGCAAGGTGAATACAGCTGGTAACAGAACAAGTGTTTGAATGCGTACATTAACAGGTTTATGATATCACTGCCCGTCTAAGACACCATCTGACTTTCATTACATTTGACTCGAGTGTTTCGTCAACTTAACGTGTTGCTTAAAATAATACTTCTGCATCCAGTCTGTGACACTGTGAGTGTTGCACGGCCAGATACGGCTCAGCTGACTCAGATAAGGAGATATATGATACATTATGATGTGATATGCCGCGGACTGTACGTAATGTTACTCTGATCCGGTTACTTATGTTGTGGCAGATATTTCAGTAAGCTTTCTTAACGCTAATGTTATAATAGTCAGATTGCTCTAAAGATGAGGTGATATTCTATTAATGTTCACGTTCACACAGTCGGTGATTTTTGCCGGCCGTCTTTCCTGCAATGGCAGTTTTTCTGTATTTCCTTTCTCCTGTAATATGACTTGATCGCTAAAAACTCCGCACACTGAGCTCTGATTGGTCAGCAGGCGGCAAGGGCAACGGAAGCGGGGGGGCCAGGGGGCCATTGGCCCCCCCACTTTTCAGCCCTGCCCCACATTTTCGCAGCAGCGGATGCCGCGGAACACTGTACAAATCCCATTTCAATAATTCCCCTCTACTCTAAAGTCGCATCTAAAACGCGATCTGATCTAGCATAGCTGATCTGTGTATTTTGTTATTTTTGATTGTTATATACAATCTCATTAGCTACAGGCATTTTTGAAGCTTGTAAAGGGAAGACCACAGCTCGCCTCTCACTCGCCACTCTGCTGTTCCACAGCGCCGCTCCCCCTCCCTCCGCTGACATTATGAATGTAAGAGTATAGTAATCATAGATAACACGGCAGGGTCCGTTACAGTTTGTTTTCATCTGATTTCAAATAAACAAAGTCTTGGCTTTCAGAATATTAAACTTGTTTTGGCAAATTCAGATGATAAATACAACTTTGAAGCTTCGGCATAATTACAAGTGGAGAACGGAGTGACTTGACGTCACAGCAGGCACAACAACAGCCGGTGTTTCTCGTGAGTGTTTTCCCCGGGAAACAAACACAATACACACAAACGCAAAATTACACAAACACACACACACACGCATACACACACACACTCGTGAGCTTCCCCCAAGCCAGTAATCCAAACGAAAATATCTTCTCTCCGTACTATTTTGATCATTTGCTCCGCTGATAATCAATCAGATCGATGGATTCCAGAGAAGAGGAAACTTTGAAGGCCTTTTTCTCAAAATGATGACTCGGTGACAGTCGTTATATAATGTGACATATTTTGCTTAAAGGTCCCATGTCATGCTTTTCTGGTTATTACCCGTCCCCTTGTGTGTTATGAAGGTTTTTATGCATGTAAACGGTCTGCAGAGTCAAAACCCTCAAAGTACACCATGTAGCGAGTAAAACTCTAACACAGAAAATACCTCCCCAAAACGCCTCGTTGGAGATACTTCACTGTCCATTTGACTCTTCCGGGTACATCATGATGTCATGTCGTCCCCGGAACCAAATGGACCAATCCGTGGAGCCGTTACATTAAGCCCCCGCTGATTGGTCCAAATTGACCAATCCACGGACTTCCTCACACACACTCAGTGCAGGCAGCTCTGCTGATTTCTCCTCCCTGGCTGCAGGCTGATAACAGACAGTTGGGATCGCGGCGAAATTCTCTCTGCAGACCCATTCTCACAGCGTTTATCAACCTTTTTCTTACTCAATATCAAGCACACTTATTGTTTTTACTTCGGCTGTGACTTTGTGTGTGCTCAGGATGAGTTTGGCTGTGTTTCGCTGTGTATCGCTAAACAAGGAAACAACACCTCCACGGAGCTTAGCGCTATTCACAACGTCCCGACCAATCGGAGCACACTGTGCTCACAGGGAGGGGGGGGGCTGGAGCTATTGGAGCTACAATGAGCCGTTAAAGGCAGAGAGTGAAATTCAGTGAATACACAGTTTGCAGAGATGCTGTTTGAGAAACCAATGTGAGTTTGGAAAATTGCACAATATAAATCTATGCTAGTAGACCTCAACAATGGAACTATGATCAGTGGAAATGGCCATGACATGGGACCTTTAATATTTGCAGTACAAAAACAATCCTGATATCATTAGAAAGCTAGGAATCTCCTCTTTCCAACGGTGTATACAACTCAAAATGTGTCTTCGGGTCAATGCGACTGATTTCGATGGAGCAGCAGGTCACTTTGCATTAGGTAAAATAAAGCAGGCAGACATAACAGGAAGAATATGTACATTTTTACCCAATCAAATAGGACATTGTCACACCATTCAAATGCATCCATGTAAATTACAACCAATAAAAAAGCTTAGATTTGTTTATTTGTTACGTTGTTTACTTGATTTGTTACGTTGTTCTGTGTGTGTCAGCCGTTAACCAAATAGAAAGAATAGATACACTTGCAAACATGTCAGAAGAACCAGCGCAGAAGAAAACTAAATAGAGTCAATCTAAACTTAAATGTAACAACCGGAGCCTGGACCTTCATCAACCAGAACCAGCGCAGCCAAGATGAACCCAAAAGCAGCAGCTCTGCGGCCGCAGAGACTGTCAAAACCGCCGCCACCGTCGTCGCTGAACCGAAACAGGCTGGTTCCGACTGCATGGAGGTTTGTTGTCGGGACATTGAGACGGGTAAAGCTGTACAGCTAACTGTCGAAAAAAAGGAGACAGCTTGATTATTTGGGCAAAGAGAAGGTACTTCAACGCAGAATGGTACAAAAACAGAGAGGTTAATTCTTTGCAAAACCACTAAACAGGCCTTCTGTGAAATATGCAGATTTGCTGCTGTCAAACGGCTTGTAACTTTCTCCAAATGTGGAGATGATAGCTTTGTTAATATCGGAGTTAATAACTGGAAAAAGTGCCCAAGCCTCCTGGACAGCCACGAAAAGTCTCATTTCCACAGTGTATTCAAAAAAAGTGCGCTTTCTTCAGTCAAACACCAGTCAACATACAGCTTGTCAAACAACAGCGTATTGAGCAGGAAAAAAGAAGAGATGGAATGATGGAGCAACTGCGCTGTCTGCAGTTTCTAACGCGACAGGACCTAGCAATCAGGGGGCATGCGGATAAGGACAGCAATTTCAAAAAGATGAGAAAAAGCCCACTCTGAAAAGCTTCATGCTCACCGGGAAATATGCATCACACGAGACAATTAATGAACTTATAAATCAAATGTATCGGGAGTCTCTCACCACTATATTAACTGAAATTAAAAGCAATGCAAAACACTATGCAGTTATTGTGGATGAAACTCGCGATTGCTCCGGGTTGTCTCTGACTGTACGATGGTATACAATACGATAGAGTACTTTATTGTCCCCGTAAGGACATTTGTTCTGGACTCCGTCCTGCAGCGGGTATCAGCTGATTATGTTGTCCATGAAGACTTCATAGCAATGTGTGACTGTCCTAGACTGACGCAGAATCAATAACCCACTGATAAACTGTGATGTTAACAACCTCATGATGACCTCATATGTTTTAACTTAGGATCATACCTGTGTTTAGTCTAGAAAAAGGTAAATGTGTGCATTTTATTATAAAGTTGTGTATATTTACAGACCGTTGCAAAAACTAAGAAGCTTATAAACATCAGGTTTAAAACTAAAAGAGCTTTGAAACACAATGAAAGATGTTTGGAGTTTTATTTGAGTTATTCATTTACATTTTTTGTCAAAGAGATGCTGATTTGAAACCGTTGTTACATACAGTTACGGCATTTCCTGTTTCTGCCGGAGAGAGGGGAGAGAGGGGAGGGAGGGGAGGGAGGGGAGAGAGGGGAGAGAGAGGGGAGAGAGGGGAGAGAGAGGGGAGAGAGGGGAGAGAGAGGGGAGAGAGGGGAGAGAGAGGGGAGGCCGTCCCAAAGCTTGCTGCTGTATTTACTCCCTCCATCTGACAGGTGGGAGCCTCATGTGTCACTCCACGGAGTTCACTCCGTCACGGAGGCGGAGTGTGTAGGGGTAGGGTGTTGGGCGTGGTTTGGGATTGGGCCATACACACGCACTTTTTTGCCCCCCCCACTTCTAAAATGAATCCGGCGCGCCTGGCAGGCGGTGCTTTCACTGAGTTGATCTCTAGCCTGCAACCTAGCCTGCAACCTAACCTGCTCCGGAGCAGGCTAGCCATTCAGCATAAGTTACCATGGAGATCTAGCCCGCTAAGAAGTGAACCAGCGTCGTAGGAGCGGAAACCCCGAGTTTTCCCTGAAGTTACCTCGCTAAGCCAAAATCCGGCTTCGTACTACAGGCCTCTGGTGTCCCACTGGACATCTGATCACCTCTGTCCTTGACCACAGATACTCCTCTCTTCTATTTTCTCGTCCCCCTCTCCTTCTCTGTCAGGGGCAGATGGTGGTGGAAGGTGTGATCTTAATGTAAACTGAATGCTGTAGTGAGCAGCTGTAGCAGCGGACTTTCAAAGATTTAAGATGCTAAATGTTTTATTGTCATGTGCACAAAAGCTACAGTGTATTCGTTGGCAATACAAATGTGAAATCCCAGTCTACACATACACGAACACTTAAGACATGAAGAATTAGCAACTGAAACAGTGCATAAGAAATAGTGCAAGTGATACAATGGTGCCAGTCAAATGCAGGAATAATGAAGCTATATCAAATGAAATGAAAGTATGGTATAAATACTCTACACTGTAATGATAAATAACACATCTCCTCTGTGGCAAGTGCTGACAGCGCCAGATGTGCTCCTCAGTCCAAACAGGGTTCTGTTCAGATGATAACATGAGAGATACTGTATGTGTTAGGATTCTGTACGGACAGTTCACCATAATAGCTTGTTTTCTAAAAGGTGTTCAAGTTGATACAGAGTGAAGAATCATGTAAAGTGTCATAGTACTTTGATCACCTGGAATAAAAGGTGCTTTTGATGATTCTTGGAACAATTACACATCTTGTCAAAGATTATCAAGCACTTCTAAATAAACTCAGTCTCCAGGTGTATATGAGCTCAGCTGTAGTTCACCACATGCATGAATTGTTGCTCGATTGTTTTGACGCGCATGGAGCCTGTCGGAGGAAAACCTTTTCTGGTGAGTTTGGAACATTGGTTTAGGAGAAGACCCTTTCGGACTGCAGTCCACTTTCATCCAGGCTGTACTCCATAACAAAAAGATGAATAGCCTGATTATCACGAAGATCAGTGAAAAATTGTGGGGGAAGGTTTTGGTAAAATATTGAAAACGTCTTCTTCTACTACTGACTTTATTCATTCAAAGGCGTCACATTGGTTCAACATGCAAGCAGCTATGTGAGGAAATATGGAAGACGGTTAGGGACACATGAGGATGTGACCAAAAGTAAAAAGACATTTTGAGTTCTGACTTTTTTTCTCAGAATTCTGAGATTAGAGTCAGGACTACATTTGATTCTTCTCTCATGTGATTATAAAAAAGGGAAAAAGGCACCACTCCTTCCTCTGTACAATAACTGATGGATATAGGGCAGATATTGAGGGACAGTGACATGTATACTGCAGTTAGAAGAGCACCATCCTTTCACAAAATAGCACATTATCACTGCTCAATAGTCATATTTAATGTTTTCTATTAATGACATGAAAGACTTTCTCAAAACTGAAGTTTACGTCCTATCAGGTTCATTTTAGAGACAGAATGATGTAGCTGTTGCTGGTTAACACTTTAACACTCACACACAAGGAGCATGATGTTTGTCACATCATAGATGATTTCATTCTGTACATTTACTGTGATATATCTCACTGACACTAATCTTACAGTTTTATTGAGTATTGTCTCTGCTGTGTCCGTGCAGCATCATTTCCTTAAGTTGCCGTCCAAACACACTGCACTACAGACAGTATGTAGTGAACTATTTTAAAATATATATGTTGATTGGCTTTTTTCAAACAACTAGACAGTAGTCACCTAAACCAGATATTCTGTAATGTATAGATCTGAGATATGGGCAGCATTCAGATGTAGAAACCCAGCTTTGTTACAGAACCTCACTTGTCAAAAAGAACAACTTTAACTAGTGTTTATTTTATTTTTTAAGTTAAATGGAAGGATTTAACAGGCTACCAAAATAAAAGATAGACCATTAAGGCTCTGCTCTGCCCTTAAACCATAGATACATGACACATTCTTCCTTTAGTGGACTACATCTTATTTTATTAATCATTCTTATACAAAGTCTTGCTGGATGAGATCAGCATTCAAATGTCAAAGTTTTTTTAAATGTGACGTGCAAAGCTGCAGTGAATAGAAATAGGTCACACTGAGGTTTAGTCCTTATCTCCAAAGTCTGATACTGTTCGTTCCTAATACTTTATCTTGAGGACATGTGTGAGGTGGCTGTGAGCCAGACTGAGGGGAGGGGTCATCCAGCCTCTCAGATCCAAAGGAGACCCAGCGGTGACCTCCCAGGGATCTAGATCCTGCTAGCACCAGGCTCTGTAGCAGGTCTTACAGTTAAACGTATTATTGTGAAGAATTCCACACTTGCACCCTTTATTTCAGTGTGAAGGTATCACATGGTTTCCTTGCCATGTGATGGCAGCTCATGCAGATGTGGTGCCCAGTAACTCCCATGATGCTTTGTATTTTTGCTCTGCTACCTTTCTGTTTTAATTTGGATGCCTTTATAACTGAAGCAAAAACTTAGCATGTTTGTTCAGCAGCATAATCTCCAGGTATTTAGACCACTTCTGTTTGAAGCGTAAATGCAATCGGCAAAATAAAAAGGCTAGCTTTCAATCAATCAATCAATGTTTATTTATATAGCTCAATATCACAAATGTTACATTTGTCTCAGTGGACTTCACAGTGTGTACAGAATATCAGTATGACAATACGACACCCTCTGTCCTTAGACCCTCACATCGTACAAGGAACAACTTCCAGAGAAAACCCAGAGTTTAAAGGGAACATGGGAGAAACCTCAGGGAGAGCAACAGAGGAGGGATCCCTCTCCCAGGACGGACAGACGTGCAATAGATGCTGTGTGTAAAAAGATAATACATTTGCAACATAGGTAGACCAAATGTTTGGAAATGCATGTGTCTGTAATAAGAAGATGAATCCACGAGGATGTCAACAATCCTGTTGGAGCCATCAGGGAAGTAGTATGATGAGAGTCAGGCAGGACCGCAGAGACCGGTTCATCCATGACTCCGGATCCCAGCGTATATAGACACCAAAAAGAAAGACATTTGGGGAAGCTGGGTTAATCGGAACATGAGAGTACACAGGTATAGACAGAGAGAAGGAAGAAGTAAGATGTCCACCGACAAACTAAGCCTATATCAGCAAAACTAGGGGCTGAATCTAATCAGCCCTAACTATAAGCTTTATCAAAAAGGAAGGTCTTAAGCGCACTCTTAAAAACGGATAGGGTGTCTGCCGCCCGAACACAAACTGGAAGCTGATTCCACAAATGTGGAGCTTGATAAGAAAAGGCTCTGGCTCCCATTGTACTTTTAGAGACTCTAGCCTAGGAACAACCAACAACCCTGCATTCTTGGAACGCAATGCCCTAGTAGGACAGTAGGGTATAATGAGTTCTTTAAGGTAAGATGGCGCCTGCCCATTAAGGGCTTTGTAGGCGAGAAGAAGAATTTTAAATTCTATCCTGTGTTCTATAGGGAGCCAGTGTAAGGCAGCCAGAACAGGAGTAATGTGGTCCCTTTTCCTAACTCTGGTTAGTACACGAGCTGCAGCATTTTGAATCATCTGAAGCCACTTGACTGACTTCTTGGTACACCCTGATAATAAGGAGTTACAATAATCCAGCCTTGAAGTAACAAATGCATGGACTAGTTTCTCTGCATCGTTTTGAGGCAAGATATGCCTGATTTTTGCAATGTTACGTAGATGGAAGTAGGCGGTCCTTGAAATTGATTTTATGTGGGCGTTAAAGGATAAATCCTGATCAAATATAACACCAAGATTCCTTACAGTCTCACTGGAGGCCAAATTAATGCCATCCATAGTTAGTATATCTTTAGATAGTTTGTTTCGTAGATTCTTCGGGCCAAGTACAATAACTTCAGTTTTGGTCGTGTTTAACATCAAAAAATGTAAGGTCATCCACGTTTTTAAGTCCTTGAGGCAGTCTTGAATTGTATTTAGATGATTGGTTTCATCAGGCTTGATTGATAAATATAGTTGAGTATCATCCGCATAACAGTGAAAATGTACAGAACAAACTAGTTTGCTAATGTAGCTCCTGGGATGCTCGAAACATTTCAGACATGATTTGAGCATCAAGTATTATCGTGTCGTATTGTGCCTCACGGTTTCATGGCTGTGCATCACCACCGCTAAAGGTGGCTAATGTTCGGCATGAAGACTAGTAGAGTTATTTAGCAACTTGTAACCAACCGTTTTTATGACACATGCTTCAGACATTAACCAGTGGAGTATTCACTGACGTATTTGATGTCATAGAACAAAAAGTGTTAACCACACATCTTAATTCAGGCTAATAACCAAAAACACATTCAAAACACTTCCAGACCAGGGAACAGGAAGTGGTAAAATGCTAACTTATTTGCGGGTTTTAGGACTGAATCATCTATGCGGGTGTGACTCTAACTGTCCATTAGCAAATCATGTGTTGCATGATGTTTTTATGGTGGATAACTCAATAACTCAACCTTTCTCTGACCTCTGACAGGAAATCTGTTGCCGGGAGACCAGATCTTAGAAGTGAACGGGGACAGTCTTGTAGGAGTCACAAGTGACAGGTAGTCCAGTGAAAACGTTCCTTTTACCACATGATTGAGAGGTGACGCTGTAACAATGTGTTTCTGTTTCACAGAGCTGTGGACGTCTTGAGAGCAGCCTCCGCAACCAATCACATGCGCCTTCTCATAGCCAGAGACGAGGAAGCAAAGTAAGAAATGTCTATGTATTTGATACAGAACATTCATAGAATGTCAGGGACAAATTGTAGAAGATAAGATCTGTGGCAAACACACGACGTTTATGATACTTACACGTTTTAGTCTCCACATATTGACACACATTTTCTTTTAATTTTAAGCCTTAAAAACCTGATTTTAAGAAAAGGGAAGCGGAAGTGGTAACATTTCATTTGATTTCTAGGTTTAAGGACTCATTCCTGCACCACTCTATTGTGGTGGCAGGTCTCCCTTGAAAAAGAGATTGATGATCTCAATGGGACCTCAGACTGCCCCATCCATGCTGTGATTCATTTTTTCCTACCTACATTACTGACTGTTGAGGAAACAGATCTTTCTCTGGTCCTCCTACCCTAAGGCTTACAGATGAATGAATGTTACTCACACAAAGAAGCAAACGCATCTGCTCAATAACCTATGCAACAAATGGGTTGAACAGTAATCTTGGTATGGCAACACATGACTGATGGAAGGTCGTATTAGTGTTCAACCAGCTTTCTAATCTGACCGCAGCCCGTTTTGGTGAAAACAAGAGCCAGCTGTCAGCCCCCCCCCCCCCCTTCCCCTTAAACACACTCCAGACCACATCTTCCTTAATTGTAAGTCGTGCATTTTGATATTGAAATGAGCAAGGTTTGGCACGTGTCAGTCATGATATTCCCTAACAATGATGTTTCTTCTGCCTGTGAGCGTAATCGTCAGAGAAGAGACACACTGCTCAAAGGATTTGCACCTTAGCTTTCACAGATGCCAGACTTTAGAAGTGCACAGTGGAAACCCCACCAGCAGCAGACTGATTCATTGTAAAGATCCCAGTTGGAATATGTCGAACTGCAGGAATGGTGATGACAAGGGACATCCTAAGGTTTACAAATGATGAAAAAGGGAATGTCGTGAGGCCGCCCCTTCCCCCTGTCTTTGTGGGGGAATGACAGCAGACTCAGAGGGGGGAGAGAGCTTAACCTAGGGCTGTTCTCCTGATGAGATGAGGCTTGTGTGTTAATCTGTGCTCGCTGCTTTAACTACCCTTCAGAGCAGAGGATCGAGGGGGGGGGGATTTTGCCCTTCTGCGTCTCCCTCAGATTTACTCTACTTCTTTTAAAAATAACTTCAAACTAGCTACATGCGAACCAGCTGTGATACTAATAATTACTATTGTCATTAGCCCGATAAATATGACAAGCTAAGCACAAAAAAAGCAGATGGAATGGCTCGTGCAAATTAATCAACCAATGGTGTGAGTGAACAACAGTTTAAATATGCATGTCTACATGCCTACGTTTCATTTCTATCTTCAATAATGACACTGATTATTTATCGTTTAAGCTTCGAAGTTTAAATATGTATGTGGTTTAGAATAAAAGATGTCACCTGTACTCACATATTAGGGTGCATGGTGCACCCGACACTGAAAATACTGAAACGTTGACTTTAATTAAATGTATTACATTTCACATTACTGCATTAGGTTAGTTAAAGGCAATAACATTAAATTGAACCTAATATTATTTATTTAAACTTAAAAGTATTGCTTTCAACTAACCGAATACAGTGATGTGAAATCTGTTGACATAATACATTTAATTAAAGTCAACGTTTCACTTTTTTCCACGTGTGTATTGTATACAGTGTAATGAACACTACATTAGGTAAACTCATCTATTGTAAATCAGGGCAGTTCATTTCAGGCTCATTGGATAGGGCATTTGATTTGATTTCTCAAATGTGGGAGCGACTTGGGGAGAACGAGTCTCTGGAGAACCACAGCAGCTGTAGGGCATCTCCTCCTTCAATGTTACGAGGAGGCCGAGGAGGACGCAGAAATGAGTGAGACCATCACCACGTTCAAGACCTCCAGATCATGATTCTGCTCTGCTAGCCGCAGCAACACTCCACAGCACTAACAGACCAATTGAATAGAACCATGATATCCCCCTAAAGGCCAGATTACAAAGATGAAAAGACGTCCCTCAGGAGGAGAGTGATAGAACAAGGCACCTGTTAACCAGTGATCTGTGCTGCTGTCGTCTTTTTAGCCGTGCAGGAACCATTTGTTTCTTTCTTTACCATGGAGGGTTATTACATCTTATCATTATCTGTTTAGATCATCCTCAGGAGATTCAATTGTTGTGATGTCAAAAAGTTACAATTAATTCCACAGTTTTTATAATAACTATGTCAAAAAAAGCTATTTAAATAGGTATTATGCAAAATAAATGATTATTGTTTTTAATAGCTGACCCTATAATATATGTAACCACTCTATTGATTGTATGATTATTCTCAGTGGCGGCTGGTGGAATGTTTTCTAGGCTGTGCCTCAGCAAACATCCCAGTATGACTTACTGCAACAAAACCAGGAGCTTTCAGTGTTCATTTACCAGTCTTATATTTGAATGCCTCCATAAACAATTTAAGCATTTGAGACTGAGGACTATGTACAGAAACTTTTATTATAATGTGAAATAACTCACTATACATCGGTAACTAGATGTCATTGATAATAATCATATCACTGATAGTTCTGGTTCTGTCACTGTTAGTTAAAGCTCACCTATTGTGCAAAACCCTCTTCTCCATGTCCCTTCTACATCAACATGTGTCCCCTCTTCTTCATGTCTCTTCTACATCAACATGTGTCCCCTCTTCTTCATGTCTCTTCTACATCAACATGTGTCCCCTCTTCTTCATGTCTCTTCTACATCAACATGTGTCCCCTCTTCTTCATGTCTCTTCTACATCAACATGTGTCCCCTCTTCTTCATGTCTCTTCTACATCAACACGTGTCCCCTCTTCTTCATGTCTCTTCTACATCAACATGTGTCCCCTCTTCTCCATGTCTCTTCTACATCAACATGTGTCCCCTCTTCTTCATGTCTCTTCTACATCAACATGTGTCCCCTCTTCTTCATGTCTCTTCTACATCAACATGTGTCCCCTCTTCTTCATGTCTCTTCTACATCAACATGTGTCCCCTCTTCTTCATGTCTCTTCTACATCAACATGTGTCCCCTCTTCTTCATGTCTCTTCTACATCAACATGTGTCCCCTCTTCTTCATGTCTCTTCTACATCACCATGTGTCCCCTCTTCTTCATGTCTCTTCTACATCAACATGTGTCCCCTCTTCTTCATGTCTCTTCTACATCAACATGTGTCCCCTCTTCTTCATGTCTCTTCTACATCAACATGTGTCCCCTCTTCTCCATGTCTCTTCTACATCAACACGTGTCCCCTCTTCTTCATGTCTCTTCTACATCAACATGTGTCCCCTCTTCTTCATGTCTCTCCTACATCAACATGTGTCCCCTCTTCTCCATGTCTCTTCTACATCAACATGTGTCCCCTCTTCTTCATGTCTCTTCTACATCAACATGTGTCCCCTCTTCTTCATGTCTCTTCTACATCAACATGTGTCTCCTCTTCTCCATGTCTCTTCTACATCAACATGTGTGCCCTCTTCTTCATGTCTCTTCTTCATCAACATGTGTCTCCTCTTCTTCATGTCTCTCCTACATCAACATGTGTCCCCTCTTCTTCATGTCTCTTCTACATCAACATGTGTCCCCTCTTCTTCATGTCTCTTCTACATCAACATGTGTCCCCTCTTTTTCATGTCTCTTCTACATCAACATGTGTCCCCTCTTCTTCATGTCTCTTCTACATCAACATGTGTCCCCTCTTCTCCATGTCTCTTCTACATAAACATGTGTCCCCTCTTCTTCATGTCTCTTCTACATCAACATGTGTCTCCTCTTCTCCATGTCTCTTCTACATCAACATGTGTGCCCTCTTCTTCATGTCTCTTCTTCATCAACATGTGTCTCCTCTTCTTCATGTCTCTCCTACATCAACATGTGTCCCCTCTTCTTCATGTCTCTTCTACATCAACATGTGTCCCCTCTTCTTCATGTCTCTTCTACATCAACATGTGTCCCCTCTTTTTCATGTCTCTTCTACATCAACATGTGTCCCCTCTTCTTCATGTCTCTTCTACATCAACATGTGTCCCCTCTTCTTCATGTCTCTTCTACATCAACATGTGTCCCCTCTTTTTCATGTCTCTTCTACATCAACATGTGTCCCCTCTTCTTCATGTCTCTCCTACATCAACATGTGTCCCCTCTTCTTCATGTCTCTTCTACATCAACATGTGTCCCCTCTTCTTCATGTCTCTTCTACATCAACATGTGTCCCCTCTTTTTCATGTCTCTTCTACATCAACATGTGTCCCCTCTTCTTCATGTCTCTCCTACATCAACATGTGTCCCCTCTTCTTCATGTCTCTTCTACATCAACATGTGTCCCCTCTTCTTCATGTCTCTTCTACATCAACATGTGTTTATCACCTGAATCTCCTCCTTGAGCACCTTTGAGTTCTTTGTAACCAAATGTCTCTCAGAGGGGCGTGGGGAGGGGCTCCTTATTTTCATCTAAAGTAACAGAAACAGAGGGGATTATGGGATGCTACAATGCACGATCTGTTTGGTATTTTGAGCCAAACACTTCAGAGACACGTTTTGTATATATCTGAGACCTATAATATATTTGTGAAAAATAGTATAATAGGGGACCTTTAATAAAGAATGACAAAAGCCTATCCCAGTGACGTTCTCTCTGGTTTCTCTGAACAGGAGAGAGTTCGCTGAGCTGCTGGAGAAGTATGGCTCTAATGGAAGCACAGGAACACGCAACTCCCCCATACAGCAAGGTAGGAGACCCCTGTGCAGCCCTCTGTACCATAGTTGAAAGCAAAACTATTAAGTTAAACCTAGTATTTTTTATTTAAACGTAATATTATTAATAATAATATTATTTAAATCTACTCTTAAAACACACTTCTTCTCCCTGGTCTTTTAGTAAGAGCAGAGCACGACTCCTGACTTTTCCCTGTGTTTTTTATATATCTGTTGTCATTTATTGTCTTTTATTGTGATTGTAGTAATGTGTTTTTATGTGATTGTAGTATTTATTACATGTACAGCACTTTGGCCCGACCAAAAATCGCTTTTAAATGTGCTTTATAAATAAACTTTGATTTGATTTGATTGATTTCAACTTACCTTGAACAGTTATGTGAAATCTGCTGACATTATTCAAGTCAACGTTTCAGTTTTTCAGCGTATGTGGAATTATAGTTCTGTGTTCACACTAATGCCTAAATGGCATCATCATATAGTTCTAAAAAAACATTTCTATTTTTGACCAAGTACTAGGCCTAAAGGCCAGATGAAGCAAGTCTGCCTTTAAAAATGGCTTGTGACAAGTGCACTTCCATTACACAACCACCAACATCTGTTTGAGGCGGCAGGAGGCAGCCAGCTGCTGCAGCTTTGTTAACACACGGCTTCAGCACAGAGCCCTCTTTAGACTGTGAGTCGACCAATCAGGGTTCATCTATGGATCAGATCCCATTTCAAGTGTATGGTAGAACACCAAACATAGTGACTGTGGTTGGCTCAAAGGCACAGTTACAGATGACCTGGTGAGATAATGTTGATAATTAGTGTGTAAGACATGTTGTCCGACCAGGGGAGTCAAAAGGGTTCTTTGTGTTTCAGCCACGCTGACATGTCAGAAATTCCCCCAGACGTCCGAGGGCCGGTCAGGAGGAGCTGATGGGGCCGGCCCTCGCCCCCCCCTGTACTCTGCAGCACGGCACATGGCGCCGGACCAAGCTGAAATTCAGTCCGACCCTAAAACCAATCATGTGGCTCAAGAACCTGGTCAGAAACGGGCTCAAACTGTAATGTCTGCTAGCTCAGTCATCCATGTAGTGCTTTGGGGGGGGCAGTAGTTCAGTCCTCCATGTAGTGCTTTGGGGGGGAAGTAGTTCAGTCATCCATGTAGTGCTTTGGGGGGGGCAGTAGTTCAGTCCTCCATGTAGTGCTTTGGGGGGGCAGTAGTTCAGTCCTCCATGTAGTGCTTTGGGGGGGCAGTAGTTCAGTCCTCCATGTAGTGCTTTGGGGGGGCAGTAGTTCAGTCCTCCATGTAGTGCTTTGGGGGGGAAGTAGTTCAGTCCTCCATGTAGTGCTTTGGGGGGGGGGAGTATTTCAGTCCTCCATGTAGTGCTTTGGGGGGGGCAGTGGTTCAGTCCTCCATGTAGTGCTTTGGGGGGGCAGTAGTTCAGTCCTCCATCTAGTGCTTTGGGGGGGCAGTAGTTCAGTCCTCCATCTAGTGCTTTGGGGGGGGGCAGTAGTTCAGTCCTCCATGTAGTGCTTTGAGGGGGGCAGTAGTTCAGTCCTCCATGTAGTGCTTTGGGGGGGGCAGTAGTTCAGTCCTCCATGTAGTGCTTTGGGGGGGCAGTAGTTCAGTCTTCCATGTAGTGCTTTGGGGGGGCAGTAGTTCAGTCCTCCATGTAGAGCTTTGGGGGGGTGGGGCAGTAGTTCAGTCCTCCATGTAGTGCTTTGGGGGGGCAGTAGTTCAGTCCTCCATGTAGTGCTTTGGGGGGGGCAGTAGTTCAGTCCTCCATGTAGTGCTTTAGGGGGGGGGGAAGGTCAGTCCTCCATGTAGTGCTTTGGGGGGGCAGTAGTTCATTCCTCCATGTAGTGCTTTAGGGGGGGAAGTAGTTCAGTCCTCCATGTAGTGCTTTGGGGGGGGCAGTAATTCAGTCCTCCATGTAGTGCTTTGGGGGGGGCAGTAGTTCAGTCCTCCATGTAGTGCTTTAGGGGGGGAAGTAGTTCAGTCCTCCATGTAGTGCTTTGGGGGGGTGGGGCAGTAGTTCAGTCCTCCATGTAGTGCTTTGGGGGGGGGCAGTAGTTCAGTCCTCCATGTAGTGCTTTGGGGGGGCAGTAGTTCAGTCCTCCATGTAGTGCTTTGGGGGCCCAGTAGTTCAGTCCTCCATGTAGTGCTTTGGGGGCCCAGTAGTTCAGTTCCCCATTTAGTGCTTTGGGGAGGGCCAGTAGTCCAGTCCTCCATTAAGTGCTTTGGGGGGGGGGGGGGGGCAGTAGTTCAGTCCTCCATGTAGTGCTTTGGGGGGGGCAGTAGTTCAGTCCTCCATGTAGTGCTTTGGGGGGGGGGGCAGTAGTTCAGTCCTCCATGTAGTGCTTTGGGGGGGGACAGTAGTTCAGTCCTCCATGTAGTGCTTTGGGGGGCGGGCAGTAGTTCAGTCCTCCATGTAGTGCTTTGGGGGGCGGGCAGTAGTTCAGTCCTCCATGTAGTGCTTTGGGGGGCGGGCAGTAGTTCAGTCCTCCATGTAGTGCTTTGGGGGGCGGGCAGTAGTTCAGTCCTCCATGTAGTGCTTTGGGGGGGCAGTAGTTCAGTCCTCCATCTAGTGCTTTGGGGGGGGGGGGGGGGGGCAGTAGTTCAGTCCTCCATCTAGTGCTTTGTACATATGTAAACACATGATGTGATGCATTAGTGTCACAATTCAGAGTCTAAATCTCCCAGTGTGTGCAGTAGTGCTTTTTCCATGTGTGACGATACATCTGATTAGTCCATGCTTTGCTTCACACTGTTTTACTGCCTAGAAGCAAGAGCTCTGTGTGTTAACACTTAGAAAAAAAGTATTTTCATCTCTATTTCTCTAAGGATCCATGACATCTTGTTTACTACTGAGTTTCAGCATGAATCACCTCCCATAATGAAACATACCCTTGAATCTCAGCACAGGGAATGTTTAGTAGTTCAGAGCATGTTGTCTGCTATCTGCAAATACTAGTGTTATCCATACTTGTATAACCTTATAGAACACATATCCAGACCAAGACCATCATGTTGTTTACAATCCATCATCTAAATTATTATGTGTCCAATAAGTAATACATAATTATTGAGATAGATATTTAAAGACATCTTTTTTATTACTTTGACAATTGTAGTTTTTTAGCAGCCTGCAGAGCACAGGTTGAAGGACAAAAACTCACTCACTATTTTTTCTGTGTTTCTTCTTTCTTGCATTTCCAAAGGAGGCCGCTACCTGGAGAGCACTTCCTCTGGCTCCTCGTCTCGCTCCCAGAGTCCTTTGCTGCTGAGCCCAGCTGGCACTCAGAACATGTACAACAGCAGCGGGCCCATGTTGCGCTCCCTCAGGTACCGTCAGTCTGTAGCACCCACACACACCTGCACAGCACCCACACACCTGTACAGCACCCACACACACCTGTACAGCACCCACACACACCTGTACAGCACACACACACCTGTACAGCACCCACACACACATGCACAGCACCCACACACACCTGTACAGCACCCACACACACCTGCACAGCACCCACACACACCTGCACCCATACACACCTGTACAGCATCCACACACACCTGTACAGCACCCACACACACCTGCACCCACACACATCTGCACCCACACACACCTGCACAGCACCCACACACACCTGTACAGCACCCACACACACCTGCACAGCACACACACACACACCTGTACAGCACACACACACCTGTACAGCACCCACACACACCTGCACAGCACCCACACACACCTGTACAGCACACACACACACACACACACACCTGTACAGCACCAACACACACCTGCACAGCACCCACACACACCTGTACAGCACCCACACACACCTGTACATCACACACATACACACACACACACACACACACACACACACACACACACACACACACACACACACACACACACACACACACACACACACCTGTACAGCACACACACACACACACACACACACCTGTACAGCATCCACACACACCTGCACAGCCTCCACACACACCTGTACAGCCTCCACACACACCTGTACAGCACACACACACACACTCCTGTACAGCACACACACACACACACACACACACACCTGTACAGCACCCACACACACACCTGTACAGCCTCCACACACACCTGTACAGTACACACACACACCTGTACAACACACACACACACCTGTACCCACACACACCTGTACAGCACACACACACCTGCACCCACACACACATGTACAGCACACACACACACACACCTGTACAGCACACACACACCTGTACAGCACACACACACACCTGTACAGCACACACACCTGTACAACACACACACACACACACACACACACACACACACACACACACACACACACACCTGTACAGCCTCCACACACACCTGTACAGTACACACACACACCTGTACAGCACATACACACACCTGTACAGCACACACACACACCTGTACACCACCCACACACACCTGTATAGCACACACACACACACACACACACACACACACACACACACACACACACACACACACACACACACACACACACACCTGTACAGCACACACACACACACACACCTGTACAGCACACACACACACACACCTATACAGCACACACACACACACACACACACACACACACACACACACACACACACACACACACACACACACACACACACACACACACACACACACACACACACCTGTACAGCCTCCACACACACCTGTACAGCACACACACACACACACCTGTACAGCACACACACACACACACACACACCTGTACAGCACACACACACACACACACCTGTACAGCCTCCACACACACCTGTTCAGTGGGGTAATGTAACTCAGAACATTTATTCTAGTTCTCTACTTAAGTAAAACATGTAGGTACTTGTTCTTTACTTGAGTGTTTTTACATTATGCTACTTTATACTTCTACTCCACTACATGTTTTTTTTTACATATTTAGTTTGTAGTTACTTTGCAGATTTAGGAGATTAGTACAACATATAAATCAACTCAAATGATATTTTATTAGTATGGGATGAACACATTAATGCACCAATCATTTTTATACAATTATTTAAAAATATCTGGATGCTTAAAATGGCCATTTTGTGTAACAAGTTATTTTATTGTTGGTATTGCTAGCACTTTTTTACTTTTTGTACTTTTTACTACACTGTAGTATCGCTATTTTTGACTTAAAGGTGGGGTAGGTCATTTTGGAGAAACCAGCTCGAGTGCGCTAGAATTTGAATATACACAGCCGGAGAAAATCTGCCACTTCCTTACAGAGCCCCTCCTCCAACACACACGAACGCGCACATGACCAATGAGGGCACGAGATAAGTTTGTGCACAGATGGAGGGCTGACAGGCAGGTAGGCCATCCAGTTACTTTAGCCGGGCCGGCTCAGATGATTGGTCGTGCTTTTTACAGCGCTACGGCTTCCACAGATGATATTTTTTATGTATTTGTTGTCAAAGCACTTCAGATATTCATTGCTATCGGGACATTAAGAGCATTCCATGGAATATAACAACAAGTGTATCTGAAATAAATGACATACCCCACCTTTAAGTCATGAATCACTCTGTCCATGTGTCACCCAGTCATCCAGGTGAAGGAGTGATCCAGCTCATCTCAGTGGCGCGATCCAGCAGTTTGGGCATCACCATCGGGGGAGGCTCCAACAAACCTGACGGCCCCGCGGTCTTCATCCAGGAGGTGCTGTCGGGGGGAGACTGTCACCGGGTGAGAGAGGGAATCAAACCCTCAGCTGCAGATGTTGAGAGGGAACATGGAAGGTGTAACCAAGGGAACTATATTGCTCAGAGCCATACTAACATCAGTGATGTAAAGTAACTAAGTACATGTACTCAAGTACTGCACTTAAGTACGTGGTTGACATATTTTTACTTTAGTTAAGTATTTCCATTTAATGCTACTTTATACTTCTATTCCCTACATTTCAGAGTTGCATATCGTACTTATTACTCCACTACATTTATTTGTAAAACTCTAAGTTACTAGTTACTTTGTACATAATTACACATACAGTATATGCTGATATAGTACAGTGCAGTACCGCACTACTAATCTACACAGTATCTGAATTTAGGACCACATTGAGCAAAAACAATAATTACTGACCTACAACTAAAATGTTCTTACATGTATACAAAACAATATTATAACCAAGATGAACCATACTGTGAAAAGATCCATTCTGCAACAAGTACTGTCACTGTTGATTCTTGAAGTACATTTAGCGGATCATACTTCTGTTCTTCATATTATTCTGAAACGGGTCAGGATACAGAATGAGTACTTTTACTTTTTGTACTTTAAGTATATTTTGACGCTATTAGTTTTGTACTTTCACTTAAGTAGCATTTCAAAACTACGGCTTTTACATGTGGTGGAGTATTTTAAGACCATAGTATTGGTACTTTCTGAGTACTTCTTCCAACATTGATAGTATCTACACTTTATCATTAGCAAACGCCTTCTTACTTACCCAATAATAAGACATGTTCACACTGATCACGTTGATCCCAACGTCTGACTGAAATGTCCTTGATTTTGTCCAAGGCACCCGCCACATTCCAATTGGTTGAAGTGCATGAGGATTGTAGGTCTTACATTTGATACACAAATTCCCCTACAATATGTTAACAACAGAATAAATCATACTGTTATTTGACTTCAGTGTCTCCCATGAGCCCTGACTGGAGGACTACGACGATAAGAACTGAGTGAGATGGATTCAGTGCAGCAGTGAGGGACTGCTTGTAGGGAAATGAAGTAACGAAGATGGAGGAAGGAAGAGGAGGGACACAGGTGGAGCAGGAAGTGAAGAGTGCATGTTTGGGCGTAGGCCTTAGATTAGCATAAGATACTGTACTCACATAGCATACAATGTTGTAGTAATGTACTTACATGTATAAATATGAATACATATCTTCAGATAAGGTGCAGATTTAGAGCATATACATATACGGTGTGGGGTTTAGGAATATATAGGTTAAATACAGTTGTTATGAATATTAAATACAGATGTAATAAATATGAAATACAGACATCGTAAACAAGGAGTTCCTGAGTGTGAGGCGCTGTCGGGTGGAGCCCCATGACATTCAAAGGGGAGGGGGAGCTGGGCTGGCTCTGAGTGAGAATTCAGGAGGGTTATGATATTGTGGGAATCGGAGGATGAAAGTCTCTTTATTTGACACACATACATGCACACAGCACACACAGTGACATTTGGTCTCTGCTTTTAACCCATCCTAGTACCAGGACTGTTCCTGAGCCTGCTGGAGCTAAGTCTGGATGTAAAGGGTCTTTGATGAGGCTGGGGGCACGTCACAGACACAGTTGGGGCTGGAGGTCAGCGATGGCAGGTAGTGGGACACCGATGATGTGTTGAGCCGTTCTTACCCCCAGCTGCAGGTCCTTCTGTCAGCTACAGAGCAGCTGCCACACCACACCGAGACTCAGCTGGTGATAATGCTCTGGATGGTGCAGGCAGGGGGGGCTTTCTTGATCAGGCGTTGTTGTGCCGTTTAACAAGGCTGGAGGTGTTGAAAGACCAGGAGAGATCATCAGAGATGTTGATGCCGAGGAATTTGAAGGTTCTACCTCACGGACAGCACATGCCTTGAGCACACCATGATATGCCATCTGGGCCACCAGCCTTCAGCACTCACCCTGCTTAGTGCAGATTGAACAGCATGGTCTGATGTTCTGTTCTTTTGGTGGGGGAGTTGCTGTGATGGCTGATGTTTTATTGTTCCAATCACAACGAGCATACAAGTTGTTGAGCACGTCTGGAAATGAGTTATCAGTGGTAAATATATAATTATGCAAAAAACATCAAAGTGCCCTTTGCCAAAACTGTTCCTTTGTTTTTCCCTAAAACACATGATTCTTTGTTGTCTTATGTCCCCTTGACTAAAGACAGTACCCATGAGGTGACAGACATAACAATCCTGTTCATTCATTGAATCCTCTTGAAGGAATTCATGCTGGACTAAAGAATGTGAAACACTGGCTGTCTCAGTGCCACTGCCGCTCTGTGAGAGGAGTCCCAGGACAGACACTGGACACCAGTGTGAGGTCAGCCTGTCCTCCACACAGTGCACTGCTGCAAGCATGTGAGGGAGGGGGTGAATGTTCCATCTATGCTGACAGGAAGCTGCTGTTGATGGTGATGGAGGAGCTCTGTGTGGCTGCAGAGTCTCAGGGAACTAAGGGAACACACTCATTTGTTGGCTGCACCTCTTTATCAATCAATCAATCAATCAATCAATGTTTATTTATATAGCCCAATATCACAAATGTTACATTTGTCTCAGTGGACTTCACAGTTTGTGTTTATCTGCTGGAGGCCAGAGATCCACAGAGAGGTGAACAGGAAGGCTTCCTCAGCACACTCCAGTTGTCAGACTGACGGAGCTGTACCATAAATGAACCGTGAGATCAGTTAACTGTTCAGCTGATAAATGATGAATCCAGTTACTGCAACGTTAACTTTGTTGTTATTATTTTGGCTGTCATTCATTGAGCATAGTGCTAGTTCTGGTGGAGCGCAGTCTCTGGTGCATTGGCTGATCGGCATTGGCCTTTTCATTTACACATCATCATGGCTCATTCATATTTAAATACTACTAATCCTAAACATGCAGTGGCAAAGTCTGAATGCTCGTCAGCTGCTGGGCGGCCAGCAGATTAGAAATGTGCGGTCATGTTCCTGCAGGTGTAAACACTGAGACCTCTGACTGACTCTGCAGACGTGCAGGGTCACCCTCCACCATGTCGGAGTCTTTGGAGTCAGTGTTGGTCAGGTCTGCGTTCCTCCAAATGTAATGCTCTGATGTGAATGTTGAACTTTTCGACATATGTTTCTCCCCTAAACCATCAGTTTCTTCAATCTGTGGGGGTCTTTACATTAAATCCCGATTCGATGTTGAATTAGAGCCAACAATCACAACTATAGGTGGACTCGCAGCACCCTTCCCCCCACTCAATTTGCACATACAGCTTCCTTCTCTCTTTCTCTCCGGCTTCCTTAGTTTCTCCCTTCCCAATCCCATCCTCCTCGCCTCTGTGCGCCCACTCTCCGTCAGCTGTGGCAACATGACAAGAGAACACTGGAACATCACTGCTGTATGTGTTCTGGAAGAAGGCTGTTTCCAAGCAGATGTTGCTTCTTAGACCCTGCAAAATTTGAAATCCTTTTTATTCAAGATGCCAGGGAGTATATCAAAGAAAGTGCCTCAGAGCTAACAAGATATCCCATGATCCCTGTGGACACTACTTTGAGCACTGGTTTGTACCTTTTGGTGCAAGATTTAAAAAGACTTTTATATGATTATGAATTATGAAGGAATGTTGGCCTTAGCTGTTCTATTTGTATATATTTATTTTCATTTTAGGTTGCATCTGAAAGCCACATCCATCTTACCGTTATATAGTCCTATCCCAAATATAAGCATTTCAACAACAGATTCCTCCCATTGGAAAACTGAACCAATGTTGGAATCTTTTGAACCAGAATACTTGTTTTTGTTCTCTTAAAACGTTGTATCGTTTTGTTGTGTTTGACGTGTCTTGGTTATTATTTTCCATTCAAATGACTGTATTTTGTCTTTTGTCCTCTGTCTGAGTTCTGATTTGCATATCAAAGAAAGAAGTACTTTAGAATAACATGTACAAGGTGTAATCACACATGTTGTGTGCTTACATGGAGGATAGAATCCTTCGTTAACATGACACAGACATACAACACGAATGACATTATGTCGTAGAGCTGGCAAAATGTGTGGTTTTTTTAAGCATAACTTGGTTGACTTTTTCTCATGAAGGCACAGTTAAGAACAGGTTCAAGATATCAGAGTGATAATGGCCCAGCCTGCAATAGTATGGCTAATACCAAACAAAGCATCAGGGACACATCACACGTGACTTCAGCCTGTCATTTCATCTTCTTCTCACTCTTATCATCTGTAACATGCACATTTAGCAGAAAAAGAGGAAGTATGTTGCTGTCGGGGGGGCGGGGCAGTTTACCAGTAATTTAATTGAATATTGGACATAACTCTTACACATTCACCATTGTTCACATGCATATAGGGTTCAGACACAAAAAAATCATTTCAAACTCCAATAAGTCGTTGCATTAATCCTGATTTCCCGCGGTGGAGCTGCAGAGCATCATGGATGGATGCATGACGTTTCTTTTGGTCCATGTGCTTCACGCACGCCTCTGGAATCTAAATCCCCAATAACAGATGGTGAATGGGACAGGGTAGTATTACTGCAGTCAACTGCATCAGAGACAGGGCACAGTAAAGCATGCTGGACTGTATGTCAGAAAGTCTCTTTTCCTCACGCAACACTGTAAATAATGCCTGGCTCTGTTCAGTCTCTCAGTCTTCTGCTTATGGAAGCAGGTTGTCAATGTCCTCTAAATCCCAGCTCTAATCCTCTGTGTCATATAGGAAGCAGGCTAGCATGTCATGCTCTTTGATTTCCTGTATAGGATGAGTCAGCTGGGGAACTATGCGTTATCAGAACTCGAGTTGCTATATGGTGGCACACCCTGCTTACATGGGAGAACATGTCTGTTCAATGCTACTCAGGGTTTGGATCAGACCACAGTCACCTGCTGGTATCGTTATACATTTCTGTTATCCTCTGCATTATTATGGTAAGACTTTTGGGGTCTTTTTATAATATGCGCTTGTGGGTCGTGTAGATGATCCAAAGAGGAACACCACATATACTGTATGTATCATCGTGTCAGAGCTGTTTTGGTCGAATGCAACTCTGACATGCAATAATTCCAAGACTGTTTCAGAGGATGACATTTTACACATTAACAGGGTCAAGGGTTAAGAGGGGAAATATAAATAAAATAATGTTTTTTATTGAGGTTTGATATGGGTCTGTTAATGCTCATAGTCATGTGTCTCTTCAAGTTAAGAGTGGTTTTATAACTGTAGTTTTCTGGGCTTGTAAGGAACATCCTCAGATTAGAGGAGAGTTCAATATTTGCATTAGCTCCAAGATTATACATTTAATAGGCTCAAACTGTGTCATGCATATTCAAAGGGTTTTAGGCGGACATGAGACAAGTTGTCTGCCATGAAAAATGGTCTTAACATGCCATGGTTCAAACCAGAGTTACAAGATGAATTGTCTCATACAGATCAAGCCCAGTGAGCATACTTAGAGGGGAATAAGCAATCCTCTTAACACATCAAGTGGAGAGGGGAGGTTCTTCAGTCTGAAGGCTCTGTGTGTGTTGCAGGATGGACGTCTGCGGCCTGGAGATCAGCTCATTGCTGTGAACAAGGAGTCCTTGATAGGTGTGACCCACGAGGAGGCGAAGAGCATGCTGAACAAAGTCAAATCCAGGTGGGTGGGCCTTGTACATTTATTGTTCATTCAGTAACTCTGGCCCAATTACAAACCGCCCCCTACACACTTCCATTCAGTTTGCACGTTTGATTGGAGGGTCCGCCACATTAAGTGCCGTTCGAAAGCAACAAGCGGGGAGGGGGAGTGGGTTACCAAGCCCTACCTGACTGACCCAACGGTGTTTGTGTCCCTAATGAAACACACTGTGTACAACATGGGGGATCGGGCTTTCTGTGCAGCTGCTCCTCACCTGAGGACTCCACAGACCACCTGAGGACTCCACAGACCACTTGAGGACTCCACAGACCACCTGAGGACTCCACATAACACCTGAGGACTCCACAGACCACCTGAGGACTCCACAGACCACCTGAGGACTCCACAGCCCACTTGAGGACTCCACAGACCACTTGAGGACTCCACAGACCAGTTGAGGACTCCACAGAACACCTGAGGACTCCACAGACCACCTGAGGACTCCACATACCACCTGAGGACTCCAGGACTGCACAGACCACCTGAGGACTCCACAGACCACCTGAGGACTCCACAGACCACTTGAGGACTCCACAGCCCACCTGAGGACTCCACAGCCCACCTGAGGACTCCACAGACCACTTGAGGACTCCACAGATCACTTGAGGACTCCACAGACCACCTGAGGACTCCACAGACCACCTGAGGACTCCACAGACCACTGACTCCTTTAAGAAAGGCCTAAAATCCTCTCTTTTAAAAAAAAGCCTTTGATTAAACTTGTGTTTCTTTTTGTTCTTTCTTTTACGCCTCTTGTAGCACTTTGAGATTGTTTTGAGCAATGAAAGGTGCTTTACAAATAACATTTATTATTATTAGTATTATTATTATTAGTATTATTATTATTAACAGTTCTGTGCAAACATTTACAGACTTTTGCAAAAACCAAGCAGCTTATAAACATCAGATTGTTTAAACTAAAGGATTTTAACAAAAAGGAAATGGCATTTCCTGTTTCTGACGGAGAGGGGGGAGCCGCTGTATTTATACCCCCACCTGTAGGGATGAAGCCTTGTTTAGCTGTGAGAGTGACGACAGACGGAGTTCATTCCATCACGGAGGGGGAGTGGGTAGGGGCCGGTTTGGAATTTGGTCTAAAAGGGAGTAACATCTGTGAGTCTCTGTCGAGACGGGGATCACAGTGGGGATTAGTCAGCAATACACAGTCATCTCTCTTTGCTCTGTGTTGCTGCCAATGTCTTGTTTGAATTGTGTCTCCAGCCCAGACAGTGCTGTGGAGATCGCCTTCATCCCAGGGAAAGGACTTTTTCCGAGCAGCGCGTCTCTCCACAACGGGGTGCAGCGGGCTGCAGGCAACAGCTACAACTCTGGACACTTAAAAGTCCACATCAGATCTCCTGAGGTCAGCCATGCTTAGTTTCAGTCATCAGAAACATACCAGAATATGTCTAGGACTAAGAAATACTGTTTCCAGAATACTATAGCAACACATATGAAGTAGCAGGAGCAGTATTCCCCAGTGAAGCTGCACGTTGTCAATTGTCAAATGATAGGAACAGTGTACAGTAGTGCTCTGTGTAATGTGCGGTGTTTTGATTACAAAACAAAGGTAGTCTTTCTAAACATTTCAAGTTAGGATGTCCAGTCCGGTGATAGTTCTCTGACCAATCACTGTTTTGCAGTGTTTCAACAACACCTACTGCTATTGGCTAAGGTTGCTTAGGATCTCGACATACATATATCAGAATAATTGTATTGAATCTATCTATTCACTATTGCCATAGGACATCCAAAATGCAGCTGGTCAAGTTGATCACATCCGTGCTGTGCCATGTGAACGCGACATCCTACAGTTTGCTCTAATGAATCATTCACAATTTAAAGAACATATCAATAATATTTTGCAACTAAGAAAGGTTTCTGTATGGAACTTGAAGTTCATAACCACATGTAAATGCAAGTTTAAGCTATTAATAAGAGGTTTGTTAAGTTCTGAGAATTATTATGAGCACACTCCACAGGATCAGGTGTATGACCTTATCATTTCCAGCTGGTCATTTTAACTTGAGTTGAAGGGACATCCTGCCTTACTTTTGGAAATCTTTGTATCAACTTTTGTTTGTCATTCATTTTGCATCCGTCTTGAGCAGATGTGTGCAGAGGAGCCGGCCCCGGTGTACTCTGCGTCCCCGGACATCTGCCCTCCAGATATTCATATTTCAGGTAAACACCTCACTGTTAACACTCAATGCTCCCTTTCCAGATATACTCCCATTCATAAATGGGCTCGGGAAGTATTAATAGACAGACTGACACGGCGTTGGTTTAGATCTTTTTTATAGGGTTTGGTGCCAATAAGAGAAATATATCATTTGCCAGCCTTCTACTCTTAGAAAATGCACAATGACACTGTTAATATAACTTCCTGTATGTGTTACTGCATTGTCCTGCTCACTGCACCTCATCCCCTTCACCCTCTCCATTGTCACTCTCACTATCTTCCTGTTGACTTGTGTAATATAGTTAACAAAGCAGCATAAAACACATTTAAAGGACTATTAACCACCTGCTAAATCAGAGTAAATGTTTTCAGTGATTTGTCCTCAATGTCCCTCATATTAGATCAGACAAAGTTAATAATACTTGTAATATTCCAGTTATAAACGACATGAATCAAAGATGTGTTGCTGTATTTTAGTGGTAAAAAAATGCATTCATCATCATAATTATTCTATATATATAATTTACACAGTGCCTGTAAAGCGGAGGAGAACGCTGGCATTTCTCCTCCTACTTGAAAGACTACGGAGGGATAGGGTCTGCAAATTAGTTTATTTGGGGGATGGGTCGGATGCTCTGACCGGTCCACTTCCTGCCCGGCGCCTCTGCAACGCCTCGCGTCGAAAAATAGACTTGAATCCTATTTTGAGCGGAGCCCAGCTCCGAGACGCTTCTGGGACGCTTCTGGGACACTTCTGGGACACTAGTTACTAGCCGTAACGCGGCGCGTCTGGTGGAATAGCACCCATTGACTAGAGTGCCTGCGATCGCTGTGAACGCCGCGGCGCAGCCGTAACACGGAGCAGACGGACCCGGTGGAATCTAGGGGTCACGCGGGACGCGGGTGTGTGTGTGTGTGCTCGGGCGGGGTTCAGACTGGGTTTCGCTGTGTCTGTCTCGCAGACCCCACGCAGCAGCCAGGAAACAACACCAGTAATCCAGCTCACACTGTCTGCTCCTCGCAGCAGCGAGCTCCGCAACGTCCCGCCAACACGGCACCCAGACCCCACGCAGCATTCTCATCTGTTTGTCAACGCTGGTGTCATTTTCTGGTTGCTAACAAACGCCATTGTAACACATAAACACACATCAGAGCACAGTGGGCTCACAGGGAGGGGGGGGGGGGGGGGCAGGAGCTCCAACAAGGTGTGTAGGACAGAGAGTGAATACACATACTATACAGAGATGCTGTATGAGAAACCAATGTGAGTTTGGAACATTGAACAATGTAAATCTATTCTAGTAGACCTCAACAATGGAATTATGATCAGTAGAAATGGCCATGACATGGGACCTTTAATAGAAAGCAGAGCGCAGCAGGGGACCTCCGAGAACACAGGAATGTGAGGATTGGAAAAAGTTCCCGCTCCATGATAACGGGTGTAGTTCATTACGGTTTCACCGTCCCTCTTATCCTTTAAAGCAGCTGCTGTTTGAACACAGTGTCTCAGTCAGTAGTCAGACTGTGAGCTGTAGGGTCGCCGGTTCAAGCCCCCGACCAGACCTAAATATGGAGTGTGGACTGCTACTTGGAGAGGTCCCAGTTCACCTCCTGCACTGCCGTGGTGCCCTTGTGCAAGGCACCGGACTACCCCCCCACTCCCATTGCTCCCCGGGCGCTGTGCAATAGCTGCCCACTGCTCCTGGTACTAGGATGGGTTAAAAGCAGAGAACACATGTCACTGTGTGTGCTGTGTGCTCTGCATGTGAGACCATTACAGAGGGGTTCATCCTCGGATTCTGCAAGGCTTAATGACATTAATAAGACCAAGACAGTAAACGCTCATAATACATCATATTATAATAACATTTTTAGGCACAGCAACAGTTAAAAGCTGGCTATTGACATTTCTCAACAGTCCTGTCAACAGGGGTGGGAAGTACTAAGTACTGTACTAACTTTTGAGCTGCTTGTACTTTACTTGAGTATTTCCATGTAATGCTACTCTATACTTCTACTCCACTACAATTAAAAGGGAGATCATGTAATTTTACTCCACTATATCTATTAAACAGCTTGAGTTTCTTTTAACAAAATCCATCTCTAAATTAAACTAGTGAACTATCTCTTTAAGTTACAAAAGAGCCACGTTATTTAAATATTTTACAAAAAGTAAAGCAGAACTTTGAAATGCTGCTTGATGTATATTATCTAGAAATGTCACATTTATAACGTTTTAGACACACATAAAGGCAATTTTTACCTTTTATACATTTAGTACATTTTGCTGATAATTATTTTGTACTTTTACTTAAGTACATTTTGAATGCAGGACTTTAACTTGTAATGATGTATTTTGACAATAATGTACTGGTACTTTTACCCGTATAAAGCATCTGAATACTTCTTCCACCTCAACCTGTCATGCAGAGATGTGAAATACTGAGCATACGAACAATCCATTTTTGGATATAGCGTCATTCCTTATTGAAAGTATTTGAAAATTCAGAACTATTATTAACCTGGTAGACAACCAATGTGCTCATTCACAAAACATGTACTGTTTGATGAAATGACATTTTAATAACACGTGTTACTAGTGTGTTATTGGCTGAAACACCTGAAGACTGACAGCAATATAAAACAGTTGTGTTTAATCCAAGAGGACGTGCTGGAAGGTGAAACTGAACCGTTGGGAGCAGCAGGTCTGATGTCGAGGGTCGCCTCCAGCTCAGAGCCAATCCTATTGGGCCGGATTAGCTCCGTCAAGGTTATTCCCTAGGTGCTGTGACCACCTCGCTCCCCGCAGCCTCTTATTGGTTAAGCCTGTTGCTAGCCATGACAGATGTCCGTAGTTCGTGGTGAGGTGAGCACATACAAAAAATGACTGGCTATTCTTTTTTTATAAGAGTGACTCCTGACAATAAATCAACTATTTTGGTTTCATTCTCACTCTCAATTATGGGAAGCAAGGATGAAACCTTAATGCCATGTAAAGTAAAGTTGCTGTTATCAGTTCCTCCTGCTGCACACGCAGACTTACAGTACAGTAAACAAATGCACACTCATCTGTTTGAGTCAGCTGATCTCTGGGACAGAATGACCTTCCTCTTCCTCTCACCCTTCACACATTCCTCTCTAAAGCATAGCCTCATGCTGTTTGAAGATAAACGCAGCTGTGTCCATAAGAGTCCAGTCTAAAGCTACATGTATCACCTGGGCTCCTAATGAACATATAGTGATTGCAGAGGTCATATCTGTTTTTTATAAAGCAAGAATTCCACGGTCTTCAAGGTCAGCAGTGTACCAACAACAGTCACAGCAACATAAGTTGAACTTATTTAAACAACAACTGCAGAGACGGACAAGCGGAACATGTCCAACATCTCAAGAATAAAGTTCCGTATTTCTGCTAAGACTGGTTGAAATGTGTATTCTAGACATTTCATCTTGGTTGTCATCATTTCAACAACTCATTTGTCGAAATGCAAATATATATATTTCTTAATGTCTCAACCTCATTCTCAAAAGGCACAAGAAAATCCTCCCCTGACTTTCAATCTTCTTGTGTTTGGCACTACAACGTAGGGATTCACTTTAAACTAAACATTTTGATTCCCTTTTCGACATTTTAAACTTTCTCAAAAAATAATAATCTTTCTCCCAATTGTTTCGATCTCCTCGCCATAACTAACAATCCTTCTTAAGAAATTGAAATGTGGCTATTTTGTATGTATTCTTTTATATTGTATTATGTTATATTGTATTATGTTTACACTAGAATGACAACAAATGATATGATGTGTGCTGTTTAGGTTTGAAGCACAGCTGTTGTCCCGGCAGCAGACCTAGCAATCATCCCTGCCAGTCAGGGGTAGGGCGTGGTGCAAATCCTGTGGGCGGGGCTTGGAGGAGGGTATCAGTGAAATGAGTTCATATCCCTAGCAACAGGGTGGTGCGGACCAGAGGGAAGGTTGTGATAGCAGACTCACCAATCTGGGACAGACACACTTATCAAATGAATATTAGGCACTGGCTGATGCCCCCCCCCCGCTCTCTGTGTTCCCCTCAGCCTCATCTATATAATCATCCACCTTTCCTTCTCTTTTTAATCATCTGATCTCAAAATACAGATTATGCAGTGATATTTCTGCTCCTGTTGTTTACTCAGTGTCCTGTGGCCTCACTTACTCTCAGAGTCCCGCTGAAGGCCAGTAGGGGGCTCCGGCCTGATATCTGAATGTATTTACCAGAAATCCTGCTCACTGCTTTCCCCTTTGTCTGTGACCAAATCAACCACATCTCTTATCTACTTTTCCTCCTCTTTCCCCTTGTCTTTCCCTTTTTCTTTTCTCCTTTCTCTAGGTTCCACAAGTCAGAGTTTGCCAACGGGGGCCAAACCTAAGATAACACTGGACCCCTACATACGCCTCAAATCAGACAAGTTAGACTTGGTGAGTCAGACGGTTTTATACAGCCATGAGGCCAAATACTTGATCTGTTGTGCAGTGGTGTATTCTACTGATTTTGAGATACTAGTATTTTACTTGAGTATTTTTATTCGTGGCTACTCTGTACTTCTACTCCTCTACAGTTCAGAGGTAAATGGTGTACTTTTACTCCACTACATGTATTTAATACCTTTAGTTTAGTGCTGTCAAAATTATCGCGTTAACGGCGGTAATTAATTTTTTGAATTAATTGCGTTAAAATATTTAACGCATTTAACGCATGTGCAGAATGGCCCGCCCCATATATCCCACCAGTGGCAGCGCCAGGGTATACTGGGGTAGGCTACACCCATACCAAGAAATGGCTTAGCCCCACCATGAAAAATGATGTTAAAGTAAGCAAAATAAAGTCCGCCAACTCGCGCGGAGTAAATTGCAAAGACAGCAGTTAGTAAGATTGATTTCAGTAGCCACTTGTCTGGAAATACCGAAGACCAGAAACGGTTTTGAAAACTTTTGTCACGTAGTGATCGTCTTCTCAATAGAACATCTTTGATAATGTCGGTGTTGTTGCAGGAAGTCCCGACGGAGAATACTTTTGCTGTAGTACAGGGGTGCACATAACTGGTACGCAGGTTATGTGCGTAATCTGAAACTTGTGTCACAAAGCGCATTTGCGTACCGACGTACTTGTGAAGCTTTTCCAGAAGGCGGTTAGATCACCGGACGACAGAGTCGGTCTCCGTGTGCACAGACAGGGCTGCTGTTAACGTCGGTCTGTACAACGGAATTGTGCCAAAATTACGCCAACCGGCTGCGGAGGGAGACTTCCCCCCCTTCACTGGAGAACTGCGCTAAAACAGCTGATCACAACGTTCGCACTCTGTGGTCACGAAGTACTCCACTAGCCGCCGCCGCCCCCCCCCCCCCCCCCCCCCCCGCTGTCGACTTTCCTGAAGTACTCCCCCGTTGATAGAAATCAACACGTAATGAATTAAGACCCCATGGTTTGATGATCGATAGGTGTGTGTGCTCTCTTTCATTTTGAAAGCGCAAGAAAAATGTTATAATAAACATAGATACTGTATGTTAAATGGATATATCCGCCTTCTTTCATTTATCTTTCCATTCCCACAACAATATACATAAATAAATGGCATATTCTGGACATAGTTCGAATGGTGATTAATCATGATTAATTAATTTTTAAGCTGTGATTAATCTGATTAAAAATTTTAATCGTTTGACAGCCCTACTTTAGTTACTTCACAGATGTGGATGAATGATGTGAAATCTAATCAAGTGTTAAATCAGACATTAGTTCCATCTGGAGTAAATCCACAAGCTACCCTGCAGTATACAAAGTCATTCAAACTAGCTGCACCTTTTTGATGCTAATACTTTTCTATTTTTACTTGAGTAACCTTTTGAATGTAGGACTTTTACTGTAACAGAGTATTCCTATACTGTGGTACTTCTACTTCTACCCAATACTAGATATAAGTACTTCTCCCACCTCTGCTGTTGTGGGATGCCGGGCATGTTGAAGTGGTGTATTTCAGTGCGTACGAGGCTTTCGGTGCATTTGCCTTGTTCAGCTCTGCCACCTTTCTCCCGTCTCTCTCTCTGATTCTCCTAACCTCGATTTACAAGTGCATCACATAAGTGCATAAACTATAGTTACAACTCTGAACAACAAGAGAAATGCAGATGTATTTGCTTCAAACAAACCAAACCATTGTAAGTGCTGTAGCACTACTAAGCTGGGTGATCCTGATGTGTGTGTCATGCATATTCCATCTGCTTAATCTGGAGACAACCTGTCACTCCAGTGTTCTACTGAAGGCAAGGCAAGTTTATTTATATAGCACCTTTCAACACAAGGCAATTCAAAGTGCTTTACAAAAAATGAAAGACATTAAGAAAATGGCATTTAAAATCAGTCATTAAAAAGAAAAGATAATAAAATAAACATTAAAAGAAAAAATACAAGTTAAAAGTTACAGTGCAGTTTAAGATGTGAATAGTTCAATTAAAAGCAGCGACAAAAAGAAAAGTCTTTAGTCTGAATTTAAAAGTAGTCAGAGTTGCAGCGGACCTGCAGGTTTCTGGGAGTTTGTTCCAGATATTTGGAGCATAATAACTGAACGCTGCTTTACCATGTTCTGACTCTGGGGACAGAAAGCTGACCAGTCCCTGAAGACCTGAGAGATCTGGATGGTTAATCATTTAGCAGGAGGTCAGAAATGTATTTTGGGCCTAAACCATTCAAAGCTTTATAAAACAGCAGCAGTATTTTGAAATCTATTCTTTGACACACAGGAAGCCAGTGTAAAGACTTCAGAACAGGAGTGATGTGATCCACTTAGTGTTAGTGAGGACTCGAGCAGCGGCGTTCTGAATCAGCTGCAGCTTTCTAATAGATTTTTTAGTGAGACCTGTGAAGACACCATTACAGTAGTCGAGTCTACTGAAGATAAAAGCATGGACAAGTTTTTCCAAATCCTGCTGTGACATTAGTCTTTTAATTCTAGATATGTTCTTTAGGTGATAGTAGGCTGATTTAGTAACTGTTTTAATGTGAATGTTGAAACTCAGATCAGAGTCCATGACTACACCTAGATTTCTGGCTTTATCTGTTGTTTTGAACATTGCAGGCTGAAGCTCAGCGCTAACTTTTATACGTTCTGCCTTGGCTCCAAAAACCATTACCTCAGTTTTATCTTTGTTTAATTGGAGAAAGTTCTGACACATCCAGTCATTGATTTGTTCAATGCACTTACTCAGTGTTTGAATTGGAGGATAGTCTCCTGGTGAAATTGTTACGTAAATGTGTGTGTCATCCGCATAGCTATGGTAACTTATTTTGTTGTTCTTCATTATCTGAGCCAGTGGTAGCATGTAGATGTTAAAGAGAAGAGGCCCCAAGATGGAGCCTTGAGGAACCCCACATGTCATATTTGTCAACTCAGATGTGTATTTACCTATAGAAACAACGTTTTTTCTGTCCTTTAAGTAGGATTCAAACCAATTTAGAAATGTTTCCGAAAGTCCCACCCAGTTTTCCAGTCGGTCTAGTAATATGCTGTGGTCAACAGTGTCAAACGCAGCACTGAGATCTAATAATACTAACACTGAAGTTCTGCCACTGTCTGTGTTTAAGTGGATGTCATTGAAGACCTTTACAAGAGCAGTCTCAGTGCTGTGGTTTGGACGAAAGCCTGACTGGAACACATCAAAACCGTTATTTAAATGCAAGAAGTTACTCAACTGTTGAAAAACTACTTTTTCAATGATTTTACCTAGAAATGGGAGGTTTGATATGGGCCTGTAATTGTTCATTACTGAAGCATCTAGATTATTCTTTTTTAGGAGCGGTTTAATGACTGCAGTTTTCAGGGCCTGTGGAAAAATACCTGAGTGAAGAGATTTGTTTACTATATGAAGTAGATCTGAGGCCATGCAACGAAAAACATCTTTGAAAAATCCTGTTGGAATAATATCAAGGCAGCAGGAGGAGGATTTCAGAAGTTGAATAATGTCCTCTAGGTTTTTATCATTAATCTGATGGAATTGTGTCATGGTGTTTGAATAGATATTAGGTGTACACAGGGACAGCACATTTGCTGTACCTGATGCAGAGGCACTGACTGCTTGTCAGATTTTCAGAGTGAAGAAGGCAAAATCATTGCAGGCCCTGGTGGATAGAAATTCAGAGGCTACTGACACTGGGGGGTTAGTTAGTCTGTCGACGGTAGCAAACAAGGCACGTGCATTGTTTTTGTTTTTGGAAATGATGTCAGAGAAGAAAGACTGTCGTGCGTTTTTCAATTCCAAATTATAAAGGCCAAGTCTCTCTTTATAGATTTCAAAATGAACCTGGAGATTTGTTTTTCGCCACCTACGTTCAGCTTTTCGACACTCTCTTTTTTCTGTTCTCACGGTCATGGCCTTTCTCCATGGAGATATTTTCTTGCCAGTCACTTCCTTTACCCTAGTTGGCAATGGCATCTATAACATTTTTAATTTTTGAATTAAAATGATCTACTAGCTCATTTACTGAGATGTTAGCAGGGGCAAGTGTGGAAGAAAAATTCTGAGTAAACATTTCCCTAGTATTTTCAGTTAAATATCGCTTTGTGGTTATCTCTTTTTGAACATTTTTGTGAACAGAAATAGAGCTCTCAAAGAAAACACAGGAATGGTCAGAGAGTGCAACATCAGTCACCATAACCTTAGAGATATTCAGACCCTTTAAGATAATTAAGTCCAGAGTGTGCCCCTTATTGTGCGTGAGCTCCGTCACATGCTGAGTCAGTCCATAGTTATCAAGAACACTAAACAGTTCCTTAGCCCCTCTGTCCTGGGGGTTGTCAACATGGATGTTAAAATCACCAACAATGACTAGACGGTCAAAGTCAATACACACTATAGACAGCAGTTCAGTAAAGTCATCAAAAAAGCTTGCACAGTATTTGGGTGGTCTATAGATATTTAGGAACAGAGCTCGAGAGGAGCATTTCAGCTGAAGGGCCACATATTCAAAAGAAGCAAAGTTCCTATAAGATGTCTTCCTGCATTGAATGGAATCATTGAACAGAATAGCAACTCCACCTCCTTTATTATGCATTCTTTCCTGACTCATAAAACTAAAGTTGAGAGGGGCTGATTCGATAAGAACAGCTGCACTGTTATTTTGTTCAATCCAAGTTTCCGTTAAAAACATAAAATCAAGAGAGATATACAACTGTTGAGTGGCTGCAGCAGAACATGTATGATATTAGAAAGACATTTAGACGCACACATACAAAGGCATGGAATGTAATACCTATAACAGAAAGATATAAAGCAATAGAATATTTTTGATCTGGTTCTTCTATCACCACAGCAGCAACTTCCACCAAATCCACAGAGACTGTCTGCCCAGCAGCAACATGCTCAGCGAATAAAACCTGACAGTTAAACTGTAATTCAATACAGTTTGTCCTGATACCAGCTAAATAAGAAAGGTGTCGCCACAAGGATTCATCCTTTGGGGACCATGAATATCCACAGCCACATTTCATGACAGCCTGACCAGGATTCAAAGCAATTTACAAGGAACTTTCTTCAAGGAGATCAGGACAAACCTTTAATCTGATCAGGACAGTCCTGCACACAGACCTCTAATTCTGCTCTCTGTCTGAACATCATGTTCTTTAGCTCAGTTTCCATCAGAGCTCTGGTCCAGGTAGCTTGTAAATGTCTTCCTGTCTGATGGCGGCCGCCCCCTGTTATCTTGCTCAACATGTTTGGTAAAGATGGCGATTCCACCGTGGGAACGGACAACATGTCCTCCATGATGTACACAAACAACTGTTGATCTCTGCTATGAGAATAACATTCCTGCTCCGTCTCCTCATCCATGAACTCTGAATGTAGCGCAGCGGAAAGGGACGTTTGATTAAATGTTCTGTCCTCCCGTTATGCAGAGAGTCGAAGACCTTAAAGTAACGCAAGTCACAAGATCATTTCGCGCTTAGTAACTGTAATGCAATTACTGCCATTATCAACAGTTACACGTTACATTACTGCGTTACAGACAAATGTAATCTGATTACCCCCAACGCTGCCAACCTTTGCCTGTGATAATCTAAACATAGGCTCTTCTCAAAGATAGTTTCTTATGGTTTTCCCAGCAAAATGACCCTGTGACAGGCTTTAAGAATAACTACCATCTCTCTGATGGTCAGGTTTGTGGGGAGAGCGCTGTCCCACAGACTGGGTTCAGTGGGGAGTGGGAGATGTGGAGCCTTTGAGGGACATATGATCCTCATATTTATTCTTATCAAGCACACTTTACATCATGCACGTTTCGGCTCTCCATTTAGGTTTTTAGAGAAACCCTGAGCAGAGGATTCTTCTCCTTCTTCTCCCCCAGGCCCTCTCTTCATCTCATCATTGATCTTTCTCTCTCAGTCTCTCTTCGCTGGTTTATCATGCTTGCGCTCTTCATCTATACATTCTTCTTACCCTTTCAGCACATTCACCCCCCCTCCCCCTGCCCCCTCCTTCCTGTCTCTGCTGATGGTTCTCCTCTGCTCGTTCTCTGACTCTATTGCTGCCCTCTGTGCAGTTCGGTTACCATTATTCGGCTTTGCTTTTAATTTAGCTCAACCGATGGTTGATCCTAATCTACCAATTCATTAATGGGATTAGAGAGACAGAGGTTAAATTCTAAAGTTAAATACAGAAAAAGTCCTCTCTTCATGTGTTAGCTCAATGCAATGAAATGAGAGTGATATGAATTATTAGCAGTGCCTGAGAACCCAGGTGCAGAACAGAGGCCGGAGGCAAAGAGTTCATAGTGGAGCCAGGGACTGGAGAGGGCGGAGGAAAGAGAGAGAGATAATGTCTGAAGGAAGACACTGCTAATGGAAGACATGTCCACCAAGATGTCTGCCGTCTCCTTAGCTGAGGGAAGTTTGGGTAGAGCAAGAGACTGGTGACAGAATCCTCTGCAATCTCAGACCCAGGGCGGCTGGGAACTGGGGGGGGGGGGGTCATATTAGCGGTGTGTAGAGTGAGCAATGGAGGAGTGAGTTTGGCACAAGCAGGCAGCTATGTGGACATAACCAGGGCCAGGCTGTTGACTTTGAGCTTGTCTCCCCATTGACCCAATCTCCCAGGTGATGGTTACTGTTGGTTACTGTAGTCCAGGTGGGGGGCAGTATGGCATTAGGGATAGAAACAGTCCTGTCCAAAGCAATGTTGCTTGACAAGACGCCAGACTTGACATTACAGAAACCTGGACGGTATGTCATGGAAAGTATAATCTTCCAAAAAACAGTGAGTCCTGTAACCTGGGGCCTCATTTATAAAGCTTTGCGTAGGATTCACGTGGGAAGGTTGCTTACGTAGGACAAAGCAAGTAAATACGCACACACATATTCCGATTTATAAAACACTGCGCACGCACGTCCTATGCCGGTTTCCCTTTATAAATCACAATCAACTCGAAATAGCCTAACCTTCCTCAGGCAGTGAGAAACTGATGAGAAATTGTAAGAAATGATCGGTGAATCCATGGGCTTGGAAGCATCCTGAATGTGGGGGGGACATTTTTAACGGGGGGTGTTGGGGTCGCCTTTCCTGTATTCTGGTGCATTTTAACAGGTGGTTTGATACTTTTATGTGGCTATACTAGCATGAGGAAAATTATGGGTACATTTTGTAATTTCATCCAGTAGTAAAGAAAGGAAACATATTTGATTATTAATTCAGAGCCGTCTTTGAATTAATAAAAAGCAGTTTAAATGCCCATTTTTTGTACATTTATATACAACAATAAATATGTGTGAGTGCATTGAGAGATATTGTTGTGGAGAGTCATTTATATATAAATCGCAAAATACATTTGTGAATCCTTCTGTGAGCATTTATTAATATTGAGACTGATCTGACTCCATACAGATGTTAAGTTCACCTAGGAATGGTATCATTGACTTAAATGTTGCTCTTCTGTCTATATTGGTCACATGATGCCCCTTGACTGAAATGCTTCCTGTTCAATATCCCCACTGATTTCCTTAACATTCTGGGATGAGAGTCCACATCACAATTGACTCTAAACTGTCATTTCCCTTTCATCACTCACCTCAGCAATGGACCTCTCTCCACTGTCCCTGTGTTCTGCCTCTGACTCACTCTCAAGCGCCTAGATGTCAAGAGAGGTGGTGAAGTGATCATTATTTATTGAGCAGTATACTCTTTCACATTGAATCATAACAAGTCATACTGAATGTAAATACAACTGACTCTAAAGTAAGTCCCAGTCTGTGACATTGGACATTTTGAAGACTCAAAGTCCCAAGCAGTAGGTAGAATATTAGCTAGTCTATGTAATGTGCACAGAAAATAAATAGTTAACTGAATACTGGGATGGAAATGGCCTATAAGCACTCAGTAAAACATAAACACACACAAAAAGCTTCTGAATGATAAGAAGTATAATTAAAACATAATGCACATTACCATTTTGAGAGAGAACTCAGAAAATAATCTCTCATCGAACTGAGGCTCCAGTAAAACACACTGACTGCGTCTACATGGACGCCGTTTATAGTATTATCCCGGTTATGATCATATTGGGGATATGGTGTTTACATGAGCACAGAGATATCGGGTTATTCATGTTCCCTGTTTACATGATAAATACTAGTAACCTGGCATTTCGATGCCTTTTCTCATCTAAACTATTCAGTATTTGTATCTCTCTATCATGACATAAAGACGAAACTCCTCTCCAGAAGTGAGGACGCTTTTGCCGCCGCTGCCATCACTGTTAACTGATTAACTGCTACCAGCTGAAGACTTAATTTCCTCTTCTTTGAATTTTTTTTTCTTATGTCCATGTTGTCTGGGAGAGAAAACATATCAAACCAAAAGATTGTCAGCTTTGATTTTCGCTGTATTAACCATTTCCTGAACATTTGGTGTGTGTGCGCCTTACCTCCGCTACCGGCATCGCTTCATACAACAGATCCAACCCAGTCTCATGGCATTTCGTGTTCACCAACACGATTTTTAATCTATTGATTCGTGTTCACCGAACACGATTTTCCCCTTTTTTTCGTGTTGCACAGCACGATTTTAAAAGCAATGTATTTCTACTGGTAATGTGTTTCGTGCCTGCAGCACGTCTTTTTCTCCGGTCGGGTCGTGGAAGACCGGAAGCTGTGTGGTTCATAAAAGCATTTTCTTACTCAATATCAAGCCACAGTTATTGCTTTTATTTTAAATCGTATAATTTCGGACTTTTGTTGCCGTCTGTGAGGAAAATAAATGGGGCTCAGAGCCTCAGAATACTGAAATCTGTATTTTTAAATCTTTTTTTCCTTCTAATTCGTTATTCTTTTCAAAATAACACAGTATTATTTACTCACCAATAACACACAATTATCCTTGCTTTTATTTATTGGTTTAATTCCATAATCTCTGGCTTTTTTGGCGTCCGTCAGGAACTGAATTTCAAAATAAAAATAACCGGAAACAGACGTAGGCCTATAAGGGACATTTGGAGCATCATTGCGATTGTCAACATTTCTGAGTTTCGGATGGCCGAAGACACTACACTACCCATAATCCCCAGCTATCGTTTAGGACTACAGTCCCCGTGATTAATCTTCAAGCTCTGGGATTGGATGTTGGAGTGGCAGTGCGCCAAGGTTACGCCGAGCGTCAAACAGCTGTTTGAAATGGAACGAAACCACGCCAGACTATCAAAAACTGGAATCGAACAACCCCCCAGAACTACACATGCTGGCTATTGTGTTTCGCAAAATGTTCTATGGGACGTCTCTACTGAACGTTTTCGTTTTTCCCACAATTAGAAGTTGCCAGTATTAAACACATTGGTGTTATCAAATGTAAAACATATAATTAATAAATGGGTGAAAATCGCTTGTGTCCATAATGCGCAGCATTAATATATATACCCACATGACAGCTCATTGTTACTTTGTAATTCTACTCCACTACAATTCAGAGGTTAACCTGGTATTTTTACTCCACTACACTTATTTGAGTTACTTTGCAGATTCTGATTAATGATGTGAAATATAAACAACCCTTAAATCAGACTTTAGTTACACCTGAGTAAAATTCAGGTAAGGTGATTGTCAAGTGCCAACAATCAGGAGAGATATTTGATAGTTGGTGCTTGAGAAGACTAAACCTTTATCTGCAATTGACATGAATGGAAACGAGTAATAAAGTATATTCATTAATCGTTATTCTCTACTAATAGTTAATTAAAGACTGTATATTATGGCTATTTTGCACATCCCTTTCAAGATTTCAAGATTTTCTAAGGTTTATTGACATATCATATACACAACTACGGTGTAGTTATGCAATGAATGAAAAACTTGGGTCACAGGTTCCTCAACAGCGCATTACAAGACATCTATCAATATGTGTGTACCTCCACCATTAAACTGTCAAATTCTGCACATTTCTTATTCTATCTACATACATAAGAGTATAATTAATGTGTATAATATCAGTTAAAATAAGTGCTTCAACATAGTTAACATTGCAGGAAAGCAATATATTAGACGTTAAGTACTTTGTCAGGCTTAATATTTATCTGTAGATAGATACCCCCAAATTATTTTTCTTATTTAAAAGAAGACCTTAATCGGTTATTTAATGTTTAAATAAAGGTTAATTAGTTTTTATGTTTTGCACCTCCTCCTATTAATATCTTTGTACATCCTGCACTAAACTGTTTTATTGTAGAGATCACTTATAGTATCTTCTTGATTTTTTATATTCTATATTTCTATCACAGACCTTCTACTTTCCCCCTATGAAAGTATGTACTCTTAATATTTTTTTAATCAAATATAACACATAAAAACAATAATTCAATAACATGCTTTAACCACTAGGCGGTGCACACAAGGTACACACAGCCATAATAACTTTGTATTATTAGTGTAGGACACTTATGTATGTACAACATCTGAAGATGTGTAGTTTTATTCATGTTTTCACATCATTTTACAGCATATTGCTATACTATTTCAGACTCAGTATTTACATTCTTACATTCAAAATTCAATTCAATTCAAATCAGTAATATCTTTAAAAACTACAAGTCCTTTTATATCAGCTGTGCACCGTTATGGTGTAAATATAACCTATCTATGAATTAGATCAAATGTAAAAGTCAGCCGAATTAGTGTTGATACTGCAAGGAGACGTATTGTGTGAAGAGAAACTGAAGATGTTGTTTAATTGTTGATATATTTATGATCCACGTCACGTATTCAGTTTCGGCGGCATTTCTTCCAGTTTTTCCAAAGGTCTTCTCATCAGGGCTCTATAAATAAAGAACTACGGCAGATCTGTAATATGTAATGCAGCCGAACCGTGTATTGCAATGCCGTTATGTGATGACTTTCAAAGAGAAAAGCAAGAACACTCAGAATTAAGTGTTATTTTATTCTTTTAAAATGTTTTCCGGATTTCATATAATATAAACACCAAATCCCAGCATGCATTGCGGCTAAAACATCCAATCAGCAAGCTTAAACCATAGCTGAGGATCTTGGGTAATCGCTCGAAATGCCTACGTCTGTTTCCGGTTATTTTTATTTTGAAATTCAGTTCCTGACGGACGCCAAAAAAGCCCGAGATTATGGAATTAAACCAATAAATAAAAGCAAGGATAATTGTGTGTTATTGGTGAGTAAATAACAGTGTGTTATTTTGAAAAGAATAACAAATTAGAAGGAAAAAAAGATTTAAAAAAATACAGATTTCAGTATCCTGAGGCTCTGAGCCCCATTTATTTTCCTCACAGACGGCAACAAAAGTCCGAAATTATACGATTTAAAATAAAAGCAATAATTGTGGCTTGATATTGAGTAAGAACATGTTTTTATGAACCCCACAGCTTCCGGTCTTCCACGACCCGACCGGAGAAAAAGACGTGCTGCAGGCACGAAACACATTACCAGTAGAAATACATTGCTTTTAAAATCGTGCTGTGCAACACGAAAAAAAGGGGAAAATCGTGTTGGTGAACACGAATCAATAGATTAAAAATCGTGTTAGTGAACACGAAATGCCATGAGACTGTGTTGACAGATCTGAGCTGTCCAACTGTACAACACTCCTTGAACATGCGCGCGCTATGTGAGAATCTGCCTTGGTACAAAGTAGCAGTGAAAACATGGTACGGAGTTTCATTGATTTGGGCATTCTCTCAATAAGCAAGTGGAATGGATTTGATAGTGAACCACTGACACAGCGCTCTACAAATGCAGCGAGTGGATAGACCGATTCACGGACTTTCCGCAGAGTAAAAGTGGGGGGGTCTAAACGAATCATTTGAAAAAGTGGGGGGGACTTGTCCCACCCTCATATAATGGCTGCGACGCCCATGGGTGAATCACTCCGGAGTGGAGTCATGACGACTGGATCTGAATTATTTTTTTGTATTTGGTGGATTGTGTTCCAGCTGTCGATCAGCTGTGCGCAGCGTCTCCGCTGCAGCCTGTGCATCTCAACCCCCCCCCCCCCCCCCCCGCAGCAACTCTATATCCACCAGTTAAAGGAAATAGAACTAATGTGTTGTGTTATATTAGCTGTACAATTTACCACATATGGTGTTCTTAGTTTCCATACCTCCTGTGTTTTACGAGTGACTTATCAACTAGGCTATTGGCGAACGGCATAAAACATGATTAAACGTGATAGTATTTAAAACCATGCTCGTATCTATACAACCTATAGAAATGCTAAACGCCGTCAGTTTAAAGTAATGCTGTCCTTCTGTTTACCGCATCATTTATGAGAATACATTTCAGCCTGTTTTTCAGGTTTCAGGCTCGAAAATGACATTCCCAGAACAAATGACCATATCTTCCCTTCTAAAAGGGTTAAATGAACAATCTTTTTTCTCAAAGTAATGATAAACCTGTGAGTTGGATGTAGAAAAGTCAGATTCAATATAGATGTTTTTATTTTAAAGAAAATTCAGATTGAACATGGTGGTAAACTGTAAATTAGTGTCCGTCCAAAACATATTTTGTACTTATAGTGAAAACTAACCTTGGATGATGGGTTAGTAGACTAAAAGCTTTAGGAATCCAAAGTACAACATATAATACGTACCCTGTATCAAGATTGATGCAAAACAAGTGATATTTGACCTTTTTAGACCTAAAAAAACCCTCTTCTGGTGGATTTTCCTTATCTCTGGCCCCCCTTCTTCGATTTTGACATGTGACATCTCTTTCTGACCGTTAGAGCCAATGGAATCAAAGGGAAATCGTCCCGCACACACTCATGTTAAAAAAAGGTTCCGTCTCTGCTCATGCAATCTTCTGCAGAGCGTAGGAATATCCCTGCTCTGATATTTGAAAACGGAATTGCAGTTTTATTGCTTATGGATTATCAGAACATTTCAAAGGGGACACAGTCACATTGGATTAACCTATGGATTAACTACAGCATCGTTTTTATCGTTTTAATGCCATTGAAGACCAGTTTTGACCAGACAAAGACCTAGGTACTACCACATGTTTTGATGTACGTTTTTGTTGATAACGTCGCGAGTTTGTGTCTTTCAGTATTGAGGTGGGCACCGTTAGATTCTGTGTCTCCTTGCGATCATAAAAGATGTGTTGGATGTGCACCTAGGATAAGTAATAAGGGAGCTAGGAGTGATTTTCGGTGCAGTAATAGGTTAGCATTTTTTGCTCGGGGCTAATTCAGAGGGTCAGTGTTAGCATTGTGTGTTTTAAAAAAAAAAAAAATGAAAAAGATCAGTTAAATGAGTTTTTTCCCTTTATATGGATATAAAATATCGAATAGTTTATGAAATATTAAGGTTCCTTAGACGTTGTTTCCTGCAAATGACGCGATTTCGGCCCCGGAACCGGGTCCGTGGGGAACATAATCGAGGTGAGGGGTGATCAATAACATTTCCGTATTTATTTCTCCAAGTTATGTTTTTGTGTGCACTGAGGAGTCTCAAGCAGGCGTTTGTTTAATCATTTTAAGATTGGCTTTAATCCATTTGTGAAAATTAATTCTTCATATATGATAAATGAGAGGTAACATTTTATTTATGGTATTATTTCCACATATTTCTCTCCATTCTTCCTTCTGCCAACGGTGTCACAGTTTCTCGTCTCTCCCGTTTTTTATAAATCGCAAAGATTGCTTAGAAACTGGCGTACGCCATCTTTTGAGCGTATGCAACGTTTATAAATGAGGCCCAGGTCTCCTCTCTGTGGCTTCTTTGTTCAATCCATGCAAGACACAGACCATTTAGGGCTAAATGAAATTACAATCTTCTTTTTCTTTCTCTGCTTTAGGCTTTGACCTTCCTCGGTTTGGACGTCACAGAAGAAAAGAGGAAGAAACTGAGACAAAGCCTGACCGCAGACCCACAAGGCACTGTGGCCTATGGAGGTGAAGCGCACACACACACACACACACACACACACACACACACACACACACACACACACACACACACACACACACACACACACACACACACACATACTGTGTCAACCAGTAGCGTATTTAGGATCGTAGGAGAAGAAATTTGAAGTTGTTGAGCGGGGGGCGGGCTGCTAGTGGAGGAAATGGTCACTATTTTTTTAAAATATATTTTCCATTACAGCTGCAACTTGGTTATTACAACCTCTCAAATCAGTCATTACAACTTGACGAATCTGCTCTGTGGCAGTATACATCGACGAATCTGCGGCCTTGACTTTTGCTACACTTCTTGCAATGAATGTGTTGCTAAAGTAATTTTCACCTGTAGATGTGGGGGAACGAAGGGGGGTTGGAGCGAAGGGGCGGAGCTATCAGAACGAGGAGGTGCAAGCTCGGGTCAGTCACACACAAGTCTGCTGTTGCCCCTATCACACCAACCTAGCTCCCGTTCTAGCTCCGTGTGAAAGGGGCAACAGTCACAGCCATAGTCTGTGACTGTTGCCCCTTTCACACCAACGCAGGTCCCGTTCTAGCTCTAACTTTCTAACGGCGATGAGAGTGGTGCAATGACGCTATCTATCTATCGATTCGATTTATGATTAGAAAATTATAAAAGTAGGGTAGACATGTGGATATTATCCGACTGAACAAAACGTGCATTTATCTAACAGGTTCGTTTTCCACTGACCTTATTTCGAGCTATTTTCCAAAATCCTATGGAGAAATCCCATTGCTTTTTTGTCGAGGGAAACCGAGCGCAGCTTACTTCCGGGTTTTAGGACGCGTCACTGCACCACTAAGTTGATGCGATTTGATTGGATTGTGAGGCAAGGGAAGCCAGCCGCCTCTGGCTTCCCTTGGCATGGCCCTGACTAATCACAGGTTGGAAGTGGCATGACGTGAGCCTTGTCTGATTGGTCAATCCCTCCATTTTTTTTCACCAAGGGAAGCCAATTTCGGCTGGCCTCCTCTCGCAACAGAGCGTGCAATCTACTGTTTCACCATAACATCTAGAGGGGCGCTGTTTCACTCTTTGTAAAATACTCAATGAGAATGGGGGAGAGACGGGCCGGCAGCAACACACAACAAAGAATTTCCGAAACTAAACGAAGTGTTTTTATTTATTTATTCAAATTATAACTACAATCAGAAAAAACAGGGGAAGCCTGGCTTCCCTTGGCCTCCAGGAGAAAACGCCACTGTAAATAACCCCAATGAACAATCACAATCCATCACACCTTGAACTTTATGTATATGTCATGATGTATGTCTTTGCCCTGTGCTGTGTTTTGTACTTTTTATTGTCTGTTTATTGTATGTTGAATTGTATGGAACAAGCTGTAATAATCTGCACTGAACACAAATTCCACCAGCCTGGCTGTGTGGTCATTAAAGATTCTAATCTAATGTGTTTCAGCTGCATTTACCGACCGCTGCAGTGCTGCTCGTCCACTGGAGTTTATTCTCCCGTTAACTGTACAGCAGCGGTCGCTGTGAAATATTCACTGTCTGACTGTCACACAAGCAGCTGATAAATATCCCCAATTCCCCAAAAGTGAATGTGTTTCAGTATGAATTGACGCTGTTTGGCATCACAACGCTGTTATGAAAGTTTCTCTGGTATAAAATGGGTGATGTTAGCATAGAAACCGAAGCTAAACTGACTATCTTGATTACTTGTTGCTATTCTATTGTGGCATAAGCCGTTTTCTACAGGCACATTTTACCGGCGTATTTTTATGATTCTACTTGTCTAAGAACCGGTTTTCGGGGAAAAGAGCCGGCTCCGCTGCGGCGCGAATAGGAAAAAACGGTGCTTATCAGGCTAAAGCTCCGAACCGGCCCTGGAACCGCGTTTGTGTGAAAGGCGAAACATGCAGGGCCCCACAGTCAACCGGTTCGACCTGACATGGCTGTGTGACTGACCCGAGCTTGCGCCTCGTCGTTCTGATAACTCCGCCCCTTCGCTCCAACCCCCCTCCATCCACCCACATCTACAGGTGAAAATTACTTTAGCAACACATTAATTGCAAGAAGTGTAGCAAAAGTCAAGGCCGCAGATTCGTCGATGTATACTGCCACAGAGCAGATTTGTGAAGTTGTAATGACTGATTTGAGAGGTTGTAATAACCAAGTTGCAGCTTTAATGGAAAATATATTTAAAAAATATGTATTTTTCTGCAAGTGAACATTTCATCACTAAGTTAAAAAAAATTCTACAAGCTACAAACATTTTTTTTTCTTCCTGTGACTTCAAATTTGATTCACAGGTACGTGGATATTTTATACAAGTGTAAATGTATGCACACAAGCTCAGATTTTTTTTCTGCAAGTGCTCACATCAGGTTTTACACGCTCTCGCATTTTGCACCATATCTACCTTCATAGCATATAGTAGACTCATCACGCTAACGAAGGATCACTTCTTCTTCAGGGCATGGAAGGCTAAGCAGTATGCAGGCTACTGTTCCGCAGCTGCTTCCTCTCTGTTGGACTCCGGTATTGCACATTACTCACGAGATGTTTTAAAAAAAAACTTTCGGGGCTTTTCAGAAAACATCCGGGGCTTGAGCCCAAGTAGCCACCCCCTAGCGCCGCCACTGGTGTCAACATGAAAAATATCTGTGTTGAAACCCTGGGAGTTTCTCCATGTCGAGGACGCTTCCTTGGTAGGACATGTCTTCCGAGTCAGGTCCTTCAGAAGCGAGGCAAGAATCCTTCCTAGCCTCGGAAAACGAAGAATGGTGGAACAGGCTAACAGGTGTGCAGGTGTGTGTCATATGCGAGGCCCCGCCTTAAATGGAGCGCGATTTCCGCCAAAGATTTCGGCAATTGGACCGTGCGCAAAGCATTGTGGGGATTTTAAGACAGCGGAGGATACACATGTGCAGCCTCGAAATTTCCCGCAACGAAGGACGCCGGCCTCGATAGAATTCCAAGGATCCTGGACATTGGAACAGTCCTTCGGCGGGACTCGATGACGTAGCATCCTTGAAATAGTGGCTCTGGAGGAGCCTTCCTCGACATTGAGAAACACCCACGGAGTAGTAAATAATTCTTCATGTTCAATAATTGACAAGTATAGGTATATAAAACTTGAGTTAAAATTGCCTGATCGGAAACAGAATCAGGTTTATTGCCAAGTAGGTTTACACATAGCCTACTAAGAATTTGCCTTGGTGCCACATAAGCACAGTTAAAGAAGATAAAAAGTAGGAAAAACAAACAAAAAATAAATATAGATTAATAATCTATAATTACGGAGCCCCTAAAGCAGGGGTCTCCAACCTTTCTCCACCTGAGAGCTACTTTGAAAAAATGAAAGTGGCCAAGAGCTACTTGCATCGCATCGCTTACATTTATTCACATAGCCCTCATCAGTTGAATTAAGCTACTTTTGTGTGAAATTGCAATACCTAAAGATTATCTAAAATCTTAACTTCACATCAAGGTCCAAGAAAACGACAATTTCTCACATATTAATATGGACAACATAGTGAGTACATTGCCTTAATCACCACCTTGCAAGCATCTTATGGCATGTGTAAAATAAGTGCATTCACTCTTTTTTACAGTTAGTGAGATGACTGGCGCTGCATGGAGTCCACCATAGAGGGGTCTGCTGGACCCACTTAGGTTCACTCTAATAGTCATTTACATGTTCATCAGTCGGTCTTGTTCTGTATTTAGATTTCATGACATTCATGTCAGAAAAAGCTGCTTCACAAAGGTCTGTAGAGCCAAATAAAGCAGACATGTTCAGTGCTGCTTGGTGATGTTCTTATAGTTGTCTGGGTCTACAAGGCTCCAGAAATGTTGTGAGTTTTGCTGAGACTTAAGCTGAACATGATTTTGGAGATTTATAACCTCCATCTCCACAGGATTGACACTGAACAGTTCAGCCATCTTTTTCTTCTTCTTCGTCTTGACATTAATTTATAAACCAAAATAAATGAATTGTATAGGTCTAGCCTCCCTATATCTGTGTGTGAAGTTGTTCCATCCTCAAAAACAAAAAAATAATGCTTCTGCAGTCTAGCTGCAGCTTCTAGCAACGGTCTTCTGTTAAAGAAAGGACACTGAATGTCCTGAATGTGGCATCACTAACATGACTTGAGTCTGAACACAGCAGACAACAGGAGTCTTTACAATAGCATATACAAACAAAAATAGTGCATGTGGGTGCACACTTACATTCTCTGTCTTACTGTTTCATAAATCCCATGAATGTATGAGACTAAGTTAGCTTCATTATATCTCAGTGATTAAGTGAATAATAAAGTTTCTATCGGGTCACTATCAGCCTGTCACTCATTATTTTTCAGGAGGGGGCGGGGTTTGGAGGAACGGAGAGGAGACGGTGATCGCGGAAGCTTTCCTCCTGCCTTCACAAACTTTACACAAGTATTTATCAACTGAAAATAGCAAGAGGACATTCATACTCTGCAATCCAAGACTTCATTGAATCCACCAAAAACCTGACATGACGATAACGAGTGTTTTTCAAAAACACAAATCCCTCCCTGTGTGTCTCTGAGCCGCAGCGACAGGGCCTGATTCAGAGCGGGTCATTCTGCCGTTGGTTCTGGACTGGTGTTGCTGGTGAAAGCAGACTGCTCCGTGTGTGGTGTCGCTGTGCCGCTGTCACATTATGCTCCTTGATCTCTGCGTCACGGACCAATTGTATATGTGTGTGACAGAAACAATTCTAAAATAAAAACACTTTATTGTCCGGCCGCGATCGAAAAATCAAGAGGCAACGTTACTACGCTATAATCGATAATCGAGGGGCGAGCTACTGAAAAGCTGCCCGCGAGCTACCGGTAGCTCGCGATCGACGTGTTGGAGACCCCTGCCCTAAAGGGACATGAAAAAAAAAAACAGAGAGAAAAAAAAAAGTCAGGAAAACGGGTTAGTATCTCGTGAGCACGAGAAACTTTCTGGTGAGCACGAGAAACGTTCTCGTGCGCACGAGATACTAACTTGTGCGCACAAGATACTTTCTGGTGAGCACGAGAAACTTTCTCGAGCGCACTTTTTTATTTGAGAAAGTTACCGGTGCGCCAAGGAGGAAGTGAAGCGCACAGGAGACAACCATTTCATTGCAGACTGTGCTGTCCCCGGTATATGTAGTGTATATATCTTAACAGCCAGATAAACTCCCTCCGTACACCAAGACTCTGAAGACGTGAATCCTTTGCCCACAGGTTTAATGATATAAGGATGGTGTGAAACTAAAAATAAACAAGACAAAATATAATCAATTCTATGATCATTTCTACATACACAAATATGCACAATGTATATAAATCAACACAGCTTTAACATTAATTGAATTGCCTTGTTATATTTACTGTAAGCTTTTTAATGTATTTATTGTAATTCTAGAACTTAAACAGTTATAAATGGCATCATATTTTAAACATACAGTATAATCAGCCATTTGTACATTTATTCATTTAACTCTCCTTGCATTAGCCTTGTACAATATTGAGACAACTCGGAAGATCTCCAGCATTAAACACCAGAGGTGGGACCAAGTCATTGTTTTGCAAGTCCGAGTCAAGTCTCAAGTCTTTGCGCTCAAGTCCAAGTCAAGTCTCAAGTCTTTGCGCTCAAGTCCAAGTCAAGTCTCAAGTCAGGATGGGCAAGTTCAAGTCAAGTCCAAGTCCTAAACTTTGACAAAACGAGTCTTAAACAAGTCATTATGTGCTTTTCACCAAATGTAATGACATTGATCAACAGAATAATACTTAATAATCAAACTGCTCTTTATTAGTCACATTAATAATAATTTTATAATCCATTTTCTCTCTGCTGGTAAAGTAACATGTTTTTTTCTAATTTAAGAGGGATCAGTAAGGTAAGGCTACTGTGACGGTTTGATTCAGAAGGAGTTTAATGTATAGGATCCCTGATGTTGAGGTGACCAGAATGTTTATTTCCACTGTGTACAACATGTTATAAGGGACCCACAATCTATCTTTATGCAAGGGATAATGTGCAGCGAGGCGGTCTCTATGGGGAAAAGAACACCTGAATCTATATCCCTCTGAAGTTGGTACTTTAAGTATATTTTGATGCTAATACTTTTGTACTTTTACTTGTAACATTTTGAATGCAGGACTTTTTCTTGTACAGGGTTCCTGCAGGTTTCGCCAACTCAAATTTAAGACTTTTTAACACCTTTTTAAGACCACTTTGAATAGAATTTAAGACCTATTTCACGGCAATAAAGTATGAAGGAAAATTGATATGAAAGAAGAAATACGTCCCATAATCACTTACAAAGTAAATGTATTCACGTTCAACATAGCCTAAGAACGATGACTGAACATAACAGCATAACAGTACAGAACTGTGTTAGCGTGTTAGACAAAAAGTGTGTATGTGTGTGTGTCTGTGTGTGCTTGAGTGTGTGTGTTACGGCTGTGCAATTAATCATATTTTAATCGCAATTACGATTTTGGCCTGCCGCAATTACGAAAACAACATAATCGAAAAAAACGATTATTTTGCTTTGCTAGGTTGTGACAGTGCACTACAACATATTTGATCTAATTAATTTTTTAGTAATGTATCATTTAATTAATTTTTGTATTGGTTTTTCAGTTGAATTATACGTTCAGGGTAATCAACAGTTAAAAAGATACTGTTCAAATTATTATTTGTTTTAAAGTTCAATAAATGGATGTTTTCAAAGTCAATGAATAATCGTATTTAATAATCATGATATTAATTATTGACCAACATAATCTTGATTATTGACATAATCGAGCAGCCCTAGTGTGTGTGTGTGTGTGTGTGTGTGTGTGTGTGTGTGTGTGTCTGAGAGAGAGTGACAAGAGCTATATTTAGAGCTCTGCTGCCTTGGCTACACTATTTCATCGTTGCTGTTGTATGATTGGTGTTTAGCTACGGTATTTAGCGTCGACAGCACCTCCGCTTTTAGGGTTGACGTAGACCCAAACTTCGCCCGGAGGTCCCCCGGTGTTGTTGCGGGAGCTGCTGCACTAGCTAGCGCTCCACTAGCTAACGCTACATTAGCAAAACAAACGCTAATTTCTTTTGCAAAAGGTGCAGCGGGCTTCAAACACGTTCCCCTCCACTGGTTTCAACCAAGCACTAAATTAGATGTTTTCCAACCAAATACGGTTGAACTGACACTTCCCCATATTAATTTGTAAGTAGATTCGAAGATAGGCTACATGAGCTGAAGCTTGGTTGCTAGGTTACTAGCTGGGTGTTCTCCAATAAGGGGCCGGGGGAAAAGTTAGTGATTACTGGTTCCATGTTGATTTAATTCAATACAAATTGTTGGGGGGAACTGAAAGGCTATTGCCGTACTGGTTACTTTGCAGCCCGGACATTTCCCCCAAAACACATTTAGACACTATCGCAACACAGAAGTACCTTTCAAATCCGATAATTTTTAAGACCTTCTAAATCATATTTAAGACCTTTTTAAGGCCTTAAATTCAGATTATCAAATTTAAGACTTTTTAAGACTTGTTAAGACCCCGCGGGAACCCTGATTGTAACTTTTTTAATTGTCTGAACTTCTCCCACCTCTGACAATAAATCCTGAGTGATTACCAAAAAAAAACCCTGCTCTGAAGGTTATTTTCATTTTACAAATCCTGCACTCAGCTTTGCTTTCTCCAATATCATTGAAATGCAGCCAGATGCTGCTTCTTTTTTCGGTTTTCGCTCATTTCTTGACTTTTTCCGACGCGCTTGCATTTAAATCCGGCTCCCCGTCTCCCCGTGCAGCTGGTCTGTACCACAACACATGCTGTGCCCCCCACCCTTCTTTCACATAATGGTATGATCCTAGTGTGTCCTCGCATATGATTGGCCGCATGGTGGCCCAGCTAAATAAAGACCCGCCCCTGCCTGCAAGGATTCTCAGCAAGAGTAGGAGCGGCTGAAGATTCTGCTCTCCCCGACGGGAGTCTGCTCTTCTAACGGCAGCTCGCGATCGGCGTGTTGGAGACCTCTGAATTAAAGTATCAAGTCACCTCAAGTCAGAAGGCTCAAGTCCAAGTCAAGTCCCGAGTCATTGGTGTTCAAGTCCAAGTCGAGTCGCAAGTGTTTTGTGATTTTGTCAAGTCGAGTCTCAAGTCATCAAATGTGTGACTCGAGTCTGACTCGAGTCCAAGTCATGTGACTCGAGTCCACACCTCTGTTAAACACCACATAATACAATATTTTCTAAAAACAGTCATCTGTAATTGTTAATAACACAAACATAAACAATACTTACATACGATGCGATCAAAGGCATTAAGACGTATGCAGATGTAGCTGGATTTCTAACAAACAATAACACATTGCTCACAGAGCCATGCTTTGCCTATTTCCTCTCTAATAATCACCTGACACACCCATCTGATGATGTCATCCTGATTCTTAAAGGGACCACGACTAGGCACAATAGGCACACAAAGAATAGCCCAGAAAATGCAAACAAGAGTAAACTTTCGTCTGGCGTGATACACGTCACCCAAATCTAGAACACTTCCATTACCTAGCCATCTGGGGGGAGAAGAGGCCTAAGAAAGAGCGAAGTCCCTCCTGGTTCGATGACCTTCACCTCGACCTGATGCAACTTCCCGTTTTTGTTAGGAAAAGTCTGTGTTATCAGTCGAAGAGGCCATTCATATCTTGGTACTTGATTTGACTGCCACTTCTTGCATGCTTGAATGATGATATCTGCGGCCTGATTGGATTCCTCAACAGTGAATTATGCCTCGCAGCAATGCCAGCCCTTACGATAACTGTTCTTTTTTGGGGTTGCCTTGAACACACATGCGATGTGCAAGAGGCGAGTAACAGAAGGAGTGAGTGACTCCCATACAGAGGACTTGGTAGATCGCTGGGAACCAAGCTGCTTGTGAGCTGTTGCAGTGCTCAAAGTAGACACTTGAAGCCGGATATCTGGGTCTGGACTCGGATCCACAAGATCATAGGTGCTCTCAGAGATACTTGGCTTTGGCTTGGACAGAAACTTGGGTCCAGTCAGCCAGTTAGTGTCTTTTAAATTACCTGGAGCCACCAAACGTGTTGCATGATCTGTGGGGTTCTGATCTGTCGGCACAAAAGGCAAATGGTCCAGATTGGGCACAGTACTTCCAAGGTGGTCAGCATCACAGGAGGTTTTCCCATCTGAATCCTGAGTGACTTGGAGAATAGGACACTTTAGTTCTGTGGTTTTCGTGTAGAAGCTGTTGATCGTCAATGGTTTGTTGACGCTTTCTAGACAAACATTGCCTACAATGACCCACCCCAGATCTAACTTTTGAGCATAAGGCTGGTTGTGTGTGCCATTCATCTGTTTGCGAAGCTTATGAACTCTGATAATGTCCCGACCCAGGAGAAGCATGATAGGGGCTTGTGGGTCAATGTCTGGGATGAGGTGCGCCACTGACTTGAGGTGTGCATGATTGAGAGCCACATCAGGGGTTGGGATCTCATTTCTGTTGTTAGGAATGTCATTGCATTCTATGAGGCTGGGTAATGGGATGTGGACAGTTCCATCCAGAGACTCAACTTCATAGCCACTGGCTCTTCTTCCTGCTGATTCCTTCACTCCAGCACATGTTCTCAATGTGTAAGGAGCACTCGGACTTTGGTCACTGAACATTTCAAAGAACTGTGAACGAACTAATGATCTGTTGCTCTGTTCGTCCAAAATTGCATACAGTTTAATTGCTTTGTCTTTGTGGCCTGATGGATATACATTTACAAGACATATTTTGGAGCAGGATCTACCTGCCAGATCTCCGCCACAGATGTTTGTGCATTTGGTGGTGACATGAGGAAGAGGTGAAGTTTTCTCCTCCTCCCCGCCATGCTTTGGAGCAGGGACCACCTCCTCCATCCAGGGTGCGGGTCCAGGGTGAAGTGCTGTATGGTGTCTTTCACTTTTGCATTCAAAACATTGAATTTTCATTTTACAGTTCTTCGCGAAATGTGATGACGAAGAACAGCCTCTGAAGCACACATTATTCTCTTTTAGGAATGCCTTACGCTCATCAATGGGCTTTGCTCGGAATGTACGACATTTGCGGAGTGGATGTGGCTTTTCATGTATCGGACACATTTTATCACAGTCCTCAGATCTCGTTGGGGGCTCACCGGTTTCAGTAACGACTCCGGAGAAGATCTCTGTTTTGTGGACAGAGACCTCCCGATATTTGTTTGGTTTCCAACCTGTCTTATCATTCTGTTTAGCTGTGTCTGTGTGGGAGGCGAAGTTGAGGCTCGGATCATTCCTCATGATAGCCTCCTGGCTGACAAAGTTCACGAAGAAGTCAAAGGGTGGATAGTGGACAAGATTTTGCCGCTTGTAGGATGCACCGACTGATGCCCACTTTTCCTGCAGACTGAATGGAAGCTTCTGAACTATTGGGTTGACGCCTCTGGCTGTGTCGAGGAAGGAGAGACCAGGAAAGTCTCCTTCTGCTTTGGCAGATTGAAGTTCCATTAATAGATCACTTAACTTTGTCAGTTTGGAATAATCTTGATTTGTTATTTTAGGAAAGGTGTCAATGCGTTTGAACAGAGCGTCTTCAATGACTTCTGGTGAGCCATATGTTCGCTCGAGTCTGTCCCATATCATTGCTAATCCTGCTTCAGGGTGATTTATGTGTATTTCTCTTATCTGTTCGACATGTTGTCTTGCCTCGTTACCAAGCCACCTGTGCAGAAGATCCATCTCCTCACTTGGTGTCAGGTTTAAACCCCGGGTTGCGGTCTGGAAAGACCGTTTCCATGCTCTGTAATTCTGAGGTTTTTCATTGAATTGAAGCAAACCTGTAGCAACAAGCTTGTGCCGTGCAAAATATCTCACAAAGTCATTCAGGTTTGAGTCGTCGTGATTGTAATTTGGAGATATGGGATGGGGCGATGAGGAAGGATTACCACTGTGGTTTTGAGGCCTGTAATACTGTCCAGGAGTACAGCGGTAGTTCTCAAACCTAACATTGCGTGACCCATGAGCATACTCGTCTCTGTTGATGCGAGGCTGCAGTGAGGTAAGATGAGGTGATTGGGATCCAGGATTGGTTTGATGGAGAATGAAAGGTTTGGCTTCTGGTTTGAGCTGTGAATGTGAAATGCTGTCGCCAGGACTTGGCTTTGTATTTGCTGGTACATAATGATAACTTAGTTGAGGTTTAGCCTCCGTTATTTTTGGCTTGGTCAGCAACATATTGCTCTTTGCGTAATGCTGCTTCCAATGATACAGAGCTTAAACATTTTTTACTCCTTTCTTTCTCAATGTCTAAATCCTCAGCAGCTTCGAATACTTCTGCTTCAGCTATAGCTGCAGCTGTCTCTTTCTGTATGTTGAGCATTTCCATAGATGCTTCCAACTTAGCTTTATCCAGCCTTAGATTAATTTCCTCTTCGGCGTAGGAAAGACGTGCTTTAGCTGCTTCTGCTCTCGCTCGTGCCCTGACTGCAGCGGACCCAGTTGATGATGCTCTTGATCGTAATTGGGAGCCTGTATCACGGGAGCGCGTGTTTAGCGAAGAAGCCTTTTCTGTCATGGCACCGTCTGATAGTGTACCTCTCTTTAGACACTGTTTTGACGGTCATCCAGTGGCTGTATGTGAAGATGCTTTCATTGTCTGCCAGCTTACACTGCGTTGTCCTGCCCGCTAGAATGCCGTATTTTCACTGTGCTGTCCCCGGTATATGTAGTGTATATATCTTAACAGCCAGATAAACTCCCTCCGTACACCAAGACTCTGAAGACGTGAATCCTTTGCCCACAGGTTTAATGATATAAGGATGGTGTGAAACTAAAAATAAACAAGACAAAATATAATCAATTCTATGATCATTTCTACATACACAAATATGCACAATGTATATAAATCAACACAGCTTTAAAATTAATTGAATTGCCTTGTTATATTTACTGTAAGCTTTTTAATGTATTTATTGTAATTCTAGAACTTAAACAGTTATAAATGGCATCATATTTTAAACATACAGTATAATCAGCCATTTGTACATTTATTCATTTAACTCTCCTTGCATTAGCCTTGTACAATATTGAGACAACTCGGAAGATCTCCAGCATTAAACACCACAGAATACAATATTTTCTAAAAACAGTCATCTGTAATTGTTAATAACACAAACATAAACAATACTTACATACGATGCGATCAAAGGCATTAAGACGTATGCAGATGTAGCTGGATTTCTAACAAACAATAACACATTGCTCACAGAGCCATGCTTTGCCTATTTCCTCTCTAATAATCACCTGACACACCCATCTGATGATGTCATCCTGATTCTTAAAGGGACCACGACTAGGCACAATAGGCACACAAAGAATAGCCCAGAAAATGCAAACAAGAGTAAACGTAGCTGTAACAGAACACAGACTGTTATGTTTATGTGGGGAAATGACAGTGCATACATTATTTGAGATATATTTCGTACTCAGACTTCACTTTAAGGACATTTCGGCCAAGGGTGTGTGGTCACTCCAGGAGACAGCGGGACGTGTAACTCAGAGAAGAGCAGCACCAGCGCTCAAATAGCTTTTACGCACCGCCTACACTGTGTTTACCTTCATTGAACAGCTATAAAGAGTGACCACAGGCTGTTATGTTTTAACCACACACACCACCTCTACACACACACACCTCTACACACATCGAACTGCCCGATTACTACCCCTTTTATTAGTTTTATGAAGGAGATGTCCGGTCACCAAGGCGCATTATGGGCGGACTGGGACTAAAAATCAGCCCGGGTATCTCACCCAGCCCAGCCCACGTAAACTGTCAATGGGGGGGCTGCTAGTGAACTGTCAACGGGGGGAGCCTCGCTGCGGGGAAACGGTGGACCTAGTGGCCCGATCGGAGTGGGCCGAGTGGCCCGACTGGCCCACTTCGGTACCGGCCCATTGGGATTCGTCCCGATGGCCAGTCCGCCACTGGCTCTATGTGTGTGTGTGTGTGTGTGTGTGTGTGTGTGTGTGTGTGTGTGTGTGTGTGTGTGTGTGTGTGTGTGTGTGTGTGTGTGTGTGTGTGTGTGTGTGTGTGTGTGTGTGTGTGTGTGTGTGTGTGTGTGTGTGTGTGTGTGTGTGTGTGTGTGTGTGTGTGTGTGTGTGTGTGTGTGTGTGTGTGTGTGTGTGTTCTGAGTGTTTGTTTCTTTATAAAACAGCTGCGGGCAGCAGGTACTCTGATACCTCATTCACACCAACGGTGTTTCAGGGCCGGTTCGGAGCTGGAGCTTGAAAAGCACCGGATTTTCCTCTTAGCTCCGAAATCCGGTTCATTTCGAGCACCAAAAAATTGTCCGGCCAGAGCAAAAGCACCACATACGTCACGCTTACGTCGAGGCGGGGGCAGGGGCGGGATCAACTCCTGAACAACAACAAAAAGCCGGCGTTTTATCCAGTTTGTACACAACGATGGAGAAACTTCACAAGCAGCAGTGGTCCACTGAAGAGACCAGCTACCTGCTGGGAATCTGGTCTTCCGAAGAGGTACAGAGGAAGCTGGAGCACAATCGGCCATTGTTGTTGTTGTCGGTGTGAGCTGTGAGGGGTTTCCACGCACTTTGGCTTTATGAAGCAGGCACGCAAACGGTTACGTCATGACGCAAACGATGATGCAATGACGCAGCACCAGTTGGACTCTGGGCAGTGTGAAAAGAGCCGGAGCTAAACCGAAGAACCGGTTCTGAACCTGAAAAGCTCTAGCACGGTCAGGATAACGGATTTGTTTCTCGTGCGCACGAGAAACAAATCCGTTATCCTGACTTTCTTCTTTTTTTTCTCTTTTTTTTTCTTTTTTCCATGTCATAAAAAAACGCTTAAACTAGTATACATTAAGATATATATATATATAATCTTAGAATAAATATATATATATTAGGGCTGTCAAACGATTACATTTTTTAATCAGATTAATCACAGCTTAAAAATTAATTAATCATGATTAATCACCATTCGAACTATGTCCAAAATATGCCATTTCTTTATGTATATTGTTGTGGGAATGGAAAGATAAATGAAAGAAGGCGGATATATCCATTTAACATACAGTATGTATGTTTATTATAACATTTTTCTGTGTGTCAAAATGAAAGACAGCCCACACACCTATCAATCATCAAATCGTGGGGTCTTAATTCATTACGTGTTCATTTCTATCAACGGGGGAGTACTTCAGGAAAGTCGACAGGGGGGGGGGCTAGTGGAGTACTTCGTGACCACAGAGCGTGAACGTTGTGATCAGCTGTTTTTGCGCAGTTCTCCAGTGAAGGGGGTAGTTGTACAGACCGACGTTAACAGCAGCCCTGTCTGTGCACACGGAGACCGACTCTGTCGTCCGGTGATCTAACCGCCTTCTGGAAAATCTTCACAAGTACGTTGGTACGCAAATGCGCTTTGTGACTCAAGTGACGGTACGCATTTCAGATTACACACATAACCTGCGTACCAGTTATGTGCACCCCTGTACTACAGCAAAAGTATTCTCCGTCGGGACTTCCTGCAACAACACCACGCCGTTATCTTGATTCTGATTGGCCAGAAGACATTATCAAAGATGTTCTATTGAGAAGACGATCACTACGTGACAAAAGTTTTCAAAACCGTGGCTACTGAAATCAATCTTACTAACTGCTGTCTGTGCAATTTACTCAGCGCGAGTTGGCAGACTTTATTTTGCTTACTTTAACATCATTTTTCATGGTGGGGCTAAGCCATTTCTTGGTATGGGTGTAGCCTACCCCAGCCATACCCTGGCGCTGCCACTGGTGGCACGTATGGGGCGGGCCATTCTGCACATGCGTTAAATGCGTTAAATATTTTAACGCAATTAATTCTAAAAATTAATTACCGCCGTTAACGCGATAATTTTGACAGCACTAATATATATATATATATATATATATAGTATAATTTGTGCTTGTTTTTCTTACTTTGTATCTTCTTTAACTGTGTTTATGTTTACACCATGTACACCAAGGCAAATTCCTCGTATATGTGAAACTACTTGGCAATAAACCTGATTCTCTTTGTGATTCTGACTATGACAAAGTACTCCGAATAATAAAAGAAAAGAAAAGATGTGCAGTATTGTTGTGGAAAGTGGAAAGCTCTGTAGATACTAAGAGTAGGAATATCAGGTTTATCAGTTCATACCTATTAGTGTTTGTATGTAAACATGTACTGTGTAAAGTATTGGAAGTGAAACAAAACATATAATAACAGCTAAGATTTGCTAGAGTTTCTTCTGACTTTGGTCACGGCCTTAAGTCCAGATACTGTTCCAGGATAGTAGGATACAATCTGAAAAGAGCACATATTGATCACAGCAGCTACATTTACAACATCAACACATATTAAAGGTACGATTCAGGGACAACCTTTAAACATGTGGGTGTTTCAGTTATAGATGTGAATAAAATGGGAACTACGGAGTGATGTTGTGTAGGTTTCTATGGCAACATAAATTAGGTTAGAAGGTGGTAGTCTCAGACCGATGAACTGTGTTTGAACCGATTCATTTCACTGTCTGTGATACAGAGAGAGGGTTACTAGGTTAAAAACAGTTGTGCAGCGACCTCTAGTGACCAAACACATGAACATCACCGTAAGAGACTGGTGTTTCCTGTCCCGTATAAAAGCCAAAGTTAACTTGTGTTTTTTACATTTTTTATGGTACAATTATTATTTATTTTTTTCAACCATGATCTTTTCTAAACCTAACCAAGTAGGTTTGTTCCAATTCAAAACATTTACTATGTTATAAAACTGCCACCTTTCACATAGGTCCGAAGCGTTAAGATGGTAGTGATTAATAACATTTGAATGGAAAGGGTTTTTCGGGGGATTCCAAGCTATAAAACCATCAGCATTACTGATGTGAAAACTAAAAACCTTTGCAAAAAAACAAAAAAGTATTGACATACATTATAAATAGCATAAGGAACATTTGTACTTATTTACAATGTATCTGTGCTCGTCTGTCCTCTCCCAGACTTCGTGGAGGCTACCCGGAACATCTTCCAGGAGAATCTGGAGGAGCTGGGTTTAGGGGCGGATCCCTTCATGTTCTCCTATCATGAAGCAGCGAGTTTGATGGACACGTCCGCCTTCCACTCCCCCGTAAGCTCTCGCACAGATCAGATCAAGAGCAAAACTGAAAAGATCCTCACCTAATATAAACACATAACTTGTTCTTCTGTGTGTGCAGACGTATGAATCAGAATGCAGCTACAGCAGTGAGGAGATGGAGCAGTTTCAGACAGAGGTGAAGCAGCTCCACACCCAGACGAAGCAGCTCAAGGTAAACTAATCTAATGTACTCGTTTTTTGCAATTTCCTCCGAGCTGATGCTCAGTGATCTCAGCTCTCCTCCTCTCTGTGCAGCTGATGCTGAAGGACATGGAGCACAGCAAGAAGACTCTGGAGGAGGAGCTGCAGAAGACCTCGGAGGTGAGGAGTGTGTGGGGACTCACATATTGGAGCCTGGTGCATGCTGTGAGAATTATTCACTCATGTAAAGTAAACTCAGTTATTATGATGCATCAAGCAACATTTACAATGTTCACTCAAACAATTCCTTCTAAACTTTACAGTTATTCAAGTTAAAGGGGACCTATCATGCAAAATGCACTTTGTGATGTCTTTTATACATAAAGATGTGTCCCCGGTGCGTCAGGGAACTCACGCAGCGAAAATAAAACCCTCTCTCTTTTCCTCCATACCCAAATATTTTAAAAACAGGGGTACAACGAGCGGATACAGATTTGCTGCCGATCTGACGTCAAATCGGCAGCGGACCCACAGAAAGTTGCTATCAGAAACAATGCCTGACGTGTTTTGGACGTAATCTCGTCTTTGTTTACATTAGCAAGCCTCGCTAACACTCAGAGCACATGTGTTTAAAACGCAGGAAATAAAAAAAGGAACTCACCTTGTGATAAACCCGCAAGAGAAAAAGCTTTTGAGCTCCATACTGTTTCAGAAATAATCTTTGATGTGGTTTAGAACAGGATGGCGTTTTATCACAGCAGAATTTAACTTTATTTCCGGTAGAATTCTGATCAGGCATTAGCTCCGCCTCCTCTTATTTATTTTTTTCAAGTTAAGGACCCAAAATCTGTGTTTCTCTAACAGGGCTGCAAAAGAGGGGTATGAGCAGTATGAGGCATGGCTACAATGGGTGGTATTTTGGAAAAAAAACTTCACAGACATGTTTTATATAGGTATGGCCCATTGGCCCAAACCAACGAATGAGGAGGGGGAGTGGGTTATCAAGCCCTCAAACAGCGAGTCTGCATCGGTGCTGACTTCACCTGCTGCCCTACCTGACCGGTCTCAACGCTGTGTGTCAGGAAACACGCTGTTTACAACTAGTTCCTGCAAACATTCTCTGATAAATTGCGATGTTAACAACCTCATGATAACCTCATCTTTTTTTTACTTGGGATCGTACCTGTGTTTAGTCATACCTATGCATTTTATTATAAAGTTGTGTATATTTACAGACTGTTGCAAAAACTAAGAAGCTTATAAACATCAGGTTTAAAACTAAAAGAGCTTTACAAAAAAGTAACACAATTAAAGATGTTTGGAGTTTTATTTTTGTTATTCATTTTCATTTTTTGTACAAGAGATGCTGATTTGAAACCATTTCCTGTTTCTGGCGGAGAGAGGGGAGTTTGTCCGAAAGCTTGCCGCTGTATTTACTCCCTCCATCTGACAGGAGGGAGCCTCCTTGAGCTGCGAGTGTCACTCCGACACGGAGTTCACTCTGTCACGGAGTGGGTAGGGTGTGATTTGGAATTGGGCCTCAGTCTTTAAACACTGCCAGAGCCCATAACCTGTTCCTGTTAGTGTTTACTTCCTGTCTTTCTTCTTCTGCTGTTCCTGTTAGTGTTTACTTCCTGTCTTTCTTCCTCTGCCGTTCCCGTTAGTGTTTACTTCCTGTCTCCCTTTTTCTGTTGATTTCTCTGGCTTTCCAGCACTCCATCAAGTTTTTAAGAACCTCTGAAATGTCCAAACTGACCAATCAGAATCGAGTATTTAGCCATGTCATAAGACTGTAACGGCGTGAGCGTGACAGCCTCTGCCTCTGAGGCTCCGTTTACACGGAGACGGAACGGGTTGTATCCACTACAGTTCTCTATCGTATGGACTAGGGGTGTAACGGTATCCGTATTTGTCCCGTACCGTCACGGTTCGGACGTCACGGTTCGGCACATGCAGTCACACGACGAATACGCCTTTTTTTTTACGAGTGGGAAAAAAGTCTGTCATTCAGGGCAGTATCCATTACACTATTTATAATCCAGGGGGCGGTATTGCGCCTAAAAGCTGTTTGCCAGCCGCCCTTAAACAACAAATGAAGAACAAGAAGAAACACAACAACAAAACTAACAAAATACAAGAAGAAAAGTTAGTATGGCGATTTCAGATAACACACAGGAGCTAGAACCCACCTGCTTCTTTTAAATCAGCTGTGTGGGAACATTTCGGGTTCCCTGTGGACTACAATAACGATGGAGTGCGAGTGGTGGATCGGACGAGGACGGTGTGTCGGCGTTGTTCGATAGCGCGGTGCGGTATGCTAATGAGAACACACGACAAACATGCTAAATCATGTCAGAAGGCATCACCCTGATTTGCCAATCACTGGAGCCCGGCAAAAGACAACAGCAACAGCTTATCCCCGCTGTTTTTAAGAAGCCAATAAACATGAAACCCGAGAGACCAAAATAAATAACGGAAGCTTTTGGCATATGTTTTTCAACGACTATGCGCTCTTGAAACACTTTCTTATTATTTATGAATTATGATGTAATATTTTCAAGACATTCTTTTTAGTTTTACAGCTTGATGAAACCTTTTTGTTTGACATCAGCCATCATAGATAATATGGCCATCTGAGTGTGTGTGGTACTGTTTGTGGTTTGTTTTTAACTGTTTAATACAGTTAATTATTCAAAATGTCAGAGTTCCTTATTTTGAAACTGAAACTTGCACTACTGTTCAAAAATAAATAACAACAAACCTGGAATTATGCATTTTGGACTTTTTTTTGCTTTTTCTTGTTGTACCGAACCCGTACCGAACCGTGACCCCCAAACCGAGGTACGTACCAAACCGTGACTTCTGTGAACCGTTACACCCCTAGTATGGACGGTTAGTTCACACGAGGCCGCGGAAACGGAGCCCTCAAACGATAATGGGTCCCAACGTGGGTAGATCTGCGGACGGAACGCTCTGAGGGGTCAAACGGCTCCGTGTGTATGCCCTATATGCCATAGCCTCGCCTCTCCCCACCTCTCCTGCTCACCCCCGTGTCACCCGCGTCATTGCTGATGTGTTTCGCCAACAACAACAACAACAGTCTTCCGAGTGTTTCGAGCCAGGTCCCGGTATCTCGCAGGACAGTGCACCCAGCTGGAGCCTCCAGCAGACCCCCCCCACACGGCAGAGTTTCCATTAGCCGGTAATTACCGGACTATGACCGGTAAAATATGCTGAAGACCTGCAAATCTAAATCTCTCCGGTCAAAATGTCGCTTATTGTTTAGGTGTTCTTTGACACGCAGGCAGTCATATCATTAGCTAGAACTAGCTAGATCTGATCGATATGGACATAAACGCGAGTGAAGTCTAATCGGACAGGAAAGAGAGATCAGAGATCAGCTGCTGCTGATGGAGACACGCAGCTCTGCATCATGATAACCTGCAGCTCCGCCCGCTGTGATGGAGCGCTGAGCAGAACAAAACACGATCATCACCCTTAGCTATTTTAATTACCTCTCAAACTACCTAAACTAGTTATAAATATGTTTATTTTTACTGTCGGGTCACTCATTAGTTACTGGATCAGCCAGCTGC
>CM053255.1:34406220-34473720 GCA_028583405.1 Pogonophryne albipinna
ATATACGTTTTTATTTTTTTGCTCGAAGTGGATTCGAAAGAGATGAGTTTTCAGTCTGTGCCGGAAAGCTATCTGCTGTCCTGATTTCAATGGGGAGCTCATTCCACCATTTTGGAGCCAGGATAGCAAACCCACGTGTTTTTGCTGATGGGAACTTGGGTCCCCCTCGCAGTGAGGGTGCAGCGAGCTGTTTGGCTGATGCAGAGCGGAGTGCACGTGCTGGGGTGTACAGTTTAACCATGTCCTGGATGTAGGAAGGGCCAGATCCATTCGCAGCATGGTACGCAAGTACCAGTGTCTTGAAGTCGATTCTAGCAGTTACTGGAAGCCAGTGAAGGGAGCGGAGGAGCGGCGTGGTGTGGGAGAATTTAGGAAGGTTGAAGACCAGACGAGCCGCTGCATTCTGGATGAGCTGCAGAGGTCGGATGGCACATGCAGGTAGACCAGCCAGGAGGGAGTTGCAGTAGTCTAGGCGTGAGATGATGAGAGCCTGGGCCAGAACCTGAAAAGCAGTTCAGTCTTGTCAAAGTTGAGCTTGAGGTGGTGAGCAGACATCCACTGAGAGATGTCCGCTAGACAAGCAGAGATGCGTGCAACGACCTGGGTTTCAGAGCGGGGAAAAGACTAAATGAATTGAGTGTCGTCAGCGTAGCAGTGGTATGAAAAACCATGCGGGCTAATGACAGATCCGAGCGAGTATGTGTACAGAGAGAAGAGGAGGGGACCAAGGACAGAGCCCTGAGGGACCCCTGTAGATAATTGACAAGGGTCGGACTCGGACGGTCTTTGAGGTATGAGGTGAGGAGGGAAAGTGCAGAGCTTGAAATTCCAAGTTCTTGGAGAGTGCGAAGGAGGATCTGATGGTTCACTGTGTCGAATGCAACAGACAGGTCCAGAAGGATGAAGACCAAAAACATCTGCCGATCTACATCTTAGCGTCATGTCTCACAGCTCTGTAAGCACTGTTTGTGTGTGTGTGTGATGTGTTTCAGGAGCAGCAGGTCCTCTCCAGCTACCGACACCCCCTCCCCCCTCCCTGACCCCGCCTTCCAACTGGCTGTGGAGGCCAAGGAGCTGGTGGCAGGAGTCAGCACCCCCCCTGATGAGCGAGGTACACACTGCTGTTCTTATTTTAGTTTTGTATTTCATCTGTTGGTTGTGGAGAACAACATTTCTCCTCCATGAATCCAGAGTGTGTACAACACGTTCTCACTCCCAACTCGTCACATATTGACAGACGGTCAGGGCCCCTCCCCGTCACACCATTACGCACAGGGTACCCCTTGAGCGTCAGTTTTCAACAGGCAGGGCGTCCCATATACAGTGGGGCAAAAAAGTATTTAGTCAGCCACCAATTGTGCAAGTTCTCCCACTTAAAAAGATGAGAGAGGCCTGTAATTTTCATCCTAGGTATACCTCAACTATGAGAGACAAAATGAGAAAAAAAATCCAGAAAATCACATTGTCTGAATTTTTAAGAATTTATTTGCAAATTATGGTGGAAAATAAGTATTTGGTCAATAACAAAAGTTCATCTCAATACTTTGTTATATACCCTTTGTTGGCAATGACAGAGGTCAAACGTTTTCTGTAAGTCTTCACAAGGTTTTCACACACTGTTGCTGGTATTTTGGCCCATTCCTCCATGCAGATCTCCTCTAGAGCAGTGATGTTTTGGGGCTGTCGCTGGGCAACACGGACTTTCAACTCCCTCCAAAGATTTTCTATGGGGTTGAGATCTGGAGACTGGCTAGGCCACTCCAGGACCTTGAAATGCTTCTTACGAAGCCACTCCTTTGTTGCCCGGGCGGTGTGTTTGGGATCATTGTCATGCTGAAAGACCCAGCCACGTTTCATCTTCAATGCCCTTGCTGATGGAAGGAGGTTGTCACTCAAAATCTCACAATACATGGCCCCATTCATTCTTTCCTTTACACGGATCAGTCGTCCTGGTCCCTTTGCAGAAAAACAGCCCCAAAGCATGATGTTTCCACCCCCATGTTTCACAGTAGGTATGGTGTTCTTTGGATGCAACTCAGCATTTGTTCTCCTCCAAACACGTCTAGTTGAGTTTTTACCAAAAAGTTCTATTTTAGTTTCATCTGACCATATGACATTCTCCCAATCCTCTTCTGGATCATCTAATGGCGCGTTTCCACTGCAGCGGGTAGCTCGCTTTAAGCGTGCCGAGCCGTGCGGGGCCCGTTTTTGGTTGCGTTTCCACTTGGCCTAGTACCGGCTAGCGGGTCCTAATTCACAGTTTTTCTGGCCCCATAAAATCGTGGTTCTAGGGCCAGGAACAACCAGGCTGAGTCAGGCTGAGTATGGTAAACTAGAGAGAGAATCGCTGGCAAGGGGGCTACAACTACAACAAGATGAACATATTTGACCGTGATTTAATTGTAATACACGTTTCAAAATGATGCCGAAGTAACAACATACTGATACCGGTTAGTAAAAACCATTAATTAATGCTTTGACAAGTCTGCAGACAGACGGCAGGCGAAAAACCCTTTTAAAATGCGTGTTTTCTAAATGGAGCTTAGCTAAGCTAACGTTATATATGCTCCGACCGTCCACACTCACAACAACGGCCTATACAGACATAAATAAACCAGCGACTGTATTCGCCATGACACAGGCAGTCTGTAGTTTGTACTTGTTTAACTTTTGTCTAGTTTCTGAACAGATATGAAGAGCTGTGAGCTCTGAATGCTAAGAGCTAACAGCTGTGTTGTTTTTCTGGGGCTCTCATTGAAGATGACGTCACGGCTCCGCCTACACTGCGTTACTATAGTAACTACCCCAGTTCCTAAACTGTAATGGAAGCGCAGCATTAAAGTGAGCCGGGCCTAATAAGGCCTAACCAAACCGAGTGAGGCCGAGCGAGGCCTGCAGTGGAAACGCGCCATAAATGCTCTCTAGCAAACTTCAGACGGGCCTGGACATGTACTGGCTTAAACAGGGGGACACGTCTGGCACTGCAGGATTTGAGTCCCTGGCGGCGTAGTGTGTTACTGATGGTAGCCTTTGTTACTTTGGTCCCAGCTCTCTGCAGGTCATAGACTAGGTCCCCCCATGTGGTTCTGGGATTTTTGCTCACCGTTCTTGTGATCATTTTGACCCCACGGGGTGAGATCTTGCGTGGAGCCCCAGATCGAGGGAGATTATCAGTGGTCTTGTATGTCTTCCATTTTCTAATAATTGCTCCCACAGTTGATTTCTTCACACCAAGCTGCTTACCTATTGCAGATTCAGTCTTCCCAGCCTGGTGCAGGTCTACAATTTTGTTTCTGGTGTCCTTTGACAGCTCTTTGGTCTTGGCCATAGTGGAGTTTGGAGTGTGACTGTTGGAGGTTGTGGACAGGTGTCTTTTATACTGATAACGAGTTCAAACAGTAGCCATTAATACAGTTAACAAGTGGAGGACTGAGGAGGCTCTTAAAGAAGAAGTTACAGGTCTGTGAGAGCCAGAAATCTTGTTTGTTTGTAGGTGACCAAATACTTATTTTACAGAGGAATTTACCAATGAATTCATTAAAAAAAAAAAAAATCCTACAATGTGATTTCCTGGATTCTTTCCCCCCATTCTGTCTCTCATAGTTGAAGTGCACCTAGGATGAAAATTACAGGCCTCTCTCATCTTTTTAAGTGGGAGAACTTGCACAGTTGGTGGCTGACTAAATACTTTTTTGCCCCACTGTACCTTCATAGACCTCCCATAGCGTTGATAATAGACGCCATGAGAACGCTCCCCGCTGCATCGAAATTCAACGAGCGCATTCCGTTCTCAGCTGAAACATATGGTGCGAGACGTCATTGCAACACATTATGCTCTTTATATATAGTTTATAAAAAATGACAAAATTGTAATTTTCATACTCTGTGATAGGCCTCGGTGACAGTTAGGCAAAAATAATAGGCTTATAGGCATTTTTTTCTCTTATGTGAAGTTGAGATGATGCATGCTGGGTAATGAATTATTTACATGGATGTAGGCTACGTAATATAGCCAGAAATTGTTCTACAATTGTGTCTGATTTTTCAATCCATCACATTTAACATGGCATGACGTAGTATACCTTTTGTACAGACGATCAGTCTTCCTGAAACTTTTTGGCCGGCTTTTATAGAAATGAATGTAATCGTAGCTGTCACTGCCCGATCTGTACTGCGCAAGTGCGAGATGGTCTCCGGACGGCAACCCAAGAAGGACATTTGACACAGTGGCTTTTGGCAAAGCTGAAAAAGAAAACTCGAGAGAGATGAGTTATTGTTATTACAACGTGACTTCACTATTATTTAACAACTCTTTTTATTGGGTTCTTTTATTTGGGGTTAAGTACATTGTCAGAATAAGTGAGAAATGAATTTAAATTCTGTTCGACAGCTATCATGCTGAATAAATATTTACAGGGCTGCCAACACTCACGCATTGAGCGTGAGAGTCACGCAATTAACCCATATCTCACTCACGCCACACATGCCTTTCCTCACACTAAGTTTTCGTCCAAAATAAATGTATATAAATATAAAAATAAAGTGAAGGAACAGCAAACCGAGCGGTCTACGAAATGAGACGGTCTTCAGGCTTTGTTCAGTAAAGTTGGAACGATATTGGGAGATTCTGATTTCACGGATCAATAACTCATGAACAAAACGTTATTCAGACACAAATGACGTCTCCTAAGTACCGTGGTAAGGTTGACAACGAACTACAATCACATTTTGATCAAAAAAAGCCAATACGCGCTGTTCTTCGAGCTGGACACGTTACATTGGTCTCTATCCGCAGCCGGAGAAGAAACGAGTGCTCAGGGACCGTCTGCAAAGTGCAACTACGAAAAAAGAGAATACAATAATATTCAATCACTATTATACAGCTTATTACTACCAAACTCACTACACACATCAATAGTCTCCTGTGTGTCATACTACAGCAAGGAGTTTGGAAGAATATGCTTTTGAATAATTTTGGAGAATATTTATAATGTAAATCTTCAATAACTATGGCATCATCTTAAATAACTTGACTATTATACAGTATATTTCTACCAAACTCACTATTTGCATTGTTGTTGTTAGCATCTGGTTAGCTAGCTGCGCTAACGGATATTAAAAGCTGTTTCTAAAACAAGGAGAGGGAGAGCTCTGTCCTGTCAGACTGAGAGAGATAACTACAGCTCAGTGAGGTAAGGGACTCTGTTTAGATAGTTAACTTTAGTCTAGTTATCTCAGTGGGTCTCAAACGGTTTGGTCACCATTTATGAGAATAAATGAAAAACAGTTATGAAATACTATGACAGTAAAACAAGAATACAGTTTAAAAGGGGAGTGATTTGTAAAATATCCATAAAGAAAAAGAAAATCTGTTTACAGTTCTGTTTCATATGGGTGTTGAGAGATGTATCCTTAAATTCATTTTGCTCTCAAAATGCACCAGGTTGAGGCATTTAACTTCAATATTATAAAAAAAAAAAATCGTCCCGGGGGAACATGCCCCCGGATCCCCCGGAGATGAGGACTCCCCCCACTTATAACCTTTGTTTTGTTTCTTTGTTTCTTTTTGGTTTTGTTTTGTTTGTCTACCCTCCCTCCCAAATGTAAAGCGTCTTTGGGTTCAAGAAAAGCGCTATAGAAATATAATTTATTATTGTTATTATTATAAAATAGCACTTTACCTCTGCTTACACCTATATGCCATTTTATATGCTGTGAGCTGATTATCGAGCCTTCATTGTAAGAGTCGCGGGTACACTGTGTATGTGCGTATTCCACTGTAGCGCCCGGTACATTAATGGGAAACCCTAGTTTGTACATGTTCAATACATTTGTAACACTGTACACATGAACGTTTATTTTTTCGGTTCACCAAAATAAAAATCTCACTCCAAGCTGAACTCAAATGTTGACAGACCTGATATTTACTGTGAATGTTTGCAAAAATGTATGGCACAGATCGGGCAGGGGGACGGATCGGGTCTGTTTTCGGCGCGCACGTGTGACGTCATCTATGCGACGATTTTAAAGCACATCGTGATTTCCAGCAGGTAAGAAACACCACAAACATGTGACAGAAATCAAGAAAATCATTCAATATTCAGCACAAACGTGTCGGCCCAATAAGTCATTGTTGGAACATTTGCAAGTGCAGGGTAGTCGTCTTTTTTGCCTGTAAATCATTTTAAGACATTAAAAAAAGAAAGTATAACTTACTAATGTGCAGAATGCTAGCTAGCTGCTACTAGCTATTAGCTTGCACAGAATATGTTGCCTTTGAAGTTTAACTTTATTCAAGAGGTGGCAAACGACTGACACCTGTTATTGCATGAAATAATATTTGTGATTGTTTATGAATGTAGTTATGTGTCAGTTATGTGTTTTTAATGGGGTTATTTATTAAATGAATGACACAACAATAAAAAATAAAAAAAATCATAAAAGTTCACTAATGCCAAGCCCCTTAAATATTAGGTGACCTGTATTTGTCAGATAAGATCTTACAGGTTACAGTCATAGGGAATTGTATGGTTTCCATTAATAATGTATTTCCAGTTACCTATGTTACCATAGCTCAAAACTGTCTTTTTGTAATCATGCTATGTTGATATTGTTCATTCTTTGACAAATATAATGCCACTTTAAAATGTAAGGTGTTCAATTCCTAATTGTTTTTTCTTCTCTCAACAGATTCTTCTAAGTTCTTCTGAAAGCCAAACTCCATTACAAGCTATAATAGCATCAAAACAAAGGCACTTTTAAGAGCCACGTCCTCTTCGTTTCCCTGTCCTTGCTGTTGTGAAATTGTCCTATCTCTGTTGCTGTCTGTGTATCTCTGTCTGTGTACCTGTGTATGTGTCTCATCTGTCCATCTTTCTGTTGTTAGTCCCTTTCTGTGTTTTTGTTTTTGTATACTTTTGTCATGACTCGACCTAAATTCAGGCCCTGCCCTGCTTGCCAGACTCCAAATCAGGCGAGCAGGAAAACATGCAGTTCCTTCTACGGAGGCCTGTCAACCAAAAAAAAACTAAAAGAAAAAGTGGCATCACTGGATAGTGAATGGGGCCAAGGTGTGGGGAAAAACAGAAATGTTGGACGTATAATTGATTCTGCCCATATTGCAGTAAGTACAAATATTTCATACATTTCTGTCAATTGAATTGAAACTCCCTTTTTTAACATACTAAAAATATTCGTACATTATGAAAATATAGTCTTATTGTCAGATGTTACATCTTACAGTGATCGTATTTACCTCTTTGACCCATCTGTGTGATTGTGATGTTTAAATGTTGTAAATATTTTATTAGAGTCCCACACAGTGTTTTTGGTTAAAAAAAAAGAGCAACAATGCGTATTGTTCTTTGTAAAACAATGATTTTGCTGTAATGAAGGCAATGGCAGAACCAGCAGGTGTACCTTAGCCCTTGCATGAAAATAACAATTAGTCTTACACAATGCAAGATACCTTCACTTTGCTTGTATAATAATCCAAAATAAACAGTATTAATGGGTTTAAGGTAGCGGGTCAAACAAATGTGTGTCAACTGCTTTTGTTTATTTCAGGTGCTGAAACTGGAGGCTACAAGCCCATTCTACTTTATGGCAAGCCAAATAGGGCTTCAAATAGGTGGGCTGCTAATATAATAACCCATCTGCCCCCCACTCCTACCAACACAACCCTATTGGACAAAATGCAGAGGTGTTATGAATTCCTCTTGACAAAGGGTAAGAGTATTTTCTTTTTCAAAAGATTGTGTTAAAGGTAGGGTAGGTAAGATTGGAGAAACCAGCACGAGTGCGCTAGAATTTGAAAGTACGCAGCCGAAAGAAATCTGCCACTTCCTTCAGACTTCCTTACAGAGCCCCTCCTCCAACACACACATGACCAATGGACACGAGATAAGTTTGTGCACAGATGGAAGGCTGACAGGCTGTTAGGCCATCCAGTTATTTTAGCCGGGCCGGCTAAAATGATTGGTCGTACTTTTTACAGTACTACGGCTTCCACAGATGAGATATTGTATGTATTTATTGTCAAAGCACTTTAGATATTCATTGCTATCGGGACGTTAAGAGCATTCCATGGAATATAACAACAAGTGTTTCTGAAGTGAATTACATACCCTACCTTTAAGTATATATATATATCAATTAAAAAACCCACATACATTGGACAACCTTTTTTTATTTGAACGAAAACTGTAATTAAACCTGCATTACAGAGAGCTCCACTGCCCATCAACCTGCATCTGAAACTCCCACAACCCTTATCAGAGAGCAGCAAGAGAGTCCAGCTTCCGAGCAGCAACCACAGACCATTAGCAGGGAGCAGCAAGAGAGTCCAGCTTCCGAGCAACAACTACAGACCATTAGCAGAGAGCAGCAAGAGAGTCCAGCTACCGAGCAACAACCACAGACCATTAGCAGAGAGCAGCAAGAGAGTCCAGCTTCCGAGCAACAACTACAGACCCTTAGCAGAGACCAGCAAGAGAGACCAGCTACCGAGCAACAATATCAGACCCTTAGCAGAGAGCAGCAAGAGAGACCAGCTACCGAGCAACAACTATAGACCATTAGCAGGGAGCATCAAGAGAGACCAGCTTCCGAGCAACAACTACAGACCATTAGCAGAGAGCAGCAAGAGAGTCCAGCTTCCGAGCAACAACTACAGACCATTAGCAGGGAGCATCAAGAGAGACCAGCTTCCGAGCAACAACTACAGACCATTAGCAGAGAGCAGCAAGAGAGTCCAGCTTCCGAGCAACAACTACAGACCATTAGCAGGGAGCATCAAGAGAGACCAGCTTCCGAGCAACAACTACAGACCATTAGCAGGGAGCAGCAAGAGAGACCAGCTTCCGAGCAACAACCACAGACCCTTATCAGAGAGCAGCAAGAGAGTCCAGCTTCCGAGCAACAACCACAGACCATTAGCAGAGAGCAGCAAGAGAGTCCAGCTTCCGAGCAACAACTACAGACCATTAGCAGAGAGCAGAAAGAGAGTCCAGCTTCCGAGCAACCACTACAGACCCTTAGCAGAGAGCAGCAAGAGAGTCCAGCTTCCGAGCAACAACTACAGACCATTAGCAGAGAGCAGCAAGAGAGACCAGCTACCGAGCAACAACCACAGACCCTTATCAGAGAGCAGCAAGAGAATCCAGCTACCGAGCAACAACCACAGACCCTTATCAGAGAGCAGCAAGAGAGTCCAGCTTCCGAGCAACAACTACAGACCATTAGCAGAGAGCAGCAAGAGAGTCCAGCTACCGAGCAACAACCACAGACCATTAGCAGAGAGCAGCAAGAGAGTCCAGCTTCCGAGCAACAACTACAGACCCTTAGCAGAGACCAGCAAGAGAGACCAGCTACCGAGCAACAATATCAGACCCTTAGCAGAGAGCAGCAAGAGAGACCAGCTACCGAGCAACAACTATAGACCATTAGCAGGGAGCATCAAGAGAGACCAGCTTCCGAGCAACAACTACAGACCATTAGCAGAGAGCAGCAAGAGAGTCCAGCTTCCGAGCAACAACTACAGACCATTAGCAGGGAGCATCAAGAGAGACCAGCTTCCGAGCAACAACTACAGACCATTAGCAGAGAGCAGCAAGAGAGACCAGCTCCCGAGCAACAATATCAGACCCTTAGCAGAGAGCAGCAAGAGAGACCAGCTTCCGAGCAACAACTACAGACCATTAGCAGAGAGCAGCAAGAGAGTCCAGCTTCCGAGCAACAACTACAGACCATTAACAGGGAGCATCAAGAGAGACCAGCTTCCGAGCAACAACTACAGACCATTAGCAGAGAGCAGCAAGAGAGTCCAGCTCCCGAGCAACAACTACAGACCATTAACAGGGAGCATCAAGAGAGACCAGCTTCCGAGCAACAACTACAGACCATTAGCAGAGAGCAGCAAGAGAGACCAGCTACCGAGCAACAACTACAGTCCCTTAGCAGAGAGCAGCAAGAGAGACCAGCTACCGAGCAACAACTACAGTCCCTTAGCAGAGAGCAGCAAGAGAGACCAGCTACCGAGCAACAATATCAGACCCTTAGCAGAGAGCAGCAAGAGAGACCAGCTACCGAGCAACAACTACAGACCAATAGCAGAGACAGCAAGAGAGACCAGCTACCGAGCAACAATATCAGACCCTTAGCAGAGAGCAGCAAGAGAGACCAGCTACCGAGCAACAACTACAGTCCCTTAGCAGAGAGCAGCAAGAGCGACCAGCTACCGAGCAACAACTACAGACCCTTAGCAGAGAGCAGCAAGAGAGACCAGCTACCGAGCAACAACTACAGACCAATAGCAGAGACAGCAAGAGAGACCAGCTACCGAGCAACAACTACAGACCAATAGCAGAGACAGCAAGAGAGACCAGCTCCCGAGCAACAATATCAGACCCTTAGCAGAGAGCAGCAAGAGAGTCATTTCATTCTTAATCTGGTGCCATGTCCAACCTCTCTCTCCTCTTCTTCCTCACAATCCGGTATTCTTCCTCCTCATGCCAGCTCCCAGTCTTCTCTGAATGAACAGCCAAAAAAGAAGAAGAAGAAACCAGACGGTACGTTTTGAGTTCACACACTAATAATACATTTGATACCAGGCACATTTCACTTAAATCAATTATTGGGTATAAGCCAGGTTTCATTCAGGTAACCAGACCAGTGCACAGCATGTTATTGTTAATACATTGTTTAGCTGCGTTTTGGTGGCTTATGAAAGGGTCATGGTTGATATTGATGTATGGCTAACCTAAGAGGGTTTTGTGAAGCCTGCCCAGGACATTTTGCTGGATTACATGAAATAGGGACAAACATATTTGACACAAATAGACAAGTCTGCAGATCATTTTACAATGTTTGATTTACTTCACAATGATATAGTTAATCTCATGGGGACAGGGTTTTATTCTCAAGAGAGACCTGATCAAAACACAACAGCTATATGTAAAACATTTTCAGATAGACTAGACATGTATACAAAGTCAAATAGAACAAATAAAAGCAAAAAGAGGTTTATTAGACAAAGGAGAATTAAATGAAGTGACCATCATAAAATTGGCTACAAGAGCAACCTCCACGGATACACTCACATGAAGTGGAATAACGGATAACTCCACTTTGTGAACAAAACGTTGAACATATATTTCATTCAGCCGTAAAGCATGGTTGACTAAACGTTTTCTTCTCTTTGTATATTTAAGGTTGCCACAAATGTAGAAGACAGAAGGTCTTCAAGTTTGACAAAATAACTGGGAGAAGGATCAATAAGGTAAGTTGCAGAAGCCATACTTTTCCCTTTTTTTCATTTGGTTGCTTGTCTGACTCAGTAACTCATTCAGGCCTTTTTAAAGATACTAAAACAAATGTCTTCAAATACAATTATTGTTCCGTGTGTGTGTGTGTGTGTGTGTGTGTGTGTGTGTGTGTGTGTGTGTGTGTGTGTGTGTGTGTGTGTGTGTGTGTGTGTGTGTGTGTGTGTGTGTGTGTGTGTGTGTGTGTGTGTGTGTGTGTGTGTGTGTGTGTGTGTGTGTGTGTGTGTGTGTGTGTGTGTGTGTGTGTGTTTGCGTGTGTGTGTGTGTGCGTGTGTAGGCGGGGAAAGCAGAATGTAAAGTATGCTGGTTGCCTTGCTCTATGTGGTAAGACGCAGTTAATATTTCATTCATACACTATTACATTTTTTCCACTTTTAACCCTTTCAGAGTGGTATTTCCCTTCTCTCATTAATCTGTACTGTTTAAAGTAGTAACCAAAGTATTTAAGAAAGTAGTCAAACGATCACCCTTTCATTAAGGTATCATAACACAAGTAATACAAAGAAAGGTATATGTTAGCTTCACCTCCTGTCTGAAGTTGGATGGTAGTTAAGAGTGCTCCTTAAAATCTTTTGGAAAAAGCTCTATTGCCTGAGGTAAATACGATAGTGTTGTCTTATATTCCATGAAGACTTGCAGTGAGGATAAGAGCAATGATGATAATAAAACCCATGGTCACAGTTCAGACCAGTGAGGAAGCAGAGGAGAGCAGTATTGAACTGCGATGGGAAGAGTCACTCTCTTTATTACATTACATTTCATTTAGCTGACGCTTTTATCCAAAGCGACTTACAATTACCAATTAGAGGGACATTCTCCCTGGAGTAACTAAGGGCTAAGTGCCTTACTCAAGGGCACACTTTGGTGGTGTTCCAGGCGGGATTTGAACTCACAACCTTCTGATCTTCAGCCCACTATCCATTAGACCACCACTACCCACTTTATCCCTGTGTGTTTATAACGGCCAGGTCTCCTTGGAACATAACACCGGAAACCTATTAAAACCAGGTTTAAGTTACATAGTGCCACGTTAACAAAGATCAAAAAATGTCAATTACCTATGTTTTAAATGAATCCCTCTTAAACATGTGTTGGTAAATTAATCTTGTGTTTGTTTTTCTTTAACAATGATCGGAAGGTTTGCTCTTTGTTCTAACGACACGTTATCCACTCTACAGTTGCAGAAGTTGGGAAGACACATGGGAGCCTGCCAGTGAATTTGAACACCACACTGCCACACTCACCTCTTCACCTCCCTCTGGCTTAGCCAGCCACCTTTAGCATATCAGCCTTAATCCACCTGGACTGCATGCATTTCTTTAAATTCGAACATGTTTGGCATCAAGACCAATTGCTTCTTTAAATGTAGTTTGAACTTAAGTCAAGTTTTTGCACTCTGTATGTATCCAGTTTGGTTGCGTGTTTCTTTCATGAAGTTGTCACTTTAAAACACTTTTTGTATTTCTCCTGAACAGAGGTTATTGTTATTGTATTTCTATGTCAAAACGAGTATAAAAAGCATCAAGACCAATTGCTATTATTGTTTAACAGCTGTTTTAAATGTAGATTGAACTTAAGTCAAGTTTTTTCACTCTGTATCAGTGGCGGTTTTACAGGGTGGCACGGGGTGGCAGCTGCCACCTCAGAAAAATGCCTTGCCACCCCAGCTGCCACCCCAGTTGGCAGCTTTGTTTTGAAATAAAAGTTGTGGCTCATCGGACATTTATGAGAGAAAATCTCTAATGTCCGAGTGCAAGTGAATGCAGCACAAGACGCGAGCCTTGTAACCCCTCCCCCGGCCCTGGAACGAGCGTGGAAATATGATTGGCGGCGATTTCATTTGAACGGGGGACAGCGCAAAACGAGAAGCATTTCGGATCCAAGTAGACGGAAGGAATGAGGTATTTGCGGTAAGTGGCGGCGCCAGGGTATGGCTGGGGTAGGCTACAGCCATACCAAGAAATGGCTTAGCCCCACCATGAAAAATGATGTTAAAGTAAGCAAAATAAAGTCCGCCAACTCGCGCCGAGAATTGCACAGACAGCAGTTAGTAAGATTGATTTCAGTAGCCACTTGTCTGGAAATACCGAAGACCAGAAACGGTTTTGAAAACTTTAGTCACTTAGTGATCGTCTTCTCAATAGAACATCTTTGATAATGTCTTCTGGCCAATCAGAATCACGATAACGCGTGGTGTTGTTGCAGGAAGTCCCGATACATCGAAATAAGACCCCACGGTTTGATGATTGATAGGTGTGTGGGCTGTCTTTCATTTTGACACACAGAACAATGGGGGCTATCCACCCTTATCCACAATGTAAAGTCATTCACACAGCCTCTTCCCTCTTCTCTCTGTGAGGAGCAGCAGGTTCAGCTTTCAGAACAAAGCAACAAAAGACTAAAATACCATTCATTTTTTTAAATATGTCGTGTAGTAATAGATTTATTTATTTTTCTTCTCAAGAGAGTACCAGAATGTGTATTTTATGTTAGTATTTCAAAACATCTCCTGGGGGAGAATCCCCCCAGACCCCCCTGCAGGGGTTGGGTTTTCAGCATGTCAACTCTTTCACCTGTGGGGAAATTGCAGGATTGGCTCCAGGTCGCCCTTTTTATTTACTACAAGACAAATGTGCCTTTTTATTTCATACAGTTCAATTTGGATTGAGACAGGGAAATAATCTAAACCTCACGCGTGGCGTTTCACTGTCAAGGGGGGCATGTATGTAATTACATTGCAAATACTGACTTGAGCCCCACCGCTGTATGGGTTAGCCCTACCATAGATTACCCAACACAAATACTCTGGAGCCGCCACTGTTTGCGTTCTACAATGACAGAGAAGAGCCTGTCAAGTTTGGCTGTACTCAGCATTGAATCAAAACGCACCATAGCTTTAAATCTTAATAAGTTTGTGAAGCGCTTTGCTGATCAAGATGGTAATCGCCACATTCAGCTGTTATAGGCATGCCAACTTGATGCTCTGCTCACGGATGAGTCGATGAGAATAATAAACTGTTAAGATGATGACCTTACATGTGTACAATATTTTTCTTCTTTGTGGGGTTCTGCCCCCAAAAAACTGTTTCAAGTCCTGAGAAAGTCAAATAAGACGGTGTGTAAAACTACACTGCCCAGCCAAAAGAAAGTAACCACTTTGATTTAACTCGGCCAGTAGGTAAGGGCTTTCCACTGGACAATAACTGCAGAGATGTTTATGTTTTAGCTGAATACACGTTTTTTAACCCTAATTGATTCAATTAGTCACTTCTTTAATGTTTGTTCTTTCTGATGTAAAGTCAAGGTTGTAACTGTTTGCAATGAAGTTGTGGGGCGCTGAACTGTTCTTTTGATTCTTTTGATATATGATAGTAATTACTTGTCTTTCAAATTTGAAGGAGGGTGAGCAAGCATCTTGAGGAACATTCATCATTAACTCCTCCAAAAAATATAGTTTATTTAATAATAACACTGAATATGTGAATCATAACAGTGATTGACAGCTGATAGGAATAATATGATTGTTAATATTATCATATTCATACAGACAAACATCGATGAGACAGTTAATTAATGTACTTATTGCAGCAGTCTGCATAGATTTGGTACCCCTGCTGGTCTAAGAGTGAGACCAGAGCCGGCCCGACCCATTAAGCGACATACGCGGCCGCTTAGGGCCCCGCAGCCACTAAGGGCCCCCTAGCAAAAAAAAATGTAAGAAATGTTTTTAATTTAAAAAAAAAAAATCTCAGTACACCGTCGCCGTGATAAGTATGTTTAATTAATTGTGTTAATATGCCTAGATTGCCTACTCTCAAAGTCACCGTGCCTTACCTGAACCTCATCATGACACAAGAGAGGACGGCAGGATTGTAATTTCCCGTGTTCAGTGAATGCAACAGAGGCAAGACACCAGACCAACCAGAGAGTTGAATGGAAATAAACATCTGTCTTATTGGCTGACAGGTACCTATCCTGTGAGCTGTGACAATGTTTAAAATAAATTGTCAGTCGGACTCAGAGTTTTTGAAGATGGACATAAGAAATGTTTTTCTTAAAAAAGACGACAATTCTCAAGTGGTGGTTCACACAACAACCCTAGAGCCACCACTTGAGCCAGGTAAACAAGGTATGTAAATGTCAGTAAACTTCCAAGTAATGCGAACATATAAGCAAAGCATAAATTACAGCTACGTTGACGTTACTTTGAATCGCGGGGGTAAGCTAAACCGTTAGCAAGTAGCTATAGCTAGCCAGATATATTAAATAAACACTTTGTCATACAATCTAAATGTAATGTTTTTTAGCGTTACCTGGTGATTTCAAAGAAAGCTCTCTAGGAAATGTTGACTTACTGTTCGACATGAAGCTAGAAGCTAGTACACAGTTGATCCTGAGTCCTGTCAGTTAAAGTGTTTCATAGTTAGCTTAGCTAAGCATCAACCTAGCACTGAAATATATGGATGTTATGTGACAGTATTTCTGAGAAAAAGTCAGCTGAAATGGTGGCATAGTTGCCACTGCTTTACGTGTCAACATCATGTTTGAACGTATTTGCAGCAGTAAATGTGGCTGTTTGGCCACTGACGTTGCCATAACAACACCTGAATTTAAATGTGCAACCTCTTTTTGTGACAGATTTTTGCAAGAAATTATAATTCTTCTGAATGATATTCCTATTGACAGCTAGTTTCTGTGTGAACATTATGAGATGGACAGCCAGAGAGAATAAATGAAAAACAGTTATGAAATACTATATGACAAAACAAGAATACAGTTTAAGTGATTTGTAAAATATCCATAAAGAAAAATAGGGTTAGGGTAATGTTGTGAATCGAGTGGCCCATGGTGGTGGTGGGGTTATGGTATGGGCAGGCGTATGTTATGGACGAGGAACACAGGCCACTCGATTCACAACATTACCCTAACCCTACCCTTCACACCAGATACTGACTGGTTTTCGCACCCCCCCAGACCCCCCCAATAAAGCAAAAATGCACGTTGGCTATTGTGGCCATTCTAAGGCACACCTGTGCAATAATCATGCTGTCTAATCAGCATCTTGATATGCCACACCTGTGAGGTGGGATGGATTATCTCGGCAAAGGAGAAGTGCTCACTATCACACATTTTTTCAGATTTATGAACAATATTTGAGAGAAATGGTTATTTTGTGTATATAAAAAATGTTTTAGATCTTTGAGTTCATCTCATGAAAAATGGGAGCAAAAACAAAAGTGTTGCGTTTATATTTTTGTTCAGTACTGTAAACTGATATGATTTGCGCACCCTACATTTGGGCAAACCTAAAGATTTGCCAACAAAAAAACACATTTTTAAATAGTAGCTGAAAGGCCGAAATAACCCGATGTAGTTGCGAAGTCTTAATTAAACAACCACACAACCACACACACACACACACACATCTGATTACAGGAAGCTGGAGAGTAAATAGTGTGTGTGTTTTTTTGTGTTTAGGCTACTAACACACACACCTATAATATGCATTTACTCTGTGTAAAGCATGGCTGCAGTGGAGTTTCTGCAGAGCTCCGTTCATAAAGCAACACTTATGTACACACAGGGTTGGGTTGTAACAGAATACATAACGGTGTTACGTAGTCAGAATACAAAAATCAAGTAGCCTAACTGTATTCAGCACACGTTACATTTGAAAAACGAGTAATCTGATTACAGTTACTTTCGTAAACCTGAAGTGAATACATGTTGGATTACTTATTGGAATTATTGGTTGAAAGATTTCCTAACAACATTTAATATTCATTACTAAAGGTACTTCATATCATTCATATGGAGTGGGGCCAGACTAATGTGGAAGAGCAAATGAAATGGCAGGACAGAAGGCGACACGCCCGTTCTAAGCCATGTCCCTCACTCCTCACATCCCAAGCTGCATCCCCAAAACGTTTATTATGTTGTTACATCGTTTCAGATGTGATGTTTCAGTTGTGCTCTTGATACGCCATTAAAACAGTAAAAACACATTCAGTTTCCTTTTGCTTTTTGTGTCTCCTGTAGGCTACGCCAAAACATACCCATCTGTGATGGAAAAAGAAAGTAATCCAAAAGTAATCTGAATACGTGACACGTAACTGTAACTGTATTCGGGATACTTTCAGAGCCATGTATTCAGTAATCAGTAACTTATTAAATTTACAAAGTAACCCTCCCAACCCTGTGTACATATGTCATATATGTGTACTTTATAACATTAGTACACAGGACCTACAGACCCTTAGCTGGAGTGCATACAGCAGCTCATACATACATAATATACATGTAGGATATATACTGTAAACAGAGGTGGATTGTACTCAGTACTGAACTGGAGTACAATGTTCAGGTACTTTAGTTTACTCTCTCTGATACTGATACTCTCCTGTGCTGTATTATACAATTTTTGTTTGTACTATATTTTCCCATATTTAACAATGCCAAACCTTTGGGTTATACACCCAGGATAGCTGAGGTCAAGAGCTCTCTATAACAGTTGGCCCCATGTCTGTACTCCCTTTTGTTGCTGAATTATTGGCCTTCAAACATGTACTGAGGTCAAGGTTTAAAGGTTCATTTTTCAAAGCAGGAGGCATGGACAACCTTCATACTGACATATGCCACTCTGCAGATCAAGGCCTTTCCAATTATGTATTTGGCTTTGGCCTAACACAAAGTTTTAATTTTCTCATTTCCTGGGCACATGCCAAGGTGTAGTTTGCAGAGCGCTTTGAAGGCCCAATACCAACAAAAATCGAATTAACCTTTTTTTTTTTACTTTTTCAATGAAGATAGATACAAGAACTGGGGTGTTTGACCCCAAAAAATAATAATAGAAAGGAAATTAACAAGGTAATATTACAATTCAAGTTCAAAAGGATATTTACATAATGGACTAGTTAATGTACTAGTTAAGAGAATAGTTAAATCTATCAATCAATCAAATGGTATTTATATAGCCCATAATCACTAAATATACATTTGTGTCAGGGGGCTTTACAGTTTGTATAGAATATGACACCCTTTGTCCTTAGACCCTCACATCATACAAGGAAAAACTCCCAAAGAAACGATGAATGTCCTCTCCCAGGACGGACAGGCTAGCAACAGGTGTCAAATGTGTATACATTCAAAATACATTTGCATTATAGACAGTCCTGATGTCAACAAATGTAATATATCCATATATAAAGTTATATATAAATTAGGTATTTATTTAAGAACATGTTCCCTATTTTAAAGTGAAGTCTTGTTCATAACCAATAAGCTAGTTTGACTCTAATTGACCTGAACATGTTCCCTATTCTAAAGTTGCCTCCTCTTCACACTTTGTAAATACATTATTGCACACAACTACTGAAATTAACCTCAACAGCACATGAACAAAGTAGGCACATGTTCAAATATATGTTTTATTAATGAACCACTAAAGAGAGGTTCAGAAACACATACCAAAACATGTCAAGTTTCTCCAAGGCTGAGAACACATCGGCCTATGCAGCCTGTACTTTTTAATAAAACAGATGTTATGTATTTGTGATCATACTGTGTGACCTGCTTGTATGTACTTACACAATAGGTGTACTGTTCTCTCTGTGTTGTCCTGTCTCAGTGTGAACATAGATTAAACAGCCAGCCAAACTCTTTTGAGAGCCAGGGAATGAGCAGCCAAGATCCTTTATTGACTTATTTGCAGTCCACTGACATTCAAACGGAGTGAAACTATACAAAAAGAAGTTACAAGGCACTTAATGATCTCATACATGCAAGTGTAACATACACAGATTAACACTTAGGACCGCTAAGTGTAAACAAGGTAAATATAGCTAATGCTAGATGTGCAATAAGCATGTATACACAGGCTAGTATGGCTAACGCTAGCATGTATGCTAACGCTAGCGTGAATGCTAGCATATCAAGACCAAAACTTATGAACAACAACTTCCTTACTTGCAATAAATATGCATTACTTAGAGGGTTATTGAGGAAAACGTCTCAACTAATGGCTTATTACTTGTAGAATATGGTCATGTAGAATAACAGCATTCTAAGTGTTTTATAAGGACTAATAAAGAGCCAAAAGGCTATAGGCCTACTGCTAATATGCATGTTAATTAACAACTAGTTGATGGTGAGTTTGTGCACCTTAATATAAAGTGTTAGCAAGATTCTATATTTTATAGCAGGTGGTTGACTATCATGATTGAATGTAGCCTTTCTGCCATCCAAAACTAGCGAAATCAAACAATAACTTCTTTTTTTTGCCCTAAAGCCCTACAAAGCTATTAAACATTTTGATGCGAGACTCGGTTGCAACAATCCACTTTATTTACAAATTATGTGTAGGCCTACACATAGAAATATTGCTTTTTCATTGCTCTCAGTATAATAATACAGAAATAGATATAACTTATATATAATTTGTTTATATAACTGAATAAATACAAATTCTAAGTGTTACAATACCATTTTGAGTGTTTACATTAGTTCTTAACATTACAACTTGTAACAAGGATTTACAGATTGAATGGATATACATGAGGTACATTATTATGTACAGTATGAATACACAACCCAGTCTCATGGCATTTCGTGTTCACCAACACGATTTTTAATCTATTGATTCGTGTTCACCAACACGATTTCCCCCTTTTTTTCGTGTTGCACAACACGATTTTAAAAGCAATGTATTTCTACTGGTAATGACGCTCATGGAAGCACGGCATTCGTTTGTGTCGGCTGCCCTTAAAGGCAATGTGAGCGTCCATTCTCATTGGATAACGGAGAATTGTACACCCGGAAGTAAATATTCCCCTTACTGTCGATTGATTTTACAGTGATATCTGCACTACTCATCGACTAAAAAACACCAGATTATCCTTGTTAATTACACAACATTGATTGTTTTAAATTGTGTGCAATGCTTTTGTATTTTTCCCCTTCGATTCGGAGAAACAAATATTTTTTCGGAGTAAAGGATGGCAGAAGACACTACACTACCCAGAATCCCCAGCTATCGTTTGGACTACACCATGTGCTCTGTTTGACAAACCCCGTTTTTTTTCACCATTCATTCCAATGGCTGGCGTCTATGTCACGTGATCTTCAACAAAAAAAACATGGCCGAACTTCGTTTTATTCTCGGTGGAAAATGCCTATTTTAAAGTTAGTTTGGCCATTAAAATGCTTTTTGATGTCATTTGATGCGAGAAATATGAGTTGTTATTTCAGATTATGTGTGCAGTGGATGTACATGATCTTTAGTTTGCTAGTTATTACGAAGATTACTTCAGGAAGCTGCGTCCATAGAACGTTTTCATTGTTACCAGGTGGTTGCTAGGGACGCTGCTATCGATATTATTTCTGTTATGTTGTGTAACTGTTTAATGGTGTTATCTTTATTGCTACCCCCTTCCCCGTCAATGTATAGTGTTGGTCCACAGCGCAAACATATTAGTTTAACAAAATCCGCATCTAAAGATAGCCTACGTTATTTTCCCCTGTGCAATTCCAGTCTCACATCTCAGAGCACATCGTCATTAACAAATACCGGAAACAGACCGAAAACATTTAAAAAAATAAAATAATACTTTATTCCGTGTGTGCTTGCTTTTCTCTTTGAAAGTCATCACATAACGGCATTGTAATACACGGTAAATATTACATATCTGCCGTAGTTCTGTATTTATAGAGCCCTGATGAGAAGACTTCTAGACAAACATGAGGAACTGAAAACGTGACGTGGATCATAAATATATCAGCCATTAAACAACATCTTACATTTCTTTTCACACAATACGTCTCCTTGCAGTATCAACACTAATTCGGCTGACTTTTATATTTGATCCAATTGGTAGATAGGCTGTATTTACACCATAAAGGTGCCCAGCTGATATAAAGGGACACCTAGTGGTTAAAGCATGTTATTGAATTTCATTATTTTTATTATTAGATATTAATAGGATCCCTATAAAGTATATTCATTACTCGTTATTCTCTACTAATAGTTAATTAAAGACTTTATATAATGACTATTTTGCACATCCCTTTCAAGATTTCAAGATTTTCTAAGGTTTATTGACATATCATATAGGCCTACACAACTATGGTGTAGTTATGCATTGAATGCAAAACTTGGGTCGCAGGTTCCTCAATAGTGCATTACAAGACATCTATCAATATGTGTGCATACCTCCAGCAATGTTAACTATGTTGAAGCACTTATTTTAACTGATATTATAATGTATTATACTCTTATAAGATGTATGTAGATATTTCATCTCCGGCCTTGTCAGGTATTGAACAATCAATAAATAAAGAACACAGAATTATTAAATATAAAACACAGAATTTGTATGATTATACTAAATGATTTACAAATAAACACCACTGCATATTTACAACTGTTACACATGCTGATGTAACGCAAATGTTCCAACTTGGGATCAATAAAGTATATCTTATCTTAAGATGATCGATGGCCACTGCCATATTTGCAAAATGTGCCTCTGAACCTTGACAAGTGCATGTTTCAGGCTTATCAATTAATGTAATGTTATCAATTAACAACAGGGGTCACAAACATAAGACCAGCTGTTAAATAAAGCTCTTCTGACCTTAGCTGGCATGTGTGTGTATATATATTAATGCTGCCCATTATGGGCCCAAGCAATTTTCACCCATTTATTAATTATATGTTTTAAATGTGAGTGTTTCCTATCCCCTAAACCTCCAGGGATGTACACAGTTTAATACTGGCAACTTCTTATTATGGGAAATACGAAAACGTCTTTTAAAACTACAACTCCCAGTTGAGACGTGCCATAGATAGAGAACATGTTGCGAAACAGAATAGCCAGCATGTGTAGTTCTGGGGACGGGGTGGGGGAGGGGGGGGACGTGGTGGACCCGTTCAAATCCAGTTTTGGACAGTCTGCCGTGGTTCCATCCCATTTCAAGTGCTGTTCGAGGCTCGGCGTAACCCTCGGAGCACACTCTCCAATCACAGAGCTTGAGGACTATCACAGGGTTTATCAAACAGAGCACATGGTGTAGTCCAAACGATAGCTGGGGATTCTGGGTAGTGTAGTGTCTTCTGCTATCCTTTACTCCGAAAAAATATTTGTTTCTCCGAATCGAAGGGGAAAAATACAAAAGCATTGCACACAATTTAAACCAATCAATGTTGTGTAATTAACAAGGATAATCTGGTGTTTTTTAGTCGATGAGTAGTGCAGATATCACTGTAACATCAATCGACAGTAAGGGGAATACTTACTTCCGGGTGTACAATTCTCCGTTATCCAATGAGAATGGATGCTCACATTGCCTTTAAGGGCAGCCGACACAAACGAATGCCGTGCTTCCATGAGCGTCATTACCAGTAGAAATACATTGCTTTTAAAATCGTGCTGTGCAACACGAAAAAAAGGGGGAAATCGTGTTGGTGAACACGAATCAATAGATTAAAAATCGTGTTGGTGCACACGAAATGCCATGAGACTGGGTTGGAATACAATACATGTCTATATACATTATATACAGTATGCAGGATTTATATTGACAGGCATTATGATTTGTGTATTTAAAAAACAAACATGTGCATTTAACCTTAAAAATGTAATCTATAATCAAATTAAGTGGTATTTTGGTTTTAAGAGGCTATTCACAATGTTTGAAGATGTGTCAGGAGTGTTCTTCTGAGCCTTTTTGATGACTGATTATGATGGTTACGGTTGGTTGGATGCCCATTTTGGATCCTGGGAAATAGTTGATCTCAGAAAGCTGTTTGGTTCCATAGCAGTAACTTGGCTGTTTAGATCCTGAGTGCAGGAAGGGGTGGTTACACAGGGAGGGCCGGAAGGGTTGAAGGAGCATATTCATAATCGTCCAGTTGAAGGGGTCAGTTTCTAATCCATGTCAGAATCAGAGTGACTGTCATAGTCATCAGCTGAAGCCCTGTGCAAGACATTCACATGTTCTGCTCCAGACCAAACTTGAAGGTAACAGGCTCTCGCCTGCAACTTCCTCTCTGTGATGTTCTGCCGCTTTCTGAGGATGGTGCTCTGCAGACCTCTCAACCCCTCTTCACTTAGGACCCAAGGCAAATCTTAAAAGTAAAACACAATAAGATAAAGCCAGTGTTGGAATAACATCATTGTAATAACGTTTTTCTGTTTATGACATTTATAATTTAAATACATGCTTTGCATTGTCTCACTGGAAAGCAGGCAGGACAGCTCTTTCAGGCCATCACCACGGGTTTGAAGAGCTCTCCAATGGTGGTCCATCTCAATGAGAACAATCTTCTTCTCCTCTTGAAGCCTCCTTATTGCATTGACAATGTCAAATGCCCTTCTCTTGGTCTTTAGATCGACAGAGTCTGGATTGCATTCATGGAAGAGACACAATTATGTAAAAAGTATGTCAGACTTATACAGACTTATGTACATACCACTGTGTGGTAGCTGCCATGGCCAAGCGTTCTCCTCCGACAGAATGTTCTCCAAGCAAAGAGTTTCTGTACTTGGAGCCATTCTGTTGTAACTCTCTACAACCGAGGTTAGGATCTCCTTCTCCTTCCTGATCTTGCACCGGATCCTGGCACGAGCTTTGTTGCCGTCTGTATCTTTATAAAGACGCTGAGAGCGTCTCTTTATACTTGCAACCAGGACCTCAATTCTGCTGGCCAAGGCATCAGCATCATCGGTAGTGGTTTTTGTTGATGTTGCTGCTTAGAAATAAGTATGTGGTTTAATACATCATATTAAAACACTTATTAAATAGCTTCACTTCAACATAACCAGTCTAGACACATAGCTTAATTACAATTTGAACTACAGTAAGATATAGCCTAATTGGGATAAAGTAATATTGTACTATTCTTATTTAATTTGTAGTTACATTTGAACAGCATTTCAAACGATAAATTGAATTATGTGAATAGCGAAGCTGTACGTTTAATTTCTTTATAAATATCAGTTAGATGGCAATCTACATTAAAATAAATAGAAAAAACAGTAATACTATAATAATCATCCACTTGTATTGATAATTTTGAGCTGGATAGAGGTGATCACTTTAAGACATTTCCGCTGAACCAGTAATAATTTCCTCACCTTCTGCTCATTCCTTTACATCAGGGGTGGGGAACCTCCGGCCCCCGGGCCGTATACGGCCCGCAAGACCATTTGGTACGGCCCTCGAGGTAATTTAGAAACACACGCAAAAATGAAAAAAATTATAGAACGCAAACAAAATAAACAAGCGAGTGCCTGTTTTTCCTGGCCAAGGTCAGGGTCCTTGAACACAACAAGAGCCTAACGTGTCATCACGTGGTATATGACTCGTCTGACAGGGGTGCAGTTCTGATGGAGAGCACCAGAAATTGCAGTACCCATAAGGAGCCGTACTCATGCCGCAGTTTTTGCGTGGCTGTGTCTTTAGTTGTAAGTCCATCTGTTAATACTGATCATACAGTCAATAACTCTGTTGTTATTAACATCTGGTTAGCAGTGTTGGGACTAACGCGTTACTAGTGATGGGTCGTTCGCGAACGATTCGTTCTTTTTGAACGAATCTTTGAAGTGAACGAGATGAACTGATTCCTCCCACAAAACGATTTGTTTGTTTGAGTCGCCGCCTTCCGCCAAAAACTAAAGAGAAGCTGTTCGCGAACGACTAACTTAAAGAACTGGCGGAAACAGTTCAGAACTGTTTCCTACAGTGTACTGTAATCAGAGCCCTCTCACCTGAGCTCCGACACACACACACACACACACACACACACACACACACACATACACACACACACACACACACACACACACACACAGGAGCGGGACATCCTCCTCAACCTGTCCGCAATAAAGAGGACGGATACCGGAACCGTAGCGTCCAGCTAGCTTAGCGATAAATACACACATCGTTGTATTCTCCTCCCCCTGTCGGCCCTAAAAGCTTCAGATGGTGGATACCTGAGCTCCATAGCGTCCCGCTAATGTGAAACACACACACACAGCGTTAGCGGGACATTCTCCTCCCCCTGTCGGCACTAAAAGCTTCAGAGGGCGGATAGCTGGGCTCCGTAGCGTCCAGCTAGCTTAGCGATAAATACACACAGCGTTGTATTCTCCTCCCCCAGTCGGCCCTAAAAGCTTCAGATGGCAGATACCTGAGCTCCATAGCGTCCCGCTAATGTGAAATACACACACACAGCGTTAGCGGGACATTATCCTCTCCCTGTCGGCCCTAAAAGCTTCAGAGGGCGGATACCTGAGCTCCATAGCGTCCCGCTAATGTGAAATACACACACACAGCGTTAGCGGGACATTCTCCTCTCCCTGTCGGCCCTAAAAGCTTCAGAGGGCGGATACCTGAGCTCCATAGCGTCCCGCTAATGTGAAATACACACACACAGCGTTAGCGGGACATTATCCTCTCCCTGTCGGCCCTAAAAGCTTCAGAGGGCGGATACCTGAGCTCCATAGCGTCCCGCTAATGTGAAATACACACACACAGCGTTAGCGGGACATTCTCCTCTCCCTGTCGGCCCTAAAAGCTTCAGAGGGCGGATACCTGAGCTCCATAGCGTCCCGCTAATGTGAAATACACACACACAGCGTTAGCGGGACATTTTCCTCCCCCTGTCGGCCCTAAAAGCTTCAGAGGGCGGATAGCTGGGCTCCGTAGCGTCCCACTAGCTTAGCCGCTAGCTAAAGGTAAACATAGATGGGTACATACTATAGAATATGAATAAATCGTCACCGATGTAGAGGATATATTTTTTTATTCACTTTGAACTCGGCCAAATGGAGTTTAATGCTTTGGGATTTAAGTTAGGCCACATAGTACGTGCATGGGTTTGAAAGTATAACGTGCTAGCCTGCTGTAATACATCGTATAGTCAGGCACACATTTATGAGAGATTTAACAATAGCCAATTATATTTCTTAAATAATATGTAGCCTATTCCCAGAGCATAATTCATGGGGCAACAAGGTGAGGTGTAAAATGTGTTTTAATATCATACATGTTACGCCAGCAAACTTCTTGTACGGACTTCGGCAGTAGTGAAGACTCACTGAACGAATTAAGTACAAAGACGAATCGTTCGCGAACGTGCAAATCACCAGAAGTCGTTCGCGAACCGGTGAACGAATCAGTGAACGAATCTTTCAAGTGAACTGAATCAAAAGATTCGTGTCCCCGAAGGGAATCGGAATTCCCATCACTACGCGTTACAAAGTAATATTTAAAAATAAATCTTCCCGGGGGAGCATGCCCCCGGACCCCACTAGAGGAGGTTAGGTCCACCCCCCACTAGAGGAGGTTAGGTCGCCCCCACTTAAATCGTGTCCACATGGATAGGAAACGAAATACATTTGCACACATGTTGTGTCTATATCTTTCTGTTGTGGTGGTCATGCCACACCGTGCACGTGCATGCATGCGCGAGTCATGGTAAGATATCTGGATTAAGAGGTTGCTTTTTCTTTGAAAGAAAGGCCAAATTAATGGGCTGTGATTTTAGTATTTTTAAGCAGAGGTCAATCATTTGTACGGCCCTCGGAGGATGTTGAAAAAATGTAAAAGGCCCTTGAGAGGAAAAAGGTTCCCCACCCCTGCTTTACATCATTAACCCAGTCTTGCAGTTGGCTCTCAGTCACTGCCAATGGGCTTCATGGTCTCCAGAGCCTGCATCTGGCTTTGCAGAGCTTTGGTGGCCTACAATGTCAAACAACCAGAGATAACAAGAAACAAAGGTTCAGGCCACAGCTTTGAGTAATGCTAACACAGAACACTAAGTATCTTAAAAGATATTTTTTATGTCATCACCTTCTGATATCGATGGGACAGTGAGGTGGCCAAATTGTTGATTTTCTGCTGGTTCCAGCGCATGGCCAGTAGAGTCAGCATGTCTGTGCGTCCTGAAAAGACAGAAAATATGATGTTACTACACCCCTAACTCATTTACCTATGATCGAACTAGTTGAGTATTTGGTCATCTCACCTGCTTTGGACATGTGTTTTGTTGTTACTGCAATCCTTGAGAAGAAGGCATTGCACTGTTCAACTTCCTCCCCAAGTGTTAAGCCAGCCCCATCCTGATACGCCCCACTCCATTTCACCTGGTAAATAAATAAAGTAAAACATAAACAAAAAAAGCTGAAAGAGATAATTTCTAGGGTTGTCAGTCGATTAAAATATTTAATCGCGATTAATCGCATGATTGTCCATTAAGTTTATCTTTCTTTCACTCTTATATTGCAGTCCATCACTCACTTTGTTCTGTTCAGTGCGAGAATTGAGCTGGAGCTTGTCCTGCCAGGAGTTTAAATCTGGGCTGAAATGGTGTCAGGGCCATTCTCATACACATGCAGGTGCTCATTGGTTACAGTGATGCAAACACAGGTATGGTGAAAAAAGAGAGAACTATTCGAAGCAGAAAAAAAACAGCGTAATATACCATCTGACAAAGGCCTGTGCTATAATGCTTCAATTAACTGTTCTTTATAATATACTCAGATCAATAGGAGACAGAGATGTTCAGTTATAAATCAAGGGTTTTTATTATTATTTACAGCAGGGGTGAGGAACCTTTTTCCTTTCAATTTTTACAACATCCTCCGAGGGTCGTACAAATGATTGAATTCAACCTCTGCTTAAAAAAACCAAACTCACAGCCCATTCATTTGGCCTTTCTTTCATGCTGTGCAAATAAAAAAGAACCTCTTAATCCAGATATCTCACCATGACTCACGTATGCATGCACGTGCACGGTGTGGCGTGACCACCAAGACAGAAAGATATGGAAACAAGATGTGTGCAAATGTATTTAGTATCCTATCCATGTGAACATGATTTAAGTGTGGGGGGGGGACCTAACCTCCTCTAGGGGGGTCCGGGGGCATGCTCCCCCGGGAATATTTTTTTTTAAATATTGAAGTTAAAAGCATCAGTCTGGTGCACTTTGAGAGCAACATGAATAGATCTATGGATACATCTCTCAACACCCATATGGAGCAGAACTGTAAGCATATTTTTCTTTTTGGATATTTTACAAATCACTCCCCTTTTAAACTCTATTCTTGTTATTTTTAACAACTTTTTTGTTACTGTCATATAGTATTTTATACCTGTTTTTCATTTAGTCTCATTAATAACTATATTGATCATATCAAGGTGTGCCTTAACCTCACTGAGCTGAGGTTATTTGAGCCTCTCAGGAGAGAGCTCTCTTCCACCTGGTTGTAGAAAAGCTCTTTAAATTCGTTAGCATAGCTAGCTAACCAGATGCTAACAACAACAGATCGCCACTGTGCTTACAACTAAAGACACAGCCACGCAAACACTGCGGCATGTGTACGGCTCCTTATGGGTACTGCAATATTTGAAGAGCTGGAGCGGTGTTCCGGTGCTCTCTGTCAGCACTCCGTCAGCACTCTAGTCTACACTCCTTTCAGACGAGACATATACCACGTGATATACACGTTACGCTCGTGTTGTGGTCAAGGAACCTGTCCTTGGCCAGGAAAAACAGGTACTCGCTCGTTTAATTATTTTTGCGGTCTAGATTTCTTCTTCTTTTTTTAAGTGAGAAGTTGTCCGTCAGTCGGACTGACCATTGCCAGCTGCAATGGATCATTGATCCACCAGGGGGTGCAGTGGGGTTCCACACTGGAGCTCATGTGAAATAAAGTCAGATACAGTACGCTGGATGTACAGCGAAACTTTGTTAAGGTCCATATGTCACGGATATCATACTCTGTGCTAAATAAGAGACATGTAATCATTTACAAAACATCACCATGTTGTTATTTAACAAAATAATGTTGTTTAGTCGAAAAAAACGAACGGGAGGAAATGCAGCCCGGCTCTCGATTTTTAATCCTAATTTAATCATCATCTTCACCACGATCATTTATGTTTATGTTCGCCGAAATGACAGGACAGGAGAGTGTGTGCACCAGTCTGCCTTGATCTATGAATTCATGTCCGTGACACTCACTGCTGCCCACAGCTGTTTTATAGAAGGAAAACCTCCTTCACTTCATGAAAGTGTTTTAACCACTCACACCTCTACACACACACACACACACACACACACACACACACACACACACACACACACACGACATGAAATCACTGACAAATATGAATATACTGTATTCAACTTAATTAAAACGTTATTAACGTGCCTAAACTCAGTAATTCACAAAAAATATTTATATTTTAATGGAGCCTCGTCGGCAGATCAGGATCCCAACCATGGATGTATAATAAGAACTGGATACAGCGTGGGAGGCGGGGCCTAATTCATTCCTATGAGAGTTGCTCATTAGCGCATGATGATAAAATGGCCCAACTTTTGAGAGAGCGAAACGTCACATATTACCCGGCATGCCTGAGAAGTACCCGTATGTGCGCTCATAGCGCATGCGCAACTTTAACCAAAATGCTCGTTCACATCAAGCACGTCAATTTGCGTACACGTAACAGCACCGCACGTTCATGACAGCTTGGTAATGATTTGTTATTATGATGGATTTGATATTAACGAGGCAGCAGCTAGCGGCTAGCTAGTAATTATGCTAATGTGCACATCAATCGTTATGTAATTATATTACGCTGTAACAGGATCTAGTGATATCCAAGCAACAGAGCTTCATTTAGCATGAAAGAATGATTGCACTGTGTATATATATACTTATAATAATAAGTAATATTAACTTTATTTAATACAACATTTACGGTACAAGATTTAATCATACAGCCCATGTAGTATGATAATGAATTACAGCAAACATGTGCAATATATCCATTATTACAGCTCCGTGGGATGGCAGTAAGACGATATGGGTCCGTTCTTATTGTGCATCCATGGGTAAAGATAAACGCAACTCACATTGGTTTCTCAAACAGCATCTCTGTAAATTACGTGTATTCACTGAATTTCACTCTCTGCCTTTAACGGCTCGTTGTAGCTCCAATAGCTCCAGCCCCCACCCTCCCTGTGAGCACAGTGTAACACGTAACATGAACGTGCCGGGTGGCGCGGTCCCGTGGGTTAGATGCGCGTTCATAATGCAGAGGGAAATAACTCTCAGAATAACGTTATTAGCACATAACTTGAGGAACGAATGTTTTTGATAAGGGCTATACAAGTGTTCATACTGGGTAGTTTATTTAGTTTAAAATAAATTATCCAACGATTTACAGACCATTCTTTCCCCATGTAAGTCAATGGGAAAAAGTGTTTCCGGGCCTGGCAACCAAGTGTAGTACTGCCATTTGGCCAGCACGAATATTTTCATCTGAGTCCGGCGCACTTCCTGGGGGCTTGATCCCAACGCGTAGCGGAGGGATCTTGAGCTGAATGAAGGGTGTTATTTTCCCCATAAGGAACAAGTCGCTGCATATTATCCCGCTTATTACATGGCCACATTCTCAACAAAGTAACGACATGACTCCCAATATTAATTGAAATGCTTTTATGGATTTAGAAAATGTTTTTATTGATTTAAAAAATAGTTGTATGTATTGATTTAAATTGACATGCATCCGCTAAGAAAAATAGTCCGTTGTTACCGTTTTTTAAACAGTCAGAATGAAACGGCAGCTCTCAGCTGTGTATTTACACACCTAATGGCCCATCAACCACAGCTCTCTCCCCCCCTCCCCCCCTGATCTTTCTTCTCCAGCAGCTAAATTAACTGTAGGTTACTCTGATGCGGCTTTCACACCAGCGCTTTTCCCTTTCTAGCTCCGTGCTAGAGCTTTTCTGGTTCAGCTCCGGTTTCCCTTTTCTGCTCCCGCTCTGGTCACACCGCCCAGAGCCCGACTGGTGGCGCTGCTGCGTCAGACGTCACCGTTTACATCGCTGATTTGCTCCCCAACGGCGTTACGGTGCACACAACAACAACAACAACGGGGAACTGCGTCGGGTCGATGATCGTGTTGCTTGTAATCACACAAAGCCAGATTAAATTAAATAACGACTACTCCAACCTTATGCTTTTCTCCAGAGTGCCGTGGTTAATTGTTTATTCATGTGTTTCTGCGGCATTTACCGACCGCTGCAGTGTTGGCTGCTCTTCCACGGGAGTTTATTCTCCCGTTAGCTCCCGGTTAGCTCACACTGCAGCAGCCGCTGTAAAGTATTCACTGTCCGACTCACACAAGCAGCTGATACATATCCCCAGTTCCCCTTAAGTGAATGTGTGTCAGTCTGAATTGACGCTGTTTGGCATCACAACGCTGTTATGAAAGTTTCTCTGGTGTAAAATGGGTGATGTTAGCATAGCAACCGAAGCTAAACTGACTACTTGCTATTGCTATCCTATTGTGGCATAAACCGTTTTCTACAGGCACATTTTACCGGCGTATTTTTATTATGATTCTACTTGTGATAGTCGGACACGACAACCTGTGCAGCCCATGTATTGATTCCATCCGATAGCTGCTATAATACAAAACAAAACGTCTGCCTCTCTCCACAATGATCAATAACAGTGAACGGATGGTCAAAGTAAGGTACAAATAAACAGAATCACACGAAGCCTGGTTAGTGTTGCCTGACTTTATAAAGTGTGTTTATAAGCACTACTGCTTGTAGGCAGGCATGACAGTCGACCCATGTTCAGGGGAGGTGGGTTTAGTTTCCTGCATGCCTCGACGTAAGAGAGACGTAAGCGACGCCACCTCTTAGCTCCGAAGCTCTTGCCTCTAGACCGACAATTTTTTGGAGCTGGAAGTGAACCGGATTCCGGAGCTAAGAGGCGGCGCCGCTGCGGTGTGAACAGGAAAAACCGGCATTTTCCAGGCTCCAGCTCCGAGCCGGAGCTGAAAACGCGTTGGTGTGAAAGGGGCACGAGTGACAAGCTTACAGTTAGACACAACACTGTCATTGCAAGTGACCCTCAGTTAGTTGACTTTTATGTTCAACTGCTAAATTCGTTACTGATAAAAAAGGGCTTCTACTGTACCTTACCTTAACACTAGAACCGCCAGAGGTTTTTGTATAGGCCTACCTAACACCGTCAAATCCCGCTATTAGAATGCAATTTTTAACAACATAGGGTGCTACATAACACACTTTCAGGAAAAGTCACGGACTGGGAGACTTTAATATTTTATTGAAAAAAAGTTACATTGCACACACACAACACACATCACACAAATTGACCCGATTGGCGGTTCTAGTGTTAAATAAACTCACTAATGAATGAAACCAGTTCAATACGCATTATTCTTATTTTTATCATTCTTTATGAGCGCAGAAATAGTCTTAAAATCAGACCTGTTTTTTAAATGAAATCTGACGGCAGGCAGTTAGCTCTGATCACCTGATAAATGCGCCACACCTAATCGCTGGCCATTCAGCCACAGAGCTCCCTCTATACAAATCAAACTGTAGACGGTGTGAAAGCACCTATTGTTTTAAATAATGGTCGGAATGTGACCTGTGAGCCTTCTGAATTACCGTGGGACAGCACATTCTAAACTAAAATGTTCAATCAATAAAGTAACATCTTATCTTAATAATATCTTCATATTAATAATAATAATAAATCATACAGTATGTGTCCGAAAGGGAGCAGGAGGAAGCAAACACAAAAATATACAAAAAATATACTGCATATTAAAGCAAACGATTGTAAAAGTAAAAGTATGAGCATAACAAATAAAGAAGTGTAATGTAAACATTTACATTATTATGATTATTTAATATATAAAGACTATATATTATTGAATTACAAGATTAGATATACTTTAGTTCAGGGGTGTCCAACCAGTCGATCGCGATCGACCGGTCGATCGCGGGGAGATTCCCAGTCGATCGCGAGATGTGTCTAAAAATAGAACAACAATATTCTGTTTTATCGTTAATGTCCTATAACATAATCTTCCTGTGCCAGAATTATGTACTTGAACGCATCAAAGCTTTGTGATTGGCCGGCGTGATCCCATGTGTCGGGGCGTGGCTGGTGGGAAGTGGGCAGTGCACTAGTTCGTTAACGTTGTCCGTGTCAACACCAGGAGTGACAGTCCGCACACACACAAGACCACAATTATGGCTGAAGCAAAAAAGCCCAAAATATATAATTTCACTCCGAGTGGGAGGATGATTATTTTTGTATCTATTCCAATTCAAAGTCCATCTGTCTCATCTGCAATGCGAGCGTGGCTTTATCGAAGAAGGGTAATTTAGGAGCGGCATTTCAAAACAGTGCACAAACGTTACGAGACGGAATTTCCTCCTAATTCTGCCCTATGCTCCCAAAAGGGGAGGGGCCTGAAAGGACAGCTAAATGCACAGCAGTCCATTTTCACCAGGACCAACAACAAGAGCAAGGCTGCTACCAGAGCATCTTATCGTGTCAGTCACGTTCTTGAGAAACACATGAAGTCTTTCAAAGACGGCGAAGTTGTGAAAGAAGCATTCCTGGAGGCTGCCGACGCGCTTTTGGGGGACAGTAAAAATAACAGTAGCATTTCAACAGGTTTTTGATATAATAAAAACTCAAGTTAGATACCGTTATTAATCAGCTGTAAGTTTTAGTTTGTTTGAACTTATTCATTATAATTATTGTACAAAATGGTATAAGAATGCAAACTTAAATTGATTATAGTCATCAATTCAGTTTAAGAAACTAGTGTTGCTTGCATCCTATTTTAAAAGGCATTTCTTTTTATAATCTACTAAAATGCAACAAAAAAGGGTTTGATTCTATTAATTTTGTCTTTTTTATTGCACTTTGGCAGCAGATTCCTGTGTAGCTTCAGATCTGAGTTGTCTTATTAGTAAGCCTAATTTATACTTTTGTAGCAACACTATTTTTATATAATGGCAAAGAAAGGGTTCAGAGTCTTTTCTTTTCTTCCTGTGTCATATGTGGCAGCACTGTTCAATGCTTCTTGAAAACATTACCCACTGTAGTGACGTGTGAATAAACTCCAACTCTGTATCAACAACACTGTTGTGTAACTTCAGTTAAATACTTGTATGTGTGTAGATTAGAAAGAGGTAAGATAAAGGATCTGCAGTATTTTATGAAGTATTAATCGTACAAAGGTCAGTTTTATACAAGTAGTGTGTATTTACCTGGTAGCAGGCTGTCAGTAATGGCTACGCCTCTCTATTTGGACTGGTAGATCTCGGCAGACTGGCAACTTTAAAAGTAGCTCTCGGTTCAAAAAAGGTTGGGCACCCCTGCTTTAGTTGATCTAAAATATTGATGTGTTCAAATGCTCTTCAAAACACAACTGCAAGTCCATGAAACTTGTCTTTCTGTATTTGTGAATGAAGCGCCATCTCCTGGTTAAAACCTGAAATTGAAAATCTGGCAACGCCCTCTTGGAAAATAGTGGGAGGGCTTAACATTCCTCGATACTGGTCTTAGGCAGGTCGTAGGCAGGAAGCTGTAAGCTGGAGTCTGAAATGAGGTGCTACATCTGTACTGTATGCAGAAGTATTATTTTAAGCAACACATTGGGTTGACTAAACACTCAACTCAAATGTAATTAAAGTCAGATCCACTCGTGTCTTAGACGGGGCAGTGATATCATAAAACTGTTGTACGCTTTCAAACACTCGGTAGTTTATTTATTTGTTAACCAGTTGTTCTGTATTCACCTTGCAGGTGCAACTATGTGGCTTGTATCCTGGATTATATGTTTAAGTCATGGATGTTTAAAGTTCATATTTGTCTAATATTAGTTTACTTTTCATTAATGAAGTATGACGCCGCGCTGTCCCTATTTGTGATTGGTCAAATGTAGCTAACCCCGCCCCTTTCACGTGAACGCGCTCTTAGCTGGACAGAGAAACCCTGGCTTGATTTACAGAGTTGATAACCAGCGTCGTAGGACCGCTTAGCGAGATCTCGTTTGTTAGGGTTAGTTAAGATAACTCAAACATATCCAGGGTCTGTTGAACTGGCTTCGTAGTACAGTTTACAGGTGGCTGCATAGCAGCGCTAATGTCAAAGACACAAACATTATACATTATATTTTTTATTTTACCAGGATGCAGTGACAAAAATATTTGGGAAGGCTTAGCCTTCCCTAGCCTACAGCACCCGCCGCCCCTGATTACGTAGACACAAAATACATACCAACAGTCTCTGGAGCAAAGGCCAACTCATGGCTAGTATCAGGCGCATCCAAGGGAGGATCAATTCTCCGACAAGGACCAGCTGTACCAAAAACAAATCAACAAGATTAAAATGCAATTGTCCCTGTTACCCATAACTGCACAATGCACAAGCAGTCATATATTTTCAGTTCAGGCCCCATAATCATAATGAATTGACTTTGATTGTCAACAATTGTTATTGTTGGTTTTAGTTTGATGTTGATACCTAAACATCAAGGTATACATATATTCCTTTATCTGATAAACTCGCAGGGTAGTGACTGTCACTACCCGATCTGCAGCTCTGCCCGATCTGCAGTGCACATGTGCGAGATGGTCCGCCATATTGGACAACCCAAGTAGGACACTTGACACAGTGGCTTTTGGCAAAGCTCAAAAAGAAAACTCGAGAGAGAGAGATGAGTTATTGTTATTACAACGTGACTTCTCTATTATTTAACAACTCTTTTTATTGGGTTCTTTTATTTGGGGTTAAGTACATTGTCAGAATAAGTGAGAAATGGATTTAACTTCTGTTAGACAGCTATCATACTGAATACATATTGACTGTGAATGTATGCAAAAATGTATGGCATATAGCTGTCTAACAGAAGTTAAATCCATTTCTCACTTATTCTGACAATGTACTTAACCCCAAATAAAAGAACCCAATAAAAAGAGTTGTTAAATAATAGTGAAGTCACGTTGTAATAACAATAACTCATCTCTCTCTCGAGTTTTCTTTTTGAGCTTGTTGTCCAATATGGCGGACCATCTCGCACATGCGCAGTACCGATCGGGCAGGGGGAGGTGACAACCGCAACTCACCTCCCTCTGCTCCCAGCGCTCTGCTGCCACACACCGGCCGTCTGCGGAACTGCAGCCGGAGGAACTCGGGACAACTTGTTATGTGTGGGGTCCTATGGTGGGGTCCCAAAACTGACACGGGAAATAGATTTAAAAGAAAGAAATAATAATAATATTAATAATAGGAACAGTGAAATACAATAGAAATTAATACTAATTTAAGTATGACACATTTATGTACTAATTTTTATTTCTTGATCTGTTTGTTTGTAAGTAGGCTATATCTCATTTACTTTCCCTATTCATTTATTTTTGCATATTTTTGCATGTATTTATTTACACATTCACTGTTTATACTTATTCCCGCATTTGGACCTTTTTTATATTTATGTACTTGTGCACATAAATAATGTTTCTAATTATTTACAATTAAAAAATATATATATTCTGCGTTACTTTAGCCAACACTTTTATAAGGCCACACGACACACGACACATCAATTCACATCTACAGATCACTCCTAGCGTGTGAAAATGTTTGTGAAAAACGTGTGCAAAGTCTCCGAAAACGGAGCAGTGGCTGTGATGCTAGCTTTGCTGCTAGCGGTTAGTTGTTATTTTTTATGTTTGAATGTTAAAAAATAACAATCGACAGTGTAAACATAATTATGTAAATAACCCAATTTGTGTTCTGTGAAACGGAAAAGGATTTTACATTGTTTTTGTTACTTTCGTTGCAGTGTCTTAAATGTAATGTAGGTTAACTTCCTGTTTGAAGTTGTTGCTATGGAAACAACATGACGGAGAAAAAAGTAATATCTTCAACATATAATAACGGACAAAGTAGAGAATGAAGTGTAGGCTATGCCTGTTTGAAGTTGTTGCTATGGAAACAACATGACGGAGAAAAAGTATAATCTTCTACATATAATAACGGACAAAGTAGAGAATGAAGTGTAGGCTATGCCTGTTTGAAGTTGTTGCTATGGAAACAACATGACGGAGAAAAAGTATAATCTTCTATAATAACGGACAAAGTAAAGAATGAAGTGTAGGCTATGTTTAAATGTTCGGAATTTGACCGTGTATGATGACCCTCTTGAGTTGCCTTACAATATGACGGATATGACGGATGACGGATGCGACGGAAATACACCCGAGCAGATATGGTACCCCGAGCAGATATGGTACCCCGAGCAGATATGGTACCGACACCGGCCAAAAAGTTTCAGGAAGACTGATCGTCTGTACAAAAGGTATACTACGTCATGCCATGTTAAATGTGATGGATTGAAAAATCAGACACAATTGTAGAACAATTTCTGGCTATATTACGTAGCCTACATCCATGTAAATAATTCATTACCCAGCATGCATCATCTCAACTTCACATAAGAGAAAAAAATGCCTATAAGCCTATTATTTTTGCCTAACTGTCACCGAGGCCTATCACAGAGTATGAAAATTACAATTTTGTCATTTTTTATAAACTATATATAAAGAGCATAATGTGTTGCAATGACGTCTCGCACCATATGTTTCAGCTGAGAACGGAATGCGCTCGTTGAATTTCGATGCAGCGGGGAGCGTTCTCATGGCGTCTATTATCAACGCCATGGGAGGTCTATGAAGGTATATGGGACGCCATGCCCGTTGAAAACTGACGCTCAAGGGGTACCCTGTGCGTAATGGTGTGACGGGGAGGGGCCCTAACCGTCTGTCAATATGTGACGAGTTGGGAGTGAGAACGTGTTGGTGTGTATCATGGTAGTGACGATCCAGAATCTTGACTTTTGCAGCCTTGGCTCTATATAACGACATGCATATTTGCACACAAGTTCAACTTAAAAAATAAAATAAAACTCAGACCCTTGGTAAATTAAGACAGAAACAAGTATCTAATAATAAAAAAGCCCAAAATATCATAGTGAGGCAGTTACACCTGTCTGTCAGTTAGGAAACCTGCTTTAGGCCCATAACATCCCATAATGTAAAACACAGATAAAGCAGTAAAAGCAAGCAGGTTTCTATTATTGATTTCACTTACTTAACATCTCTGTATTACAATATTTTAAATCTTTCATCAAAAAAATGTTTGGGAGCTATGAGAAAAAGGTTTTGATCTTTTTTTTTTTATTAAGTGTTAATCGTAAAACTCATTTTGGCCATGCAATAAACACAAGGTAAATGAATAAAAACAAAGAAACACGTTACGTACATGTTGCACTGAGAAGATCTGTTTCTTTTCATTTGTTCCTGACAGGGCTGTTCAGTTCCTTGTTTCTATGTCATCAAAGGGACTAAATGATTGTTACAATTTGTTGGTGGTGTAACTAAGTACATTTACTCAAGTTCTGTACTTAACCCTTAAGAGTCCCTTAAAGGCCATAAAATGCCACCTTCACAAAAACTGCTATAAAAATATGATATATTATGTATTTCCTCTTTAAAAGAGTCAATCTTTTAAAACTACTCCAGCCTGACATACACATATGAAATATGAATTATATTTTGGGAATTTTAACCCTTTAAATGCCAGTTTGTTGAAAAAACTCCAGTTTTTTTATTGAAAAGAACAAAAAACTAGAATAATTTAAAAAAAAAAATTTCAATGAATATTTGATTATTGTTATTATTAGGTCCCTAGATTGGTCGATGATTGAACCAGGGCCAGTTTTCTCCTGAGCAGCTCCTCAGCCAGTGCGAAGGACGTGACATTTTTTTCACAGCTAATGATGTGTCCCTGGAGCCCCTCTGTCATCTCCAGGACCACCCTCATCCCCTGGTTGACTTCAGAAGGACTGCCAGCTGCTTTGCCTGTATACACCTGCAGTCTCCAGGCATAGGATGATTTTACATCACAGTTTGCCCAAATCTTTATACCGTATTTGGACTGCTTTTTTGGCATGTACTGCTTGAAGCTGCACCTGCCTCTGAATGGGACGAGCTGTTCATCCACGCAGACGTCGCTGAATGGGCTGAACAGCATCGGCAGGCGGTGCGTCCACATATCCCAGACTTTGCGGAAGGCAGCCAGCTTGTCATCACGGCGCCGCGGTCGGGATAGCTTGTCGTCGAACCGCAGTGTTTGGCTGATTTGGTGAAACCTCTTGTGGGACATCGTGGCTCGGAAAATGCTCCGTCCCGATTTCTCACTCCAGAGGCTGAGGGTCGATTCATTTTTTGACCTGTAAACACCGGCCAAAATGAGCAGCCCCACGTAAGCCTGCAGTTCCTCTGTGTCCATATCTCGCCACTCTGCAATTGACCGTCTCCCATGCAGGCTTGTCATGGACACAATATGCTGCAGGATGTCATCTGTCAGCAGCAGTGCAAAGCTGGATGCCGGGTCACTGATTCGGGCGACAGCATAGTGTGTTGGTCCCGGGCTCAAACTTCTGGCTGCTGGGACGTAGCGGAGCGTCTCAGTGTTTGTGGGAGACCAAAACACTTTACCATTTTTTTAAGTCCATCCTGCAGCTGCTTCCTCCAACTCCCCTCCGCTCTCAGTTTCAGATGAGTCTGAGTTGGACTCCAGCTGGTCTGTTCCCACCTCTGAGGCATCCTCCGTGGACTCTGAGGCCTCTTCTGTGTCAGCCTCAGAGTCCACGGAGGAGGATGAGGAGCCATCCTCGCAATCAGAGTGCATGATGATGTCCAGAGCCTCCTGTGTGCTGTAATGTCTTGCCATCTCCAAAAAGACTACTCCTGCACTGATAGTAATTCAATCAGGAGAGACGTTGATGTATGAAATACATATTTATTACTGGGACACATCATATGAATGAAATAATGATTGCCAGAATTGAGACAGGAGAATGGAATGGTGTTTGGCGATTAGGCCCCGGTTTGCAGGATTATCATTCAGGAGGGGAAGAACCGCTCCGAAGAAACCCCCAAAGAAGTGAAGTATGACATACTGAGCTGTAATGAGTTTCTTACCTTGTGGGCTGACTGCGGTGATCTGTGGATGAAATGAGAGATTAACATGTGGATTAAACAATCGGCCGGAATCACTGCCGGGTTTACTGTACATCATAAGATGCTTGACCCGAGAGTCGACGGCCGGAATCAGCGCCGGGCTTACGAGAACACTACCACTAAACAACGGCCGGAATCACTGCCGGGCTTACTGTACATCATAAGATGCTGACCTGAAGGTCAACGGCCAGAATCAATGCCGGGCTTACGTACTACCACTAAACAACGGCCGGATCGCTGCCGGGCTTACTGTACATCATGAGATGCTTGACCCGAGAGTCGACGGCCGGAATCAGTGCCGGGCTTACGTACTACCACTAAACAACGGCCGGAATCGCTGCCGGGCTTACTGTGCATCATAAGATGCTTGACCCGAGAGTCGACGGCCGGAATCAGTGCCGGGCTTACGTACTACCACTAAACAATGTTTACCATAGGTAAGCTGGAGAGATCTTGGATTGCCGGCGCAAGCCGATGTCCGGGCGAAGAGGGAGATGTAGACAATGTAATGCAGCTGTTAGCTTGAGTACAATAATGCATGAATATCATAACCTGGCTTATCATAAGCCATGTGAGCATGAAACCAAAATATAAATGAAGTGCAATATGCGCAGCATAAAATGATGTATGCTTAGGTAAATACTGAAACGTGACCCATGATATAGGACTAGCTTAATTAGTAGTTTATTTACACCACGGTGAGACATAGATGCTGATGTGCTTGATTGGGTGATTAGACTGTCTTCTATCATCTTACATGAACTTCTCTTTCTCCCTGAAAGAAACCCCCCAAAACCAACGGATGGGGCAGCATCCGTGACTGTGTTGAAGCTTGAAACTGCGTTACTTACTGAGCATTGTAACGGGTAGTAGTTACCCGAACTGCATTAGAAATGCGTTACGTTACTTCGTACGGCAAAGTAATACGTGTACTGAAACTCCATACTGTACACCCGACACTGCCTGGAACTCACCTTAATCCTGAACTAAAGGCAGCAATGCATATAACGAACATCTCGTGAATTTGTTGCAAACTGCCTCTTGCCAGCGCTACCCTGGCGCCTGTTTTTAAAGGTGAGGCGCAGGGAAAAGAGGCGAGAGCCTGGGCTGTGCAATGAACCTGCTAGCTGCCTATGGCGCGTTTCCACTGCAGCGGGTAGCTCGCTTTAAGCGTGCCGAGCCGTGCGGGGCCCGTTTTTGGTTGCGTTTCCACTTGGCCTAGTACCGGCTAGCGGGTCCTAATTCACAGTTTTTCTGGCCCCATAAAATCGTGGTTCTAGGGCCAGGAACAACCAGGCTGAGTCGGGCTGAGTATGCTAAACTAGAGAGAGAATCGCTAGCAAGGGGGCTACAACTACAACAAGATGAACATATTTTACAGTGATTTAATTGTAATACACGTTTCAAAATGATGCCGAAGTAACAACATACTGATACCGGTTAGTAAAAACCATGAATTAATGCTTTGACAAGTCTGCAGACAGACGGCAGGCGAAAAACCCTTTTAAAATGCGTGTTTTCTAAATGGAGCTTGGCTAAGCTAACGTTATCTCCGACCGTCCACACTCACAACAACGGCCTATACAGACATAAATAAACCAGCGACTGTATTCTCCATGACACAGGCAGTCTGTGGTTTGTACTTGTTTAACTTTTGTCTAGTTTCTGAACAGATATGAAGAGCTGTGAGCTCTGAGTGCTAAGAGCTAACGGCTGTGTTGTTTTTCTGGGGCACTCATTGAAGATGACGTCACGGCTCCGCCTACACTGCGTTACTATAGTAACTACCCCAGCATTAAAGTGAGCCGGGCCTAATAAGGTCTAACCAAACCGAGCGAGGCCGAGTACCCATCATCCCGAAACATAGGAAATTCCTGCGTTTCTCATTTCAGGGAATATCAGACCAGACAATCGTCTGCCGTTCGGATATTTCCTGGCTCCTCCCATTTTTGTGTAGAGAAGGCTGGAGCCGCTACACAGAGGAGGGATGAGAGTGTGGTTTCCTCTGGACGACCTGCTATTTGCTGGCTCGCTCCAGGGAGGAAGTCGCTTTACAGACGGTACATCTCGTATCGCATCTGTCAAAGCCTGGGTTTCATAATAAATTGGAAGAAGAGCTGTCCTCTTCCCTCTCAGACAAACGTTTATCTGGAGTGGAATTAAACTCAGCCAGCAGAGCGCGGCTCTCGCGGCAGCGAGTGGAGAAACTGACAGCTCTTCTCCGGCATGTCACAACCCACACAGCCCTCTCCGTGACGCAGCTGCTCGGCGTTGGCGTCAGCTGGTCACGTGGGGATTCCCCTGGGTCTCTTCCAACAGGAGGACACTCCAGAGGTGGTTCATTCGCTGCAGAAGCCTGCTGTTTTAACCTATTGGTTTATAAACTGCAGAGCTAGCGGCATTCCTCTGTCCCAGATATGCCTCCTACACACGGTCATAATAAATCCACGAGCACCGTTATAACGCCTCGTGTGGACAGCATACACACACCTCTCATCCTCTGGGCGTGTACGCGCCTCATGATGAGAGACGGAGTGAAATGCAGCGTGTGGAAACTCCCTCGCAGCCCTTTTGCCTCACGGGCAGCGGCGGTGATGGCGTGGCTCGTCACCATGACGACCAGTGGCGGATTTAGGATTGTAGGAGATCCGGGGCTTAGCCCAGGAGTTGTTGGGGGGGGGGGGGGGGGGTACAGTGCTATTTTTTATAAGTGGGGGGTGGACCGAACATCCTTTAGGGGGGTCGTCGCCTCCTCTCGGGGGGTCCGGGGGCATGCTCCCCCGGGAAGATTTTTTTTTAAATATTGAAGTTGAAAGCATCAATCTGGTGCACTTTGAGAGCAACATTAACCCTACCTTAATAATACCTTAAAGCGGACAAAAGGCACTGGAGAACACTCATTAACACCCTTTAATGAAGCAAACTAATGCCTTAACTCACTCAAACAGTCGTTTACTTATTAAGGTGAAACGAATGTGCGTAGAGTTTTAAAGGATGCGGATAGTCTCACCTTGATTCTGGCGCATTGCTTATCGTTTTATAGATCTATTCTCATCCACCATCTTTGTTTGTGACGTAAAAAATGTGTAAGAGTCACGTTTCTGAATCGGACATTCTGAGTGGATGCAGTCACAGCCAATCGGAGTCTGATTCAGAGGGTTGCCTGTCAGTTCCGTTGTTATGTGTACTGAAACGAGAGCCGGTATAATTCCACACGCGAAAACAAAATAAAAAATGGAATATGTTATTTTAGTGTCTTAAAAGTAGACTGAGGTATGAAGGGTTAACGTTACATCTTAGGATAATTTTTAGTCATGTTCTGTATACATACTAACATATGGGTATACTTAGTGTGGTTACTCCATGTTTACTAGCTATAACATTAACGTCACATCACCCTTTTTCACTTCTTACTCAGTCAGCCAGAGTGCAGATATCACCATTAGATTCACAAACCTGAAACATCATCCATTTCTTCACTGCTGGTGATGACATTGTTGTCAGCTGCTGATACTGCTGCTGCTGTAGCTTGTGGCGCCTGCTTCGATGACAATAACTTTCTAATATCCATAACTGTATAGGCTATTAGCTTAAAACTCGTCAGGCACTAGGAAGGATCACTTCTACTTCAGGACAGGCTACGCAGTACGCAGGCTAATGTCCCGCAGCGGATGTCTCTCTGGTGGACTCCAGTACTGCACATTACTCCCGAGACGTTTTTAAAAAATTAAAAAAAATAGAATTTTTTTTTATTTTTTTTAAGTGAAACATCCGGGGCTTTTCAGAAAACATCCGGGGCTTGAGCCCAAGTAGCCACCCCCCCGGAGAACATTAATGTGCACTCCACCAGAGGAATTTCCTCCTCCACGGCTTTGCACGGAGGAATGTCAGTGGAAGATATTTGCACGGCTGCATCTTGGTCTTCCCCCTGTTCATATATTCATTTTTATTTGAGGGATGTCTCCCTTTTCTCTCTGACACACCCTGTACTGGGTGTCCTGTCGGAGTGAGTGACGTCAGGGATCCAGCTGTGCGCCTCTCTCCTGCCTCTCCGCACACAGAGAGCGGCCCTTTTCCCCCTCGTATGAGAGGGATGTTCCCTTTACTCTGACACACTTCGTACGGAGTGCCTGGTCAGAGTGAGTGACGTCAGGGATCCAGCTGGGCGCTCTCCTACCTGTCTGACACGGAGAGAGCGGCTGTTCCCCCTCTATGATCGCAGGACAAGGTGGGACCTTCGTCTCTACTTTCTCACAGCGGCTGGTATGTATTGTTCCCAGCCTTCACCCCGTCGGGAAGATAGGCATGTTTTGCTATGTTCCAGGGACGGTGATGCGCCATTACGCATGGTACAACAGGCAGGGGGTGTTATTGAGCAGGTGTGTTTGTGCTTCTAGTGCCGGACGGACCAGTGGGGCGCAGACTACATCATGCTTCGCCCTTAACCCAATAGCGTTAGCCTTAGAGGGCGAAGCCATATACGAAATAGAACTGAGGTTACCTACTGTAACCCAGCTTCTATGAGTAAATGGCGCAGCCCTCTAAGCGCTGGGCCCCACTGGCTCTACGAATAGCTGAAGAAAAGTTATATTGTATGGGAGCAGATTGCCGGGCTCCCTTCCTATTTATACCGGAAGGAGGCCCGAGGGTGGGGCCCACCTGGCGGGTGGGCGTGGACTACAAGTGTTTCAGTGCTGCGCGGGGGCGCAGAGGGATAACCCAATAGCGATAGCCTTAGAGGGCTGCGCCATTTACTCATAGAAGCTGGGTTACAGTAGGTAACCTCAATTCTCACAACTCATTGTTTTTATTATTGAATTAGATTATTACGCAGTGTGGCCTTCTAAGAGAAAAGTATTTTGAAGTAGGACACACACACACACGCACACACACATACCATTATCCAACATCAAAAGCGACACACATATCATTTCAGTAGCAAGTGACCCTTGCAGATAACAGTAAAAAGTGTGACATTTTGCTGAAGGCTTCAAAGGGTTAAAATTATCGCCATCTTGTAGACAAATGTAAAAATAAAAAATTGAAAGCTAGAAGTCCAAAATGAAATCTTAACATAAAGGAAATCAAGAGTTTATGATAAGATAAATGTGGGGTCAAAAAAAGCATTTTCAATGGGGCATTTTTTGCCGCTAGGAACAAATGTGTCGGGTTTTGTGTAGCTTAGCCATTTTAGGCTAATTTAAAAAACTGAGACGACAATTCAAAATACAACTAAAAAAGAATATCCTCTGGCAAGTTTGAGCAATATTCATTCAACACAGCCAAAAAAAGCATGAACATGAAAACCCGAATGGCTGAAAAATGGCCCCAGGGACTCTTAAGGGCTAAGTAAAACAATGAAGCACTACTTTTCTTGGGTAATCAACATTATCCTATTTGATACTTTTACTTTATTACATTTTCTCGGCAAATGTTTTACTCCACAACATTTATTTTACACATTTAGTTACAAGTTACTTTTCAGATTTAAGGTTTTGCGATTATAAGGTTATTAATATAAAAATCCACACACATAATATTATAAGTTAAGCTATAGTGTATAAAGTCATTCAAATAACCCCCAGCCTTACCAAGTGCCACAATGAGGAGATGAACACAAAAATATAACAATATTTTTTATACAATAATTAAAAATATATCTTGCTTAAATTGACTGTTTTGCATAATAATTACTTTTAGATAAGGTACTTTATGTATATTTTGTCACCAACACTTTTCTACTTTTACTTTAGTACAATTTTGAATGCAGAACTTTTACTTGTAACAGAGTATTTTACACTGTAGTTTTATGGTATTATAATTTTACTTAGTCACATACTTCCTCCATCTCTGCAGTTTGTAATAGTTATTTTTCTGTCCCACTGTGACCGACCTGCAGTCAGTGTGTTGGAGGCAGCATCAGTCCCAGATGCCCCCCCTCCTCACGTTTGAGAACAGCGCAGAGCCAGAGAGGATTGTGGGAGGACCGGGGCAGGCTGAACCCACCATGGACTACATTACCCAGCAGACTGGACCCCTCCACCACACCTCCATCACCAGGTCCTCCTCTGACAGATGGAACACAGCCCATGTTTAATGCCAAAGCCTGCCTGCACTGAAAATGAGTGTCTTGTTTTGAAATATATACGCCCGTCTTTACAGAGGGTTCAGCAGCGGGGGGGCACTCTCTTCATTTCTTCATAACATCTGTACAGAAGTCTCTATGAGAAGTGCTCTGCCAAATATAACGTCAGCTGGATATCTGTGTGACTCTGACAGCAGGTGGTGTTGGGGGGGCTGCATGTCCCAGCCCACAACACACACATGCTGCTGGAAACCCTCTTAATAACCCCCCTCCTCCCCCCCCCCCGATTCCCTCCATGGATTGCATGTAAAGGATGTGTTAGCTTGAAAGGATGCTCCACTGCTGGTCTGTTCAAAGAGTCTCCCTCTGTCATGATACCTGGCTGCATCTGTCTCCATCACAAAAAGTTAAATACAACAGTCCCTGTCCCATCTTCCCTCGTGTCCTTGTCATTAAAGAAAGGTAAAGAATGCGTCAGAGATATGGGACTGAGCAGAGCTTCATACTGCATGGTTCCTGATGTGTGTGAGCTCCGGCTGTGTAAACCTGTGTTTGTAGTCAGAGTCTCAGCAGACATCATAGGCTACACGTGGAACATACATGTAATTTATAAGGACAGCTTTTAAAAATATGGAGCTGTCCTGTATTCGACAAGATGAGTCTCTGATGTGGCCTCATATCTTTCTGTTACTGTTTTATAATAAAGGACCAACTGCTGAGTGGACGCCTCCTGGTGTTATTTTTTTTATACTTCCTTTTTTTGCTTTCTTTACAGTGTATAATTACTGACAGTTAATCATTTATTTCCTTTTAAAGAGAACAGTGCCTGAATGGGGACAGTCTACATTATATTCAAACAGTACAGTTAGTATACCTCCTTTGGATATGTACCTAAACCATTTTGGGTCTGTGAGTTTCCCCATTTTTAGACTATCCCCTTTAATGTTCAGCCATTGTGCACTTTCTGCACTCTTGAGCCAGGTCTTAGTGGTAGCCTTTTTACCCGCAGCATGGAGAATCTTGACAAGATATTTATCTTCTACAAGTATAGTTCCTTCCATATTTCAAGGCAACTTTGAGGGATAACCTAGTTCCTCGCACTGACCTCCTGCTGTTTACCAAAATCAACCTTTATTCATCCCGAGGGGAAATTACATTTTCAATCTGATGTTATTGACTTTACATCACACAATAGGCTTGAAATGCCATATGCATTTATGTAGAGGTGTCAGAGCTTAGGGGGTGCAATGGGATGGAGGTTTGCTTCCTTGCTCAAAGACACATTGGCAGTGGCAAGGAAACAAACTGGCCTCTCTCCAGCTTCCTGTCCCCCTCGGTCTGATCAGGACCTGAAGCAGCCACCGCTCAGTTCCCAAGGCCAATCCATCAGACTGAGCTCCTGCGGCACAAATTATTCCAGTTTCCCCACATTTAACACTTACAGTAATACAACATTATTTTACCCAAAGATAAATTCAGATGATCTAGGAGACATGTACAGTGTAACAGCCTGCAGTTTTCCACAGAAGACACAAGAATCTCAGACAGGTATTGTTTGTCAGTGAGGAGTGTTTCAGGTACCGGTGCTGTGTGTTTCACCTAAAAAAAACATGAGAGCTTGCAAGACGTTGTATAGAAACGAAACTAAAAGTAACTTTAATTGACAGAAATCTCATTGACATCAGCCCACACAAATTAGCAGACAAGTAAACTATAAGGCTGGCGTCACACTGTCCCGAAATTGACACCAGATGGACACACGAATATGGAATTGTGAATTTTGCACGAAGATGGCCCCGAACTTGGTCAACGGCCGAAGCAAGTACGATACCTTCCCACAAATTGTACTATGATACGATGGCTACACGTAGTCGTGTTGCCTTCCTAAGACAATCGGGCAGCTTCTTGTTTCCTTCGTATTGTCTTCGTGAGGCGAAAAATGCCCGATGGCACCGATGATCACACGAAGTAAAGACGAAGATGACACGATTTGACAAGATGCCCTCACCATGGTCTTACGAAGGGCAAAATGGACACACGAATTCAACACGCAAATTAACCTTCGCAAGGTCTTTCGGCAATTCTTTGGCATGCCAAAGATTTTGCCACCGCTCACGAAGTTGCTGCCGGAGCCTGAGAAACTCCACCGGCGGTCATACGATGGCTTAAGATGCCCTCACGAATGGCCCGATGTTGTTACGATCAGAGCCGAATTTGAACATTTCCTTTATCGTGTGTCCATCGGGTGTCAATTTCGGGACAGTGTGACGCGGGCTTAAAGTAATAACTGGTAAACAACAATGTTTATTTCTTTAAAAGAAACTTCCCATTTTTTGTCATGTTGAAACCTTTACAGACCTTGATGGCAGTATTAAAAGGCTTTAACGAGTAGACTGGCAACACATTATGTAAAGAGACCAAAAAGACTAATGTTTTATCGTACTGAAAATAAAACAATGTGACCTTGCAGTTAAATCCTTTTTACAGATTCTGGAACTTTACCTTCTGCACCATCTCTATGAAGGTAGATATGGTGCAAAATGCGAGAGCTTGTAAAACCTGATGTGAGCACTTGCATAAAAAAAATCTGAGCTTGTGTGCATATATTTCCACTTGTATAAAATATCCACGTAACTGTGAACCAAATTTATCACAGAAGAAAAAAAAAAGTTTTGTAACGCTTGTAATTTTCTAACGCTGTGCATGCAGTAGGAACTGGACTGGAAGTACCGGAGACCATAAACGGTTTCGAAAACTTCTCAATAAAACATCTTTGCTGATGTTTTATTGAGTCTTCTGGCCAATCAGAATCAAGATTGTTGCCGGAAGTCCCCACGGAGAATAACTTTGCGGTAGAACTATTCTTTATACATCCATGGGTACAACTTCAGATACAAATGAACACATAATGAAATATGACCCCCGGTCTGATGATTGACAGGTCACAGAACAATGGGGGCTATCTACCCTACCCACAGTTTAAAGTATTTCACACAGACTCTCTCCTCTTTGCTCTTCTCTCTGTGTGGAGCAGCAAGTTCAGCTTCAGAACAAAGTGAAAAACAAACAATGGCATTAAATATTATTAATATGTCGGGTAGTAATAGATTTATTTATTTTCTTCTCAGAGTGTACCAGAATGTGTAGTTTATATGTTACTATTTCAAAAGATCTCCTGGGGGAGAATCCCCCCAGACCCCCCTTCTGGGGTTGGGTTTTCAGCACGTGTGCCTTTTTATGTTATACAGTTCAGCTTTGATTCCATCATCTCTTTAAACCTTATTTAAAAGCATTCTTTAGTTCTGTGAAGGGATATAAGGGATATATGCACTGTACTTCACTTTAATTAATATTGTATGCTGAAAAGTGTATATACTACAGCACGATTTTCTGTTGAATAGATTTGAGTGGTTCAAAATTTGGTTCCCGATGCCTTACCAGTTGAGAACCACTGGACTAGGCTACTTATGGGTTGTTGCTTTAACTTGTGGCATAGGCCTAAGCCGTTTTCTACAGGCACATTTTACCGGCGTATTTTCATTATGATTCTACTTGTGATAGTCGGACACGACAACCTGTGCAGCCCATGTATTGATTCCATCTGATAGCTGCTATAATACAAAACAAAACGTCTGCCTCTCTCCACAAAGATCAATAACAGTGAACGGATGGTCAAAGTAAGGTACAAATAAACAGAATCACACTAAGCCTGGTTAGTGTTGCCTGACTTTATAAAGTGTGTGGCTGCGTTCTAGTGACTTTGCTCAGCGCTACTGCTTGTTACAACTTTAATTTGTCGTACTCTCCATAAACTGTTAGTTCAGGTTAATCTCGCCCCCCTCCGACATAAGCGTGACGTATGCGGTTCTTGCCTAGTCTAGACTGACACTTTTTTCGAGCTTGGTAAGAACTGCTTTTCGGGAAAACCGGTTCTTACTCCGCTGCGGCGTGAACAGGAAAAACCGGTGCTTATCAGGCACAAGCTCCGAACCGGCCCTGGAGAAAGGGGAAACATGCAGGGCCCCGCAGTCAACCGGTTCGACCTGACATGGCTGTGTGACTGACCCGAGCTTGCGCCTCGTCGTTCTGATAGCTCCGCCCCTTCGCTCCAACCCCCCTCCCTCCCCCCACATCTACAGGTGAAAATTACTTTAGCGACACATTCATTGCAAGAAGTGTAGCAAAAGTCAAGGCCGCAGATTCGTCGATGTATACTGCCACAGAGCAGATTCGTCAAGTTGTAATGACTGATTTGAGAGGTTGTAATAACCAAGTTGCAGCTTTAATGGAATATATATTTTTCTGGAAGTGAACATTTGATCACTAAGTTCATTTTTTTTCTACAAGCTCCAAAACTTTTTTTTTCTTCTGTGACTTCAAATTTGGTTCACAGTTACGTGGATATTTTATACAAGTGTAAATGTATGCACACAAGCTCAGATTGTTTTTCTGCAAGTGCTCACATCAGGTTTTACACGCTCTCGCATTTTGCACCATGTCTACCTTCATGCATCTCCGCTGCTATGAGGTCAGCTGTGTGATGCATGGGACTCCATCTCCCATGAGGCTGTTCTGATGACAGGTTGCCGTTTCCTCTTCTCTCACACTCACCAAACCAGGCGACTCCTGGTGCTGAGCTCAGCGCTCTTTATATGCAGACTGAGCTTCTTGTCTGGGATCAGTTATGTTTTTGGGAGTGTGGTCTGCAGCAGGCATCATGATGATTTCATAAATAAAGTAATTGCCTCATACCAAAATGTGCTGCCCACACAATAAACAGTTTGAACTTTTTTTTCCGTACAGAACCAGACAAAAAGCGAGGAAGGCTCGACAACAGTCTATGGAGTGTTTAATTAAACTTAAAATACCATACAAACAGCCATTTTGTCCATTTCTTAAAGTGTCAAATAAAAAGGTATGCACTTAAATAAATCTTTATTTAGCCTCTCACTGATTCTGTTGGTGTCATTGGAGTTATTGATTTGCAGGATCTGCCGTTAATCAATTTGTGAAAATATGTCAAGTTAGACTGAGCAGGTCTACACTTCCTGAAAGTCACTGAAGCTTTCTAGGAAGCGTCCTGTGTGAGAGCAGAGATCAGTGTCATCTCTTCACCGGCTCGTGTTCCTCAGTGTGTGTTTGAGTCCTAACTTAAATGTGATGTGTGTGGTCAGTGTCTCTGGAAGGCGATGGGGGGGGAGCCCAGGCTGCTGGGGCTGCGGAGGCTCGACTCGTACGAGCTGGGTGTCATTCCCACAATACCCTCTGTCGTCGGCGTCTCCCCGGACAGGAAGTCGTCCTCGTCCTCCTTGGAGCACTGACACACACACACACACACACACACACACACACACACACACACACACACACACACACACACACACACACACACACACACACACACACACACACACACACACACACACACACACACACACACACACACACACACACACACACACACACACACACACACACACACACACACACACACACACACACACACACACACACACACACACACACACACACACACACACACACACACACACACACACACACACACACACACACACACACACACACACACACACACACACACACACACACACACACACACACACACACACGAGCCTCAACATTTGAAGATAAGATCAATATGTATTCAGCTAAATAAAATGTATTTTATACCCATTATAATTACACATTTCATTGTGTATTTTCATATGTATATGCTTAATTATACCTAAAATGGAAACCAGTTTTACACAAATCCTTGCAAACCAACTGAAAATGTATTAATTCAAATACTTTCTCTGCCTAATATCAAAGTTTAGTTGTGTTATTGTTGGCTGCAGCTCTACGACAGTTCCCCAACATGACAGCAGTGCATTAGAGGATTCCTTGACCAGTGCTCAGCCTATCATCTCACCTGTTGTCCTGTTGTGGGGGGGGGCTGCTCTGTGTCTGGTAGCTCCTCCCACACCTGGTACAGAGGCTCAATCAGCTGACTGGACCTGCACACACACACACACACACACACACACACACACACACTCACATGTTTTCATCCTATTTGTGTTTGTGGAAAAAGGGCCTGTCCCGGACTCCTGCAGATATCAGAGGTGTAATAACAGTAATCCTGTGAGGAAGTATCCCATCAGAGGACACAGAATAAGATGTACCTGTGGAGCAGGTAGGGGTCGAAGGGGAAGAAGCTGTCCAGAGGGTTGGTGTTGGTGCCCACGCTGTCCCCCCCCGCAGAGCTGCGCACCACCGGCAGCACGTGGCGGTTGTTCCTCTCTATGATGGTGTAGCAGAACACCACCTGGTACTTCCTGCAAGAGAAGTGGCATGAAACCTCTGGAGCAAGGACCAGAACACGAGGAGACACTGGAGAGCTCCAGCTGATGTCACTGGAGATTATTGGAAGAATTGACGAAGCTCCTGGCCAACTCTGAGCCTCTCTATTTGACTCCTCAATATTTAACTACTCCTCAGAGAATAATCAACATTCGATAACCAGTCAAAGAGAGCTCTGCTCCCAGCAGGCCATATAGAACATCAACAACCACAGGAAGACAACAATTACAGACTTTCAACTGTTGACTGGGGGGACATGTTGGTTTATTCAACTCTCTCTAATGTAAATATTGAGTATTTCCATGATACCTGCATCATTAAAAAGGGAATATTGTACTTTTTATTCTACTACATTATTTTTGACAGAGTGACTAGTTCTATTTACATTGAAAGAAAACATATGACACAAAACACATTTAGAGATTCACACCTCTTTGGTAGAGAAATAGAAAATAGATTTAGAAAATAGGATTATTGCGGAGACAACTAAAGTTGTGCATCATTAAAACATAGTGAACAATTATAAATCTCACCTTTCCCAGAGATCTTAAAGCAGCATGTTGATTTATTAAAACAGCAGTTATATTTGGTGGTTAGGTGGTGCTTCTTTCACCACTGCACGTAACATACTGTGTATGAGAACATCAAAATAAATCCAGCACTCGTAGTGATACTCAGCAGCAGGGGTCAGTGTGTACCTGGTGATGGCTGCGAACATGCTGCTGACTGCAGGCAGACACACCTTCAGAGGGTTCAGCTGACTCATCACCACACGCTCCAGGTTCAGACCCTGCAGGTACTCCAGGCCTGACACACACACACACACACACACACACACACACACACACACACACACACACACACACACACACACACACACACACACACACACACACACACACACACACACACACACACACACACACACACACACACACACACACACACACACACACACACACACACACACACACACACACACACACACACACACACACACACACACACACACACACACACACACACACACACACACACACACACACACACACACACGTATACATCACTTCAGAGGACATTACATTGACTTACATGCATTTCCTGGAGACTTATCCTAACCTTAACCATAACCAACACATGCCTAACCCTAACCCTTAACCTTACCCTAACCCTAACCCGAAACCTAACCAAGTCTTCACCCTAAAATTAATGACTCCCCTTATGGGGACCTCCAATTTGTCCCCATAAGGGAGGGGAGTCCCCAAACGTGACTGTGTAAACAGATTTAGGTCCCCACAAGTATAGTAATGCTAGGCCACACACACACACACACCAGTTACAACACTATATGATCTGATATGATTATTTGATGAGGACTTACTGCCATGTTTTCCAGTTTCCGGTGGTTAGTTGGAAAAGTTAGCTTTCTGAAAACATCATTGTGATGTCCTGATATTCTGCAAAATGCTTGCGCTAAATGAAATGGCTTGCTAAAACATATTTGACACATTGTCATGACTTAATTAATTAATTAATCCTAGTATCCTGGTCTTGACTGGCTTTTCAGGACGATCATTTTTTAATAGCCGATTGCAAGTATGTTTGTGGTTAGTCACATCTTAAAAAGCAACAGTGATGTCATAGCTGTGTGAAACATTGAGACGCGGTCCTGTTGAGCAACAGGTGGTGCAGAGGGTGTGTTACGTGCCAGGCAGATTGTACTTGTGTGGTTCTCCTTCCCTCCTGTTTTTCTCTCTGCTCCCTAGACTCGTCTCAATTGAATATTTCACCTCCTCCTTTCCCTCACTCGCCTCCCTTCCTTGCGTCTTAGCTCCGCCTCCGTAAGATGCGAGCGAGAGACACAAGGAGGTGACGCGAGGACAGAGGAGTCCTCAGGTATTAATTGGGATGTCCTCGTTCACTCAAACGTCACTCTTAAACGACGTCTGTTAATGATGACATGTGCACAGCTGTATCTCCTCTCATCGGGCTGAACTGAATAACCCCTTAGGACCGGCCCATTTGTTGTTAAATATTTATTTAAATGAATGAATCTTTCTCTTGTTAGTCAAGGAATTCAATGTATGATGGTTGGTCCTGCTTTTGTGTTCCATTTTGGTGTAAAATGTAGCCTACATTTAAATAAATATATAATTATATTAAAAGGTGGGGTAGGTAAGTTTAAGAAACCGGCTTGAGACACACTTTTTGTTATATTCCATGGAATGCTCTTAACGTCCCGATAGCAATGAATATCTGAAGTGCTTTGACAATAAATCCATAAAAAATGTCCTCAGTGGAAGCTGTAGTGCTGTAAAAAGCACGACCAATCATCTGAGCCGGCCCGGCTAAAATAACTGGATGGCCTACCTGCCTGTCAGCCTTCCATCTGTGCACAAACTTATCTCGTGCCCTCATTGGGCATGTGCGCGTTCGTGTGTGTTGGAGGAGGGGCTCTGTAAGGAAGTGGCAGATTTTCCGGCTGTGTATTTTCAAATTCTAGCGCACTTGAGCTGGTTTCTCCAAAATGTCCGACCCCACCTTTAATGTGAAAGCCTTTACTCTGAAAATGTGTGTCCTGTAGATCCCCACATTCAGGACTGTGCATTTTAAATAATATAACTCCTGAATATCTTCACACAAAACAATACAAATAATTGTTATTTATCAAGATCTAGCCATTTATGAAATAGCTTTCTTAATAGCTATGTTTTAGTGACGTTAAAGATCATTAAACATGATTTAAATTGTTAGTATAACCTTAAGAAATGAATTGCACATAATAATTCCCACGGAGCTGTGAGCACTTTTCCACTCATCTTCCAGTTGTTGGTTTTCCTCTGTTGAAATGGATCAGTTGTGAAGGTGGGGGCGGGGCTTTTATACGCAAGTAGTGAAAACACTTCTGCGTAGTCTGCTCTTGTGTATCCTCCCTTTCGTCTCCTCCCTAACTCATACTACTTTGTTTGTTCTGACCTTTGTGAAAGTGTGTGTGTTGAGAGGTGGAGGAGTTAGGTAAGTCTGGGGTACCCTGTACATTTCTCATCACGTAGATAACTAATGTTAAGACACACTAGGTTAGCGGATTGTTGCCACCCCTGTATTCTGTTTTGTCCAGTTCTGAGTAGTTTAGTTAGTGAGGGTTTTTGTTTGAGTTTTGGTTTCAGAGGATAGATGTAGAGACAGGCCTGGTTTTGTTATGCTTGTTTCTTTTGTTTGGCACAGTATCCTTTGTCTCCTCCTCCTCACACAAAGAGTATTTCTGTTCAGTTCTTTGGTATACAAGGAATAATCCTTTTTGTTAACCTTTACACTGACTCCCTCATTTGTATTGGTTGTTGTGTGTTATTATCTCCAGGTCCCCTAGACCTTAGTCTACGGTACCTTTCTTCATGTTGCCCTCCAGCATGGCTCTGTGTCTGAAGATGATGGTGTAGAAGGCGGCCTGGCAGGCGGAGTAGAAGGGTCCGTGCAGGCTGATGTCGCAGCAAGCCGCTCGGCCGCTGTTGTCCTGGCTGTCGATGTAGCGATGGATCCACGAGAGGAGCAGGTCCAGACAGGCCCGCACAGTGCTGCGGGGGGGGGCATAATAACAGCAGGATTAACATCATCACAGAGGGGTACAGGGCTCACTCAGACTCAGTGTCCCCGCAGAGTGACTCACAGCACAGGGATGAACTTGGCCCGGGCCAGGAAGCTGCCCAGGTACCCAGCCGCAGCCTGGCGCAGCACGGCGGGCTGGGAGGGGCTCTGCAGCACCTTCCACACGTGCTCCAGGAAGGCCTCCGCCAGCGCCTGGACACACAAATACACAACATATAGAACTCATATCATATGGAAAAACATTCAAACATTTATTATCAAAATAAACAAAAAGCAGCAAAAGCAAGTCAAAATGAGGCCTTGTGGGTAAGTGTAATATACAGTGAGTCATTTTGTATGCCCAAAATCACGTTGAAGGCTTCTCAATACTCTAATTTCCCCTCCTCGACTCCTCCAGTAGTGACCCGGAAATGGTTTTCAGCGCGCCATGTTGAAGGACATCTCATTCCTCTAAATGCACATCGAGGATCGAGCGTTTTTCCAAGACCATTTAGTGCTTCACATAATAAAATACACAACGGCTGTAGCCTGATTATGCTTTAGGAGCTGTAGGTGTGTGTGGTACAGTGTGTAGGTGCGTGTGGTACAGTGTGTAGGTGCGTGTGGTACAGTGTGTAGGTGCGTGTGGTACAGTGTGTAGGTGCGTGTGGTACAGTGTGTAGGTGCGTGTGGTACAGTGTGTAGGTGCGTGTGGTACAGTGTGTAGGTGCGTGTGGTACAGTGTGTAGGTGCGTGTGGTACAGTGTGTAGGTGTGGTAGTGTGTAGGTGTGTGTGGTACAGTGTGTAGGTGTGTGTGTGGTACAGTGTGTAGGTGTGTGTGGTACAGTGTGTAGGTGTGTGTGTGGTACAGTGTGTAGGTGCGTGTGGTACAGTGTGTAGGTGTGTGTGGTACAGTGTGTAGGTGTGGTAGTGTGTAGGTGTGTGTGGTACAGTGTGTAGGTGTGTGTGTGGTACAGTGTGTAGGTGTGTGTGTGGTACAGTGTGTAGGTGTCTGTGGTACAGTGTGTAGGTGTGTGTGGTACAGTGTGTAGGTGTGTGTGGTACAGTGTGTAGGTGCGTGTGGTACAGTGTGTAGGTGTGGTAGTGTGTAGGTGTGTGTGGTACAGTGTGTAGGTGTGTGTGGTACAATGTGTAGATGTGTGTGTGGTACAGTGTGTAGATGTGTGTGTGGTAGTGTGTAGGTGTGTGTGTGGTACAGTGTGTAGGTGTCTGTGGTACAGTGTGTAGGTGTGTGTGGTAGGTGTGTGTGTGTGGTACAGTGTGTGTGTGTGGTACAGTGTGTGTGGTAGTGTGCATGTGTGTGTGGTACAGTGTGTAGGTGTGTGTGGTACAGTGTGTAGGTGTGTGTGTGGTACAGTGTGTAGGTGTGTGTGTGGTACAGTGTGTAGGTGTCTGTGGTAGGTGTGTGTGTGGTACAGTGTGTAGGTGTGTGTGTGGTACAGTGTGTAGGTGTGTGTGGTAGTGTGCATGTGTGTGTGGTACAGTGTGTAGGTGTGTGTGTGGTACAGTGTGTAGGTGTGTGTGTGTGGTACAGTGTGTAGGTGTGTGTGTGGTACAGTGTGTAGGTGTGTGTGGTCCAGTGTGTAGGTGTGTGTGTGGTACAGTGTGTAGGTGTGTGTGTGTAGGTGTGTGTGTGTGTGTGTGTGTGTAGTACAGTGTGTAGGTGTGTGTGTGTGTGTGGTACAGTGTGTATGTGTGTGTGGTACAGTGTGTAGGTGTGTGTGTGGTACAGTGTGTAGGTGTGTGTGTGGTACAGTGTGTAGGTGTCTGTGGTACAGTGTGTAGGTGTGTGTGTGGTACAGTGTGTAGGTGTGTGTGTGGTACAGTGTGTAGGTGTGTGTGTGGTACAGTGTGTAGGTGTGTGTGGTAGTGTGCATGTGTGTGTGGTACAGTGTGTAGGTGTGTGTGTGTGTGGTACAGTGTGTAGGTGTGTGTGTGTGGTACAGTGTGTAGGTGTGTGTGTGTGGTACAGTGTGTAGGTGTGTGTGGTAGTGTGCATGTGTGTGTGGTACAGTGTGTAGGTGTGTGTGTGTGGTACAGTGTGTAGGTGTGTGTGTGTGGTACAGTGTGTAGGTGTGTGTGTGTGGTACAGTGTGTAGGTGTGTGTGTGGTACAGTGTGTAGGTGTGTGTGTGGTCCAGTGTGTAGGTGTGTGTGTGGTACAGTGTGTAGGTGTGTAGGTGTGTGTGTGTGTGGTAGTGTGTAGGTGTGTGTGTGGTACAGTGTGTAGGTGTGTGTGTGTGTGGTACAGTGTGTAGGTGTGTGTGTGGTACAGTGTGTAGGTGTGTGTGTGGTAGTGTGTAGGTGTGTGTGTATGTGTGTGTGTGGTACAGTGTGTAGGTGTGTGTGTGGTAGTGTGTAGGTGTGTGTGTATGTGTATGTGTGGTAGTGTGTAGGTGTGTGTGGTAGTGTGTAGGTGTGTGTGGTACAGTGTGTAGGTGTGTGTGTGTGTGTGGTACAGTGTGTGTGTGTGGTACAGTGTGTAGGTGTGTGTGTGTGGTACAGTGTGTAGGTGTGTGTGTGTGGTACAGTGTGTGTGTGTGTGGTACAGTGTGGAGGTGTGTGTGTGTGTGTGTGGTACAGTGTGAAGGTGTGTGTGTGTGGTACAGTGTGTAGGTGTGTGTAGTAGGTGTGTGTGTGTGTTGTACAGTGCGTAGATGCGGCGGACAGACGGGTCTCAGTTGGTTTGGTGTCCTCTGCTTACTTTTAATACTTGTACAACTTTCGGCCCGTAATTTCAATTCCCCATTTCAGCGACCAGAGAGAGGGGGGGATATATCCAGTCTGATTGTGTTACGTTATTATGAGAGTGCTCTCATACTTTAAATTGTATATGTGTGTATATGTCCGCATCTGTAGCCTGTTATTGTCTCATTATATCGCACTGTGAATGAATTCAAAGTAAATATATAAGTGGTCATGAACACATCTGTCCATCAGACAGAGGGCTGCTGTGCCTCCTGTCATCATTAATGGACGTCTCTTTAAAATGACTGCTCAGAGGAGAGGAGTTCTCATTTCTCTAACCGCCTGCTGCTTCCCCTCCTCTCTCCTCGGTTCCCCTCCTCGGCTCCTCGGCTCACATCTCCTGTGGGCGGGACTAAGATAGGAGTCGAGGAGGGGAGATTAGAGAATTGAGAAACCTTTAATGACTTTTTGCAAATGAATTCAAAATGACATCATGTGTACGTGCTTTATGAAGTAAGTTCTCTACTAGAGCAGCTTCTGAGCACCATCACCACTACTGACCACTCTGAAGCTGCAGAGGTAGAAGAGTGTGTACTGCACATGACAGGAAGCATGTGTGGGCAGGATCAGCTTGTCAAACACACTCAATACATCTCTGTACAGATCCTTAGTCCGGTCCGCGTGAAAAGAGCCTGGGGGGGGGGCAGAGCAGAGACACACCTTACTCACACAAACCCTCACAACAACACACAGAGTACACAGAATACATCTTTAAAATGTTGTGGATCTGTGTGATTCCGTTACCATTCACATGGCACACATCCTTGATGTACGCCAAAAGGACAGCCATGAGGGAGTCTAGCCTGTCAGCCACTGGGTGGGCCATCACTGAGGGCCTGGGGGGGGCATCTGCTGACATGTCCTCATCCTGACAGACATACAAATGTTAAATGCTTACACACGAGGAACTTGGCCTGGTGTCAATTGTGCATACATAAACACAGTTAAAGATGATAACTGTAAGAAAAGGACCACAAGATGACATACATGTAATATAGACATAGCAACAACAAAAACAATGTGCCGTTTAATATCACAATTTTTTTTTTTTAAAGAAAACAGAATCAAATAGAATATGTGAAGTATTGGTATGAAAGTGTAAAGCTGTGCAGATATAAGAGGTTAGGTTGTGTGGGTGGTGCAGGGCTCACGCTGTCAGAACATATTGCTTCCATAGTGTGCATTCAAGTGCATAGAGTTTATGATGTGGCTGAGGCTCAGTAAAGTATATTGTAGAATATCATCATTTCCTGCTTGTTGTGGAATGCTTCCTGCCAGCAAGTCTTTGCACTTTTTAAATGTATAATATTATTTATCTACAATCTACCCAAAGGGACCACATTACCATTTCAAAGAGGCCTTCCTCCGCCATGTCCTCTGCTCTCTGACTCTGCACTGTGTTCTCTTCTGCCTCCTCGATGTCTGACCGTGATGCACTCACCTGTAAAACACAACACACACCGTAACACACTGTAACACACACAAACAATCTAGGAGACTTCACAGACTGGTCTACTGAGCTACAGTGTAGAACGTGAGACTTCTCCTTCCACCCTGTGAAGCCCTTCGGATGACTTGAAATACTTACATCCAGTTTGAGCATCTTCCCGATGATCAGCTCCAGCACGTCTCTGCGCAGTGCGGGGATGTACATGCTGAGCCTCAGGAGGTTGTGGACGTAACACTCCTGCAGAGCAACATACGGTCACCCACAAAGCACTGCTGCGTTCAGGACGCACATCACACTATATGGTGCTTTTTCAAATTACAATACATTTAATGTTTTATAGGACCACGTTTTGAAAGCACTGAATGATTTATTCTGATCTCCTGCTACATTATGAAGCATCTGCTTTCTGCCCCAGAGTCGGAACTAAACATGGAGAAGCAGCGTTCAGTTATTATACTCCAAACATCTGGAACAATCTACCAGAATCCTGCAGGTCTCTCACCTCTTTCAATCCAGACAGTTTGCTGCTGCTGCTTTTTATTAAATCAAATATCTATTCATATCTTACACTGCACTCTTACGTTTATTTATACCTTAAACCTGTATTATAATTTGTATATATTTGGCTTTTTAATGGCTCTTTATAAATGTATTTAAATATAAATTGTATAATTACTTTCTTGTTTCTGCTCTGTGTGCAGACTCACCAGAGTTCTGGAGGATTTCTGCACGAAGGGGAAGTTCTCCTGCAGGATGGGCATCAGGAAGCGACTGGTGCTGAGAGCAGAGGACACACCTTCACATTAGAAATCAGACCCCCCGGGCAGGACAGGAGTTGTTGTGAAGCCCTGACCATCCATAGTAATACATGATTTCATTATATACAGTACCAGTCAAAGGTTTGGACACACCTTCTCATTCAATGTTTTTTGTTTATTTTAATTGTGTTCTACTTTGTAGATTAATACTGAAGACATCATACAGGGTTCTTACACCTTTTCCAAAGTCAAATTCAAGCACTTTTCAAGCATTTTCAAGGTGCATTTTCCAGCATCTTACAGCTGTTGTAAATTACATATTTATATACACATACTCAAATGATTATTTCCCTACCTCACATTAAATCAGATGTTCTTTATGCTATAAACAACCACATGTGTGTTTCGTGATAGCCTTCTACACGAGGATGAACAATTAAAGAAAAGAAAACTAAGTTTAATATTTCAAAATGAGTGATCCATCTGTACGTAGACTGGGCCTCCCATATAACCTGTCTGAGCCGATATAAAACAATCAGCCAAATAACTTTTCAATACATTATTGATTACTATTTTTGAGGTACTTTTAGGTTGGGAGTAAACATAAGTCAGAGGTACATGGTGTACCTTTCCTCCACTACATGTATTGAATACCTTTAGTTACTTCACAGATGTGGATGAATGATGTGAAATCTAATCAAGTGTTAAATCAGACTTTAGTTCCACCTGGAGTAAATCCACCAGCTACCCTGCAGTATACAAAGTCATTCAGACTAGCTGCACCTTTACCAGCTTTGAGAACACTTTCATGATCAATCATTATAAAACATATTATATATATTATTCTGAAATGGACCAATCTGCACAATGACTACTTTTACTGTCGCTACTTTCACTATATTTTGATGAGAATACTTTTCTACTTTCACTTGAGGAACATTTTGAATGCAGGACTTTTACTGTAACAGAGTATTCCTACACTGTGGTACTTCTACTTTTACTCAAGTACAAGATCTGGGTACTTATAACTTCACTACAAGATCTGAGTACTTGTACTTTTACTCAAGTACAATATCTGAGTACTTATTCCACCTCTGGTAGCGTATTAGTCTGAATTGTAGCTACAAAATCACGCAGAGCTGCATAAAAATAGACTCACAATGGTAACAAGTGGAAAATAATATTTACAAGTGTGTACAATGATTTGTAGGTAATTCTGACTACTCAAGACACCTGACTTCTACATCTTCAAAGGAAGACTGTGTTCATTCTACAATTACATGGGATTAAAGCAACATGTAGTTTTACTTGTATAATACTTCAATTTTATATAAAAGACAGTTTGTTTTCATCTGTTTTCGAATAAACAAAGTCTTGGCTTTCAGAATATTAAACTTGTTTCGGCAAATTCAGATGATAAATACAACTTTGAAGCTTCGGCATAATTACAAGCAGAGAACGGACTAATGTAACATCACAGCAAGCATAACAACACCCTGTGTTTCTTGTGAGTGTTTCCCCGGTACACAAACGCAAAAATACACAAACACACTCGCGAGCTTCCCCCAGACCAGTAATACAAACGAAAATGTGTCTTCGGGTCAATGTGACTGATTTCGATAGATCAAGTCACATTTGGTTTAGGCACGAAACATACTACCAGTAGAAATACATTGCTTTCAAAATCGCTCTGTGTCGAATCAATAGATTATATTTCGTGACTATAACACGGAATGCCGTGAGAGCTTCATCCTCTGAACACCACACGATGGCGACTGTAACGCACATAACATAGGTACGCTCTTCTGAAATGATCCCCTGCAATTATTATTATTATCCCTCAATCGAGTTCACTATTCAGCTCGCTAACGTTAGCTTAAACAAACGTAACATGCAACGTTAGCCTAATCTAAAATGCGTGCGTAAAACGGCGTACCTTTCATGTGGCTCGTCAGCGCAGACTCTCGCATCGTTATTTTTGCAAACTTTGCAACTCGTGGGCTTGACCCTCGTCTTAGGCCCCGGCCACACGAGGACGAAAACGGCTAAACGCTTAGGATTAACGCAAACGCAAAAAAGCTTCCGTCCACACGCAATATGAACCGGATAGTGTCTGTCCACTAGTGATGGGTCGTTCGCGAACGATTCGTTCTTTTTGAACGAATCTTTGAAGTGAACGAGATGAACTGATTCCTCCCACAAAACGATTCGTTTGTTTGAGTCGCCGCCTTCCGCCAAAAGCTAAAGAGAAGTCGTTCGCGAACGACGAACTTAAAGAACTTTAGGAAACAGTTCTGAACTGTTTCCTACAGTGTACTGTAATCAGAGCCCTCTCACCTGAGCGCGCGCGCGCGCACACACACACACACACACACACACACACACACACACACACACACACACACACACACACACACACACACACACACACACACACACACACACACACACACACACACACACACACACACACACACACACACACACACACACACACACACACACACACACACACACACACACACACACACACACACACACACACACACACACACACACACACACACACACACACACACACACACACACACACACACACACACACACACACACACACACACACACACACACACACACACACACACACACACACACACACACACACACACACACACACACACACACACACACACAATAAAGAGGACGGATACCGGAACCGTAGCGTCCAGCTAGCTTAGCGATAAATACACACAGCGTTGTATTCTCCTCCCCCTGTCGGCCCTAAAAGCTTCAGAGGGCGGATAGCTGGGCTCCGTAGCGTCCAGCTAGCTTAGCCGCTAGCTTAGCGATAAATACACACAGCGTTGTATTCTCCTCCCCCTGTCGGCCCTAAAAGCTTCAGATGGCGGATACCTGAGCTCCATAGCATCCCGCTAATGTGAAACACACACACACACAGCATTAGCGGGACATTCTCCTCTCCCTGTCGGCCCTAAAAGCTTCAGAGGGCGGATAGCTGGGCTCCGTAGCGTCCAGCTAGCTTAGCCGCTAGCTTAGCGATAAATACACACAGCGTTGTATTCTCCTCCCCCTGTCGGCCCTAAAAGCTTCAGATGGCGGATACCTGAGCTCCATAGCATCCCGCTAATGTGAAACACACACACATAGCGTTAGCGGGACATTCTCCTGTCCCTGTCGGCCCTAAAAGCTTCAGAGGGCGGATAGCTGGGCTCCGTAGCGTCCAGCTAGCTTAGCTAGCTTAGCCGCTAGCTAAAGGTAAACATAGATGGGTACATACTATAGAATATGAATAAATCGTCACCGATGTAGAGGATATATTTTTTTATTCACTTTGAACTCGGCCAAATGGAGTTTAATGCTTTGGGATTTAAGTTAGGCCACATAGTACGTGCATGGGTTTGAAAGTATAACGTGCTAGTCTGCTGTAATACATCGTATAGTCAGGCACACATTTATGAGAGATTTAACAATGGCCAATTATCTTTCTTAAATAATATGTAGCCTATTCCCAGAGCATAATTCATGGGGCAACAAGGTGAGGTGTAAAATGTGTTTTAATATCATACATGTTACGCCAGCAAACTTCTTGTACGGACTTCGGCAGTAGTGAAGACTCACTGAACGAATTAAGTACAAAGACGAATCGTTCGCGAACGTGCAAATCACCAGAAGTCGTTCGCGAACCGGTGAACGAATCAGTGAACGAATCTTTCAAGTGAACTGAATCAAAAGATTTGTGTCCCCGAAGGGAATCGGAATTCCCATCACTACTGTCCACACGAGACAGCTCCGTTTAGCTCCAACCGCTGGAGAAGCTGCAGTACATATGCCGAGCCTGTACGTGGCGCTGTAACTTCCTCCACAAAAGCAGCGAAGAAGCATGGTTGTCATGGTTGCCCTTCTGTTTATTCTCCACGGTGGGGGCCGAGGGCACCGGGCAGTTTTTCGCCAGTCAACGTGTATTAAAGTTTAAATCTTCCGGACAAAATTATAAAAGTGCCGGTCAAAGGTCTTCTTTGTTATTTATTGAGCTTTAAAACAAATGAATAACGAATCTATATAATATAATAATAAAATGCATTGAGCCTCTCTTTTTCCTCCCTCTCTTCGGACAGCGTCAGTGTCTGTCTCATGCAGCAGCTGATCCAGTAATGAGTGACCCGGCCGACAGTAAAAATAAACATATTTATAACTAGTTTAGGTAGTTTGAGAGGTGTCTCCGTCCTGTCAGATTAGACTTCACTCGCGTTTAGGTCCATATCGAGAGAAAGATAAATAATCTGAATTCAGTGTGCAGTTTACTTTGACGCAGGGGTGAGCAGCAGAGGTGGGGAGAGGCGGGGCTATTGCCTCATCATTATCAGGAAATGATCGTATAGGGCGTACACACGGAGCCGTTGGACCCCCCAGAGCGTTGCGTATGCCGTTCTATCCACCTTGGGACCCGTTATCATTTCTGCAGTCGTTTAGTGCCGTATTCGGTCGTCCTCGTGTGGCCGAACGGTCTATATGACACTAAACAGTAACGCAAACGACCGTTTTCGTCCTCGTGTGGCCGGGGCCTTAGCCATGGCTTGTATTTGTCTTCTGCTAGCCAACGCTCGTTGAAACTGCAACCTCCTGGCACACAGTCATCTATCACTCTCATCAGAATGCCCAGGTCACACGTAACACAAACACTTGCAGGTCGTAAAAGTAAAGCATTTACATTTTCAAGCACTTTATCTCAATTTCAAGCACCATTCCCAAAATTCAAGCACTTTCCCAACCTTGAAAACACCACGTCAAATTTCAAGCATTTTCAAGGATTTCAAGCACCCGTACGAACCCTGATCATAACTATGAAAGAACACATATGGAATTATCTAGTTAACAAAAAAGTGTAAAAAAAAAATCCAGAATATGATTTTTATTCAAATAAATAAAAACCTTTGATTGAGAAGGTGTGTCCACACGTTTGACTGGTAGTGTATATGCTAAGGTAGATCATTTGAATAGATCCTGCCTCCCCGTCTTCTCTCAATCAAACAAGAGTTACATTTCACTGTCCCTCCTGGCTTCCTTAAGGTCAAGATAGTGGGAAGATAACATCCTGGGACTTATTCACATCACATCTTGCCTATCAGGGTGGATATGGAACCAGTCTGCTCATACTCCAGTTCAAGATAAGTCCAAACTTTTCTTTAGATGTTAGTTTTCATTTTTCCAGAGCAGAACGTTGAAGCATGGATAAACCACAGATTCAATGTAAGTGTTCGGCGCCTAGAAAAGTATTCATATAAATCCTTATAGGAATCACATATTCCTAGACGAACTGTAAAATGTGCATCTTTCACCTTCAGCCAGGACCAGCACGCATAGAGCAGGTATAGACTAATAGGTTTCATTTTTAAATGTTGAAATAATGCAGTGATAAGTCATCTGGCTGGTTTTAGATAACATTTGTTATGGGAAGTTCAGAGCTGGTTCATTATGGTTCCTGCACACACCAAAGCCCAATCTTTAGTTCAGGTGGGTAAACGAGTGACAGGAAGAGAAAACAGAATCATGAGTGACTTACGATGGAACGTATCTGGTGATGAGCTGCAGCGCCTGGTGACACTGATCAAAGTTCCTGGGGAGGTCTGAACAAATCACAGCAGCAGAGGAGACGGTCCGTTTAACATCAGTCCATCATCTGGAGTTACCATATTCACACTCATCATGTCCGCACAACCTGCCTAAACTTTGAAGCAGCAATAAGACCATCACACGCCTCGGCCAGATGTTGAGATCCGACCAGATGTCTTCGGTTTTACCTTCACAGCCGTTGGTGTGAGGGCGATGATGAACAGATGAGGACTGCTTTAGATCGCTATGTGAATATGTGATTATTGTATCATTTTTGAAGTAATCAACCAAAAAAAAATCCTCAATTTGTGTGATGGATCAAATTAAATGAGTTGTATTTTTTTCATCTTTCTTTAAGAATATAAGCAGTAGCAGTAGTATACTGCAGTTAGCAGTAGAGCAAAGAGTTGTTTGCCTCAATGAAAAAATAAATAAAAGTCTAAACAGCAACAAATACCTATTGACGCAGATCATTTGGTATAATAAAAACATGTTTGTAAATGATTTTGAAATTTCATAATAAATGTTGACTGAACAATGCACCAATCCTACACATCCTACACAGCCACCACTGATTACAAATAGTATATTTCTAATAT